>JAWWTY010000160.1:2157158-2170635 GCA_035222235.1 Margarornis squamiger | reverse complement strand
GCAGAGAAGCTGTGGCTGCCCCTGGATCCCTGGAAGTGTCCAAGGCCAGGTTGGAGCAACCTGGGCTGGTGGGAGGTATCCCGGTCCATGGCAAGGGTGGCACTGGATGGGCTTTGAAGTCCCTTCCAACTCAAACCATTCCATGATTCCATGTTTCTATGAACTATTTTATCAGTTTCACGTGCAAGACCCCTTCATATTCCTTCCACATAAAATAGATTTATTTTTTCTACTAAATCCTCTGCATTCAGTGGGTACAAAACCTGCTTAGATTTACTTCAGGCATGCCAGAATCACTGTATTGTAAAAGAAATGACATTTAAGATGTATATTTGCTTTCTTTTAATGGCCCAAAGGGAAAGTAAACCCACGTTTTTTGTTGCTATTTGCATGGTTGCACAGAGCACATCTGGGTTAACACAATCCTAAAATCAGAAGGTTGTCTTGACAAGACAGTTCCTACCAGCTGTGAGGAGGAACCTCACGTGTGAAAGCACCTCAAATGCAACAAACCACTCAGTGCACAGCATTGCTTAGGTAGATCTCTTACCATTAGGTGATCAAATACATCACTTGGCTGGATAATAACTGTAATTTATTGTTCAGGCAGTGTAAATCTTACTGGAACTTCTGGGCAAAGAGTGATTCCTCACTGGCTGCCAAGTAAACTGTATTTCTGCCAGGAACAGTAAACTGACAGAACTACCTGTTTCATATGCCTTTTCTTGTCATTTTTAAGCCCAAAGTGCATCTCCTCACTGCAAGGCAGTGGCTCTGCAGTCCCCCAGGCACTGAAGTCACTCACTCCCCAGCCCTGTGCACTGTCACCCCACACAAGGACCACTGCAATCACCAGCTGGATTTAATTGCCTAAATCAGTCAGCACTGGCATGTCAGGAATGTGCTGCCAAACCAAGGGTTAACCATTAACCAGCAGCTCTCCAGCTCTCCCATTTCCTTCCCTAGCTGAAAGGACACAGCAGGAAGAGCAGGTCTGGGTTAGAAATGCCTCTCCTCTCCTACCACCTGCTGTCCTGCTAAAACAGGGCACACTTATGTGTCCTAAGAGGTTGTTCCTTACATTTTAGTACTTTTTGGGAGTGAAGCAACATTACTGGCCACTACAGGAGGAAAACTCTGCTTGAAAATGAATTCAGGGTGATGGATCAAGGCCAGGCTGGATGGGGCTTGGAGATGGTGGAAAGTGTCTCTGCCCGTGGCAGGGGGTGGGACTGGATGGGCTTTAATGTCCCTCCAAGCCAAATCATTCTGGGATTCTCACACCCTGTCCTGAGGCTTCCACAGAATTAATTCCATTAATTAACTACCTTAATATTAGAAACGGTTCCCTCATTTTTAGCCAGCTCTTCCATACTGTGGTTGTGTGGTCTCGTTGCTCCTGTTCTATCACCAGGGCATGGAGAACAGATTCCTGCTGTTCTTTTCCCAGCTTTTCTCCTCTTTGAACAGTCTTGCTGTCTTTGGGCACCCTGAACTAGAGGAGAAAACAGTGCAAGGGCTAGACCTGGGAAATATGATTGGCCTCCTCATTCCTGGGCTCTTCCCACTCATTCCTGCACAATTCCTTCCCAGGCACCTTCTGTAGTCACTGTTTTGTGGAATCACAGAATCCTCAAGCTTGGAAAAGGCCTTTAAGACCATCAAGTCCAACCATTCCTCCAGCACTGCCAATCCCACCGGTGACCCATGTCCCCAAGTGCCACATCCAAGGAGCTTTTAAATCCTTCCAGGGATGGACATTCCACCACTGCCCTGGCAAACCTGTTCAAATGTTTGATAACCCTTTCAGTGAAGAAACTTTTCCTAATGTCTGACCTAAACCTCCCTTGAGGTCATTTTCTCTCCTTTTTCTCCTCCTGTTCAAATGTTTGATAACCCTTTCAGTGAAGAAACTTTTCCTAATGTCTGACCTAAACCTCCCTTGAGGTCATTTTCTCTCCTTTTTCTCCTCCTTCTTCCCCTGCTTCATCTCCTCCTTCCCAAGCCCCCTCCTCTGATGTCTCAGCAGAACTTGGTCTCCCAGCACCACGCTGTCTCCTGAGCCACCCACGCCCCTGACCCCACAGCAGAGGATGGAAGGCCATCACCAGCAGGACACCTCTGAAGGCTCCAGCAAAGCCCAAAGGCAACCAGCACAGCTTCCTGGAGCACAACTGGAGCTGTGAGGAACACAAAGGACAGCTCTGCTCCCCCAGTGGCCACACACCCTGCCAGACATGCCCACCACAGCCCTGCCTTCTCCCCCAGCCTCGCAGTGCCCGCAGTGCCAGGGCACTGATGGATTGTGCCAATTACTGTATGGCAGACATACAAGTCACACTAATGCACAGCAAATCCAGCACTCCTTTAATTACAGCCACAGACATGGACATTTGTTTTGCTTAGTAATTAAAATGTTCTATTGTGCTTAATACTGTTATCTGTATTCTTTGGTTAAGTGCAATTTAATTTGCTTTCTTAAGAAAGCTGGGCATAATTTAAAATGAAAAATTGGTCTCTTCTGCTAATTTTTTTTTCCCCTAATGCTATTGTTTTCCATGGCTGCAGATCTAGAACACAGTAACTTCTGAGTTTGTTCACCAAGTTTCTAGAAGGTATTGCTGTTCTAAAGGCCAAGAAACCATTTATTTGTGATTGGCTCTGGAAAAGTTCCTGGTTTCTAAAGCACTTAACGAAATGAAGGACGTTCCTGAAGCATTTGCAAGGCAAAGGAGGCAGAGTTGGCACTGGGATGTTCCCTGTTCAGAAATGATGTGCTGGAATTGAAATCATGGCATAGAACCACAGAGTGGTTTGGGTTGGAAGGGACCTTAAAACTCATCTCAATCCCCCCTTCCATTATCCCAGGTTGCTCCAACCTGGCCTTGGACACTTCCAGGGATCCAGGGGCAACCACAGCTTCTCTGCCCAACCTGTGCCAGGGCCTGCCCACCCTCACAGCCAGCAATTAACTGCTATTGATTACTAATTAATTCCAGACCAGCTGACAGACCTCCCCTTATGCTCACCCAGAACGACCAGGGATGGAAAGAGGTACAGGAAAAACAGCATCTCAGGGCTGAAATACTGCAGCCCGTGGGACTGACAGCCATCCATCATCCATCCATCCCACGCAGACCAGGAGGAGATCCAGAGCAGGAGCTCCAAACCACCCCTTGGCTGACTCACATTTGAGAGGAGAAGGGTTTTGTGGAGAGCACAAGTGCAGAGTGGGCTCTGCGGCTCTCGAAGATCATCCTCGCTCGGGTTTGGTGCATCTAACGAGGCATTTGGAAATGCTCCCTCCCCACCAGGGTGTCAGCAGGTGACTTTCTTCACCTCACAGTGTCACAGGCACTGGGACGTTGGGAAATCATTCCCTAGAGATGACCTGTTTTAATCTCAGCTGTCGTTTGCAGCACCACTGTGATCAGCACGGTCTCTCTAGGAAGGATGGAGCAAAGTTCAAACATTACCCACTCCCTTCCTGTAAACCCTTGTCCTGTTTTCACTCCTTATCTCAAGCTGGAGAACCTCAAACTTCATCGGAGCTCCTGCTCTCCCCGTTGGCAGAGCACAGAAATGAGGATGTCAATATCCACTCAGAGAGGTCACAGTCTGGTCCAGAGTCACAAATTTTGGGTCTTTAGCTCAAGAACGGGGATTTGCCCAGCCCACCTTCCATGCACAGCTTGGATTCTGCCAGACTACAGAAACACTTTCCCAAAGCATATTTTTGCCATAGGAAATCCAATGTTATTCAAACCCAAACAGCAACATCACCTCACACTAAACAAAGCAGGGAGGGGGTGGATGTCCCACCCCTGGAAACATTCAAGGCTGGGTTGGATGCTGTTGTCCAGAGTTTTTTCTCAAATTCGAGCAAACCCAAACCTTGCCAAATAATAATAAACATCACAAATCCTCATGGTGTAGAAATAGAAAGTTGAGGGAGGAAGGTGGTGCTGGTAATTCAGGATAAACCTCCCTCCCACAGAAGGTATCGCAAAAACCACACGGTTAATGAATTAAATCCGCATTTGTAATGAGGATAAATCAGGCAAGTTTGGGTCATGGAGTCCAAGTAAGAGCCCTCCTGCTCTGCATCCACCTGAACTGCCCCTGTGAAACCCCTCTCTCTGTCCTAAGACGGGGGGATAGTATAATTAATATCCAGTTATGCATAATTAATAACACAGCAAAAGCTTTCTCCTCTGAAAAGCAACCCTTAGATAACCAAGCTCTCAGTCAGGCCACATAATACACTTTGAAAAGCAATATGTACAATTCCAATTTTCCAGCAGAGACCAAAACAAATTAGCAGCTTGAATTCCTCTGTGCTTTGCTAATAATTTGTTTCCAGCCCTGTGTCGGTGATCAGGGCTGCTGTAATGAGGGGCAGGAAATAGTAACAGCCTAATTACAGCGGGGTGCATGGGAAGCAAACCATAAATCAGCCGGTTAGCAGGAGCTCGGGGGGCTGTGCTCCCCCCACGAGCTGAAAACAAATGGATTTGGAGAAAATAATAATAATAAATTCAAGGGCTAAGCAGGAACAGGAAGAGAAGTGCTTTGACCTGCACTGCATTCACACGAAGGAGGTCTCGGTGAGCTCCACGTGAGGAGCCCCCGGGGTGGGAGCAGCAGGTGCTTATGGAAGGGGTTTTTCTGCTGCCTTAGCAACATCAGTTTTTAGGGGCACAAGCGAAGCAGACAAGAGTTTTGGCACTGTGGTGTCACCCAGAGGCAGGGATTTTTCCCTGTGGGAGCAGACACAGCTATGCCAGCAAAATGTGGGGAAAAAAAGACCTTGTTCTGCTCTTCTCACAAGGGGAAACTATGGATGTCTGTCAATGGGAGGAGAGAGCCTTCAGGAGAATCAATCCCTTATATTTTTGGATTTCCACCTGCCTGGCTGGAGAAAATCCACAGGAAAGTTATCACACGAGCCCCAGATCCAGAACTTTCTGTGTGTTTGTGCAGCACTTGTGGCAAAGAGAGGGGATCAGGATTCAGCGTTGCCACTTTCAGAGTTTTCCATATTTCCTTCAGTTTTTACACTTCTTGATGTATATCAATCTGATCTGACCTGGATATCAGCATCAGAATCCCTGAGGCTGGAGAAGCCCTCCAGAATCACCGAGCCCACCCTGTGCCCGATGCCCACCTTGTCCCCAGCCCAGAGCACTGAGTGCCACGGCCAGTCCTGCCTTGGGCACCTCCAGGGCTGGGCACTCCAACCCTCCCTGGGCAGCCCCTGCCAAGGCCTGACCACCCTTTCCAGGCACAAATACTTTACACAGCAATTTTCCCTCCTGACTCTGCAGCCCTCTCAGCTCTCCAGCCCAGCAGCATCACAAGTGGCAGCTTTCCCTTTTACATTACACTTTAATTCCAGCTCATCTGAGCCAATGGGATGGAAGAGCTGGAATGATTTAAATACAGTTTTTAAATTATTCCTGAAGCATTATTGTGCTGTGTCCTCATTAGTAACAATTTCTATCTGTCTTCAATATCAACACACCCAATTGTTCCTCTTGCTAAGGGATTCACAGCAGTTGATTGAGAATTTCAGAGCACAGGAACTGGTGACTCAGGTCAGCACAATTTATTTCCGTGCTGGTCGTAAGGAACAGTTCCATCACAGAAAGGTAACTATAAAGAGGAAAAAAATCCCAAATTTCCCATTGAAGCTGTGGCTGCCCCTGGATCCCTGGAAGTGTCCAAAGCCAGCTTGGAGCCACCTGGGCTGGTGGAAGGTGTCCTGCCCATGGCAGGGGTGGGACTGGATGGGCTTTGAGGTCCTTCCAACCCAAACCATTCCAGGATTGTGTGATCCTTTAACAAAGTCCCCCCTGCAAATCTCCAAAGAGATGAAGCTTCTCAAAGACCAGGTTTACTGTAACTAAAATAGAGAGTAATGAGGTTTCCAGGAAGAGGAGGAAGGTAAAAACGCTGATGTTTTCAGCTACCACTTCTAAGAATAAAGCTCAATTTAAAACATTATCTTGCAGCAGAGCAGCGAGGGAAACTCCTGCCCCAAACCCTGCAGCGTGGCAGTGCTATCAGCAATAAAAGCAGGTTTTATAACAGCAAACAGGATGCAAATTTAGAATCATCTGCACTGCCAGGCTCTCACAAAACTGCCACAATAAAGTGCAGCGGGAGGAGAATGTTAGGGAGGTTGCAAATCCAAGGCCTGAAAAAGTGGCAGAATTAAAGATATAAAGCCCTGGCTTGCCTTTCTCATTTACTAAAAAAACCCACTTCTCTGCAGACACAATTTGGTAAAACAAGGCAATTGTTCACTCTTTCCTCCTGCAAGTCCCCACACAGCCCCTGTTTATTCCCCACCAGGCAGGCCATGCACAGAATGAAAAATACTTCATTTTCTCAGGGGCTCAAAGCCACAACATTCATCACCACTGCATCCAGCAGCCTCAGAGCCCTTAATTCACTTTCACAACACCTCTGTGAGATAAAATAACCATCGATCCGACCAAAGCCCCAATCCCCGAGCCGGTGTTTTCCTACCAGTGCTGATGGTTTCATCTCTTTAGTGAAACTTGGGGTAACTTCGGGCTCTTTTCCAGACTGATGGGGTGTCACCCCAAAGCCTTCCCTACTGCAGGCTGAACAATCCCAGTGCTCCCAGCCTTTCCTCAGGGCAGCTGCTCCATCCCTCAAACCATCCCCGTGGTGTCCTCTGGATTCCCTCCAACAGGTCAGAGTGCTTCCATAACCAAATGGCCACTTTCTGTAAATCGGGATCAGCACATCCTTGAACAGCCCCTTAATCTCTTGTCACTCGTAGGACTCAGCACGAATTAAGTGTCCTAATCCTCGAGCAAGACAGGAATAAACTGTTCCCAAAAATTCCTCCCAGAAAACCAGAACTGTGCAATTTCTCACCCAGCACCGTTACTGATTTAGCACAGAAGCACAGCTGGAGTCTGGGTCCAGCTACATCCTACAACTGTGATTACATCTTCCAAATTAATACTAAAACTGTTCAATCTGATCTCCCAAAACCTGTGAGACTGCAACCTCTGCTGGCCATGTGTCCTCCCAGGAACACCAAAACTGACTGGTGACATCAGGAGGCTTGGATAAGAAAGGACACAAAACTCAGATACTTCATGTGGAAGTAGTGTTTGAAGCCTAAATAGTCTATGATTTTATGGAATGAAATCAAAAACAGAGCTGAACATAATTTTTCAAGTCAAAATTGATCTTAAAGCCACTTTAAAAGCCTAATAAAGGGCTTCCAAGAGCTGGGCCTGATAAAAATGCAGCTTAATCTAATATACGTGGTAGGAAAACGCACAGGATGCGGGGAGGAATTCCAGAGCTCCTTCCTCTGCCAGATGTGGCCACATCTGCCGGCATCCACAGCAAGCTGCCAGTGCAGCATCAGCCAGCAGTTGCCTGGCAACAGAGGGGCTGCTCCCCGGGTACCAGGCTCTCCCAAAAGCCCTCCCGGCTGCTCCCCTGGGCACCAGGCTCTCCCAAAAGCCCTCCCGGCTGCTCCCCTGGGCACCAGGCTCTCCCAAAAGCCCTCCCGGCTGCTCCCCTGGGCACCAGCCTCTCCCAAAATCCCTCCCGGCTGCTCCCCTGGGCACCAGCCTCTCCCAAAATCCCTCCCAGCCGCTCCCCGGGTACCAGGCTCTCCCAAAATCCCTCCCAAATGCTCCCCTGGGCACCAGGCTCTCCCAAAATCCCTCCCAAATGCTCCCCTGGGCACCAGGCTCTCCCAAAATCCCTCCCAGGCTGCCCAGTGGCTCCCCAGTCTCCCCATTAGTCAGCAGAGGCAGAATGGAACTGGAGCCCCCAGCCTGGCTTCCCTGGCTGCAGGGAAGTTTGGGGATTGCTCTCAGGGAGGGCAAGGGATTTGGTTTTGCCGCTCCCAAGTGGTTCCAGGCCCCTCCAGCCTCTGCCAGAGCTGAGCTCGCAGGACCCACGGAGGGATGTGCTGGCAATGCCAAGGGGGATCATGGAGCACGGGGAATCCACCAGCACTCCAAAGGAGAAGGACAAGGAGACTTGGTCACACTTAAGTGTCACTCCAGCCCCCAGGGTGGTGACAGTGGAAGGGGAGCTGAAGACACCCCAAAATCCATCCCAGCTTTCTCGGGGACAGAGCTGTGACCCAAACCATGCCAGGGCAGCCCAGCAGCACATCAGAAAGCAAATCAAACGCGGCCCTGAGAAGGTGTTATTATTTGTGCTGCTGGTTTCCCATCCAGGGCTGCTTAAACAGCGAATTAAACGTCACCTACAGCCACACAGAGACAATTTCCGCGGTACCTCTGCACAGCACCAGACCACAAAGAGAGCAATTCCCTCCTCCTCCTCGCATCCTTTACACCCCTCAAAAGTATTGAGGGAAAAAATATGCAAGGGGGGGTGGGGGGGGAGCCAGAAAACTGCCTCGGTCGGGCTTTTGGGGTGCATTTTCATTGCCCTTCAGACAGAGGCTCATGGCAAAGGGCACGGAGCGGGTGCGCTCACGTCGCTGTTCCAACTCCACAGGTAATTTCCTGCCTTGCCATGATTTAACTGAGGCGTGCGGCGTTTTCCTGGGAGTCTCCTATTTGTCATGTAGACCATTCTTTTAATGATGTGACTTAACACCTCGCTCAGCACTGCAATCCATCCCGTTTGACTCGTCCGTGCGGTACAAGCAGCTCATTCAGAGCCCCAGGCGCTCCTTTCACCACAGTCCCAGGAGTTTAGGCTGCAGGCAAAGGGGCAGGAGCCTGGGGATGGCCGCAGATACCGCTCTGCTGTGGACCACGGCAGCACTGGAGAGGAGAATTCCACACCGGTTTATGAGCCAGTTCATGGGGACATAAAATCACAAATCTGCTCGGGTGATGTTCGCACTGACCCCCCCGGCCCGCGGGAGCAGTGCGATAAACTTGAGTTTTAAAAATGAATGCAACTCAGCAGTGAGAATCTCCCCAAAACCTCCCAGCAAGGGCTGCTGGAGCTTCCAGAGCTGATCCCTGGAGCTCATCCCTGGCAGAGCCGTGCCACCAGCACTTCGCTGGGAGAAATTCCCATCAGGAAATAACTGCGATCACAAGTGTCCTTTTCACACCTAAGGAGGGCAGAGCAGAGCCCAGCTCTTCCAAGGGTCCCTGCCTTCACCTCTAATAAATCAAAGGATGACTCTAGCTGTTCCTCGGAGTTGTCCTCAGCTCCCAGACAACAACACTCAAGTGTCAGTCACAGAGAGGTTCGGCCAGGAAGGTTTGCAGCCAACCCCCTCTGCCTAACCACACCTTCATTTTTAAATAATATATTTAAAAGTGGATCTTGCCTGCAAAAACCTTAGAGCCAGCTGGATCCAACCAAACCCGACTGTACAGCACACTCCCCCAAAACCACACAGCATCATTTAATGCCATAAGCAGCTTATTAATTCATGTACAGCTGTCAAAGAACTTTCAGTGCTAGAACTGTCAAACTCCAAGATTGATACAGGAACTCTTTTACATTTAGTGGGGGGGGAAAAGGGGGGAAATAGAAATTCGGTACCTCTGCTTAGAGCCACCCAGTGTTTTGTGTTCTAAGAATTAGTTTCTCTCCCTCTCTCCTTTCCTGAAATAGGCTGCTTGACATTTAATAACAGCCCTATTCTTCAATTTAAAATGCATTTCCGTGACTCAGAAATTAAAGTGGAAAAGACTCATTAATTCATCCAGCCTGTGTTTGGTGTTGCTGTTCGTGTCACAGCCAGGCAATGCCAAGCACCAGCTTCCCCCGGCCTGATCCCTCCCAGCACCAGCTCCCCAGCAGCTCCTGTGGTCACAGCCACCTCCTTCGAGTCATTTATCCTGCAGACATAGGAAGAACTCATCTGGGCTTACCTCTCTTTTAAAGTCCTTGTCCTCAGGTACTGACCTTGTGCTAAGCCAGGTTGTTCTACCAACATGTTGACACAAAGCACCAAAAACCTGGAGTCAACTAAAAATAAAGATTTTAAAACACCCCAAACCTTGTAGGGTCATGGAACAGTTTGGGGTAGAAGGGATAATAAGGATTATCCAGTGCCACCCCTGCCACGGGCAGGGACACCTTCCACCAGCCCAGGTAGCTCCAAGCCCTGTCCAACCTGGCCTCGGACACTTCCAGGGATCCAGGGGCAGCCACAGCTTCTCTGGAACAAGCCAGCAGTGGGAATTAACTCAATACCCAAATAGCAGAAGACAAGTCCATGGCTATAATGTAAAAGCAGCTCCAAGTCCTCCTCACATTCCTTTTTCCAGGTTCTTCCCCCAAGCACAGCCCACCTGAGAAGGGATCCAAGCAAACTGGAGAACTTTGATCACCAATCTCCTGCTGCCACTGACAAATCATGGAATCGCTGAGGTTGGAAAAGACCTTTAAGGTCATCAAGTCTGGCTCTCAGCCCAGCACCACCACCATGTCCATCATTAAACTGTGTTCCCAAGTGCCACATCCACACATTCTTTGAACGTCTCCAGGGATGGGGATCCACCACTGCCCTGGGCAGCTGTGCCAGGGCTGGACAGCCCTTTCCAGGAAGGAATTTTCCCTAATATCCAACCTAAACCTTCCCTGGTGCAACTTGAGGCCAATTCCTTTTGTCCCATCACTTCTTACCTGGGAAAAAGCCCAAAATCGACCCCATCCCAGCTCGCCTCTCCTGGCAGGGACTTGCAGAGCCAGAAGGTCCCCCTGAGCCTCCTTTTCTCCAGGCTCAGCCCCCCCAGCTCCCTCAGTTGCTCCTCATCAGACTTGTGCTCTATGGACAAAAATCACAATCCCCTCACTTCTTCCAATCCAACAGAACAAATCTTGGGGAAAAAAAAAATATCAAAGTTTCCAAGCACTAAAAAGGCCATTTTTACAATCAATAAATTACTACATCATCCTCATTCCAACCTAAAACTGGTCATCACAAAAGAAGCAGATTATGCACAGTCAAACCTCTGTTTATTTTCCACTCATCTCCAAGTTTTGGAAGAGAGCAGATTTGTTAGAAGTGACCAGCCCTCCCTGTGTTGGGTTCAAAACAAACAAAAAAAATATTGGAACGTGTTCCCCTGTGCTCCTAAAAGTGATGTGCAGCTGCACAGAACTCAACTCTCCCGTGTTCAGCAAAATACTCCCTTGAATTCAACTCCTGACGTGCAAAACCCCCTGGAACTGTGTCTTACATAGAAAAACATGACAAGCTTTTCTAGTTTCTTATTTCTAAGCAGTTCTGCTTTTCTTCCTGGGCCTTAATTGTTCTGTCACCCAGCAGTGGGGTTTGGTTGTTCCTACGGGATTTTGCCTCACCCCAAAACAAATGCACATTCCCACACAGAAACCAGCCCTGATTTTGCCAAGGCTGATAAGGAATGTTTTTACAACTTATTCTCCCCCAGAAACAGGTGTTTGGGGGACAGATGATGGGAACAGTGCCGTCACCTCTCCTTCCCACTGTCACATCTCCTCCTGAAGAAGAGGAGCTGTTCCTGGGATTGGTGGGAGGTGGGTGATGAGAGAGAGACACCCCAGAGCCCGTGGGCTGATTTCCTCCCTCCAGGCCTCAGTGGGGCAGGAAAAGCAGTTATTTACACTCGTGTTTCCTTAAAGCTCCTCCCCAGTCAGACAGGAGACCAGGAGGCTGGAATCCTAGCCTGTTCCCTGCATGCTGTCCGTGCACAGACAGCTCTGGGAACGTGCAAACACGGCTCACTTGTGTGTGAACGCAAAGGTAAAGACACAGCACCTGCTTTGTTTCTTACAACACCCTTTCTGGGAACAAATTGCTTCCAAACCTCCAAAATCCAGCCCCAGGGGAATCCAAATTTATGCCGTGTTACACTCAGTTTCATTCTGCCCAAACCCTCTTTTTATATTAAAAAAAATGTTAAATCCAAAAGCTTTTGTAGTAACAGGCCTGGCTCAAAAAAACCACCAAGGGATAAAGCACCTCTTTTCAAGTTACACTGAATTTTTAGCTGTTCCCATTATCACCCTTTTTGGTTTTACTGATAACACAGAACACCAAGACCACACGACCACCAGATGTGCATGAGAGGAAAATTACAACAGACTTGAACCCCACAAGCTTTAAGGCCTCATCTCTCTCCTCAGAGTCCAGCAGCCACCAACCAGTTAAAATCATCTTTGCCTCCTGCTCTCCTCTGCATCATTCCCAGCCCGCCTTAATCTCTCATTAATCTTTCCTCCTGCTATTTCCAGCACCCCACGAATTATTCAGCCCGTTATTTTGCAACAAAGAACAAACAACAAACAGCACCTCGGACAGTTGTTTTCTCTTTCCTATTTCGGCCTGATTCGATTTCTTATCTAGAGCTGTAAAATAAACTTTATTTGCTGTTAGCTGGGAAGAAGTGTTTACCCCATTCCTGGAAAAACAGTTGGCAGCCCAACTTTAGAATATTTTAGGAAAAACCCCAGCTTCGAACAGCTGTGCCAAATCCCATTTCACCCCGGTTTAGGCTGTTTATATCCGTGCCGGAGGAATAGCGGCGGGCAGTGAAATCCTCCCGGTGTTCCAAGCTGGCAGCGGGCGCTTCCTGCACTGCGTGAGCGGTGGGAAAACCGGGAACAAGGCGGGCTCAGGAACTCTATTCCAGGGAAACCTATGGCTGAGACGGGCAGCCCAGAGCGCTATGCCAGGGAAACCTATGGCTGAGACGGGCAGCCCGGAGCGCTATGCCAGGGAAACCTATGGCTGAGACGGGCAGCCCGGAGCGCTATGCCAGGGAAACCTATGGCAGAAACCGCCAGCCCGAAACACGATTCCAGGGAAACCTACGGAAATGGCCAGCTCCAAGCGCTCTCCGTTCCTCCCACAAAGAGCCCCTGTCCATGGTTCTCCGGGCATATTTAGGTCCTTCCTGGCAGCCTCACCCGGCGGGGCCGGGGCTTTGGGGAGATGCCGAGCAAATCCCTGCGCGCCAGGGCTGGGATTCAATCACGGCTCGTCACACACCGCGCTCCAGGGTCAGGCTTAGCCGCGATTAGAAAACCTCGCTGGAAGCGGCAGCGAAGGCAGCGGGATCGAGGCGGCTGGAGCGCCGGGAGCACCGCTCCGCCAGCCGGCCCCGGGCACCGCGGGGATCCCACCGAACGAGCCCGGCAGGGGCGAAGGAGCCTCGGCCCGGCCCGCACCCCCGGCCGCTCTTACCTGCGCCGGAGCCCCGAGCTCAGCCCGGCCGCGGCTCAGCGCGGAGCCGCCGCCCGCCCGCCCCGCATCGCCGGGAAGGTGCGGGGCGAGCGCGGCCGGAGAGCGGCCCCGGGGCCGCCGGGACACGCAGAGCCTCCCCCCGCCGTGTGCGGGCCCGGCCCGGCCGGGGGGATGCGGGGAGGCAGGGATGGAGGGATGCGGGGAGGGAGGGATGCAGGGACCGGCAGGTGCCGCGGGCGGCTCCGCGCCTCGCCAGCAGCCGCGGCCGGGAAGGGGCGGAGGCGGCGCGGGAGAGGGAGG
>JAWWTY010000160.1:2106870-2142976 GCA_035222235.1 Margarornis squamiger | reverse complement strand
GGAATTGCTGGCTGGGAGGGTGGGCAGGGACTGGAATAGATTTCCCAGAGAAGCTGTGGCTGCCCCTGGATCCCTGGGAGTGTTCAAAGCCAGGTTGGAGCACCCTGGGCTATGGAAGGTGTCCCTGCCATGGCAGGGGTGGCACTGGGTGATCTTTAAGGTCCCTTCCCACCCAAACCACTCTGGAATTCTGTGGCACGAAAACAGGAATTGCTCTCACCCCGTGTGCATTTAATGTGATTGCGTCACTGGATTATGAAAAAAAGAAAAAAATTATTAGAATTTCCTTTTAAAATCCCAACTTTCTTCTGCTTCACAGCTGGCCCGTAACTCATGTTGGGCATGTACAAAGTGTCCCCCACACCCTGTGTCCTCAGGAAACTCCCTGTCATGTGGAATTAATTACTTCTTTTTTTTTTTTAATACATAGAATTTCAAGTTCATGGTCCAGCATCTCTGATTCACAGTAATAAAGGTTGCACAACAGCAGAGCTGTGCAGAGCAAAGGTTAATTTGAGGTTCAAATACCCTTCCTAATGAAACCCAACTGGAAACACGCTGGATTCAGAGACAAATCCCTGCAGCACCATTGATCTTTAATTTCTCATTGCCAGGTTTGGAAATTCGGTGCCTTCAGACACCAGTAAGAGGAGGCAGAGAGAGAAACCAAACCCTGCAGCTTCTGGGTTGGGATTCTCTTAGGATGCCCCAGGATAATCCCTCAGGAACAGTTTTGGGACACCCACACCTTCCTCACCCCCATGTGTGAGTTTTCAGGGAGCACCAAAACTCCCAGGATCAGGTCCCTGTGGTATTATCCCCTCAGATATTTAGAGACCACCACTCTGGAGCTCCAAAACCAGGAGACAGTTTCACAAGAACACTTTTTGACTGCTGGTTTCCATCATTTTGGGTTCTCTTCCACACCATTGAGGGAAGGACATGTCCTTCCTCACTGCAGCTTTGGGAAGAATCTCACCTATGACAAGACTCCCGACAGCATCAGGAGCTTTGGCAGCCACGAGATCACACTCCAAAAAAATAAATGATGCAGGAAAAAAGCATGAGAGGAGGAGAGGAGAGGAAAGGATGGCAAACGATGGGAAAGTAAAGAAATGGCATTTTCCTAGCAGGAAGAATTATTGCTGAGGTGAAAACTGAAGCTGTTCCAGGAGTTTCTGATTAAACCCTGCTTTGTTCAGGAGTGCTGACGTGCCGAAATCCAAATGATTTGGGGAACGTATCAATCTGATAGGACTTGTTCCTCCTGGGTCGTTTGCCTACTCGTTTTACTCGAAACCTTGGCTCCCAGACAGCTGCTCCGATGGGCCATTGGGAAAGCCACATTCCCAGGCTCCCCAGAAACTGGGGGATAGGGGGAATTAATTATTGATACAAGTCTGTGCCGTGCGTGTTCGCCTTATCAAGTCATCTCTAGCTGTGCCTGTGGCATGGGAGGAGCTCAGCCAAAGCTCAGGCAGGAGGCAGCTCCCACTCTGGGCTCCCTCTCCCTAAAAAATGGGAGAATAAGGAGGGAAATCAGACGTTCTGTAGAAGTTTTAAAGAGTTAAAGCTTCCCTGTTTGTGAGAAAAAAGAAATGAGCCCAGCATGCTCCCTTTGGAGGATAATTCCTAAAATCCTGAGCATTTTGGGCTGGTTTGGGTTATAAAAACAAACACCAGCTCCCTCCAGCTTATCAGAGTTTGGGGCTGGGGTTTGAACTCAGAATTGTGTGGCTTTTCCTGCTCGAGGAGGGCGGCAGCTGCTGCACAGGGATGTGGGATACAGGGATGTGGGATACAGGGATGTGGGATACAGGGATATAGGGATGCTCTGCACTGTGCACCAGTGCCATTAGGTGGTGCTTGAAACAGAAGATTGCAAGGGAGGAAAGCAAGAGGCAGCCTGCTCTGTGAATGTTTTATTCTGGCAGTTTAAAAATAAAGAATTAAAATTAAAAAAAGAAGAAGGAGAAGAAGAAGAAGAAAAAGAATGATAAATAAATAAAATTTTAAAAAATGCTCGTTCTAGGATTCAGTTTCCACTTCTAAAAATCTGATTTCTAGGCCTTGGCAAAGCTGAGTAATTAAATAACTAAATAAATAGTCAACTCTTCCTGCTGCCTGGAGCATCTCTGCTCTCTCTCTCACACACACACACACAGAGACTCCTTTAAATAAGCCAAACTTCTCGTCATGCCCCAGATCTCTATCTCTCAGCTAAGGCTGATAACTGGATTTCCAGTAAGTTTTGAGTCAGAGATGGAAATGCTGTTTAAGGCACCAGCTCCAACACGGGTTTCCAGGAAAAATTGTCCAAGGAAAACCTCACTGGCAACTTAGGAACAAGGCTTGATCCTGCATGGAGAGCAATAGGTCACTCCTCTCCCCTTCTTCAGCCAGCACCTACAGGCAGCAGGTATAAATTGGTATATTTATATATTCATATATTTATACTTTTTCCCAGCTTCCCTTTAGAATTACGTGCATGGAAAATGGCCTGTGATAAGCACTAGGAAGAGTTCATCGATGAAACAATTGCATCCTGTCAGATTTAGCGGGCACAAATAAACTGGTCACTCCAAAGTTGTATAAACTTTTAGGCAACTCCTGACTCACCCCCACTGTGGCTCTGAGATCCAGGAGTTGGACTCCATGGTCCTATCCCTTCCAGCTCAGGAGATTCCATGAGTCTATGAATAAAGAGTCCTTTTCTTTCTTTTTATCCAGCTCCCTTTTCATTTCGATTCTTGCATTATTGAATTATCATGAAATAATGAAGAATCATTCGTTATTCATGTTCTCTGGGCCACTCTCGATTTTATGGCAACTGTATTTTAACAGCTCTCACAGCAAAGGACAAAATGGCTGAGGATTAAAAAATTCCAGGATCACACATCATGGAATGGTTAGGGTTGGAAAAGACCTCCAGGATCATCAAGGTCAACCATCAACCAGCACAGCCAAGGCCACCCCTGCCCCATGTCCCCAAATATAGATATTTTTGGAACACTTCCAGGCTTGGTGACTCCCCCACCTCCCTGGGCAGCCTGTTCCAATACAGACCACCCTTTCCCTGAATAATTTCTCCCTAAAATCCAACCTAACCCTCCCCTGGTCCAACCTAAGGCCGTTTCCTCTTGTCCTATCAGTAGCTGTTTATGCAGCTATTTAGGAACCTCCTGTTTGCTCCTGTGCTGCGTGCAATAATTAAAATAGAAATCCTGGGAGAAATCTTGTGCTGAGCGAGGGAAGAGCTGCTTGTCATGTTTGCACGAGCTCACAAATCCCTGGAAGCGGACGGAGCAGCATCCTCACCTCTCCAGGAGTCGCCTCAAACACCACGAGGTGGGAGGCACTTGGACAAAAGATAAAAAGCCAGGCAGCTGATCCTTTTTAAAGCCTCTCTCCCTCCTTTTAGGCTTCGGGTTGCACATAAATATTTCTCGAAATGCTCTCATCTATGTACCAAAACTACTGTTTGAGAAGCTTCCAAAACTTGGCTTTTAATTAAACCCATGAAAGTATAATGCTCACACTGAGTAAGTATCAAAAATAGAGGCAAAACTGAGAAAATATGCAGGCATTTTTCTTGGGTTTTGTCAGGCACTGCAAAGACAATTAAGTTTCCTTTCTTCACTGTACATATAATGCTCAGAAGTGAAAGCTTAATTAACTTGTCAGAAACTCTGGCATCTCTTTTCTTGAGCTGCTGAACCCACCTTCCCCAAAGACTCGAGGGGGAAACAAAACCCTGAGCGCTGGAGCTGCAGCACCTGATCATGCATGACATTCCTGCCCCGTGCCACGTCTGCCTGTCATTTCCAGAGGGGTTTGATCCATCTGGGTGAGCACACTCCTTTCCCATTTGGCTGGGAACGTCTCAGAGCAGGAGTTTCTCCGGGCTGATGGCCCCGGCGCCGCGTGCCGAAGGAGTGGGACACGGTGGCATTAATTACAGCACACACACATTTACCAGGCAGATCGTGGAGCTTCCAGCAAAATCTCCTGCCTCACGTGGCTCTTCGTGCCAGCTGAAGGCCCTGAGCTCTGCTGGGAGCAGCAGCTGGGGAAGCAAAACTTTTCCTGCCCCTTGACAACACAATCCCCCAGCCCTGGGCGGGGATTTAAAGCCCTGGGGATGTGGCACTTGGAGGTGCCACTCGACCTTAGAGGGCTTTTCCAGTCATGGTGATTCCCTGGTTCTGTATGAGCGCTGTGCCGAGGTGGCTGAGCAGGTTTAGGAGGCAGGAGAAAGCAGAGCCCAAAAACTGGGACCTATTTGAGCCGCAGAGGCAGCGCAGCAGCCCCGGGACCGCTCCATGCCCTGCTTTCCAGAGCTATTCCACATTTCTCCTGGCTGAGGCCAGAGGCAGCTGTGCCCAATAAGTCCCTGTCAGCAAGCAGTGCCTGGAATTGTGCTCCAGGCAGCTGGAGGAGCCACTCCTGATGCTGCTTCCAAGAGCCAGGAGGGGTCTGGGGGAGCGTTCCAGTGAGGAGCTCCAGCAGCACCGGGAAGGACCTTCCTTCACCAAAGGTTAAGTTAACAAACCTACTGCCACCACTTCAATTTGGCAAGTGCAATAAGTGGCTTCCACATTTTCAGGTTGTTTTTTTTTTCATGCAGTCTTTCAACCTGAGCTCACTTAAGTCTGAAAGATACTGTAGTTTATCCTGCCATAATCTGCTCTCAAGATCTGCATGTTTAACCAAAGAGCAAAGGTCCAGGTGCTTCACTGCATTAGTAATGACCCAGCAGCTCCTCTTCAATAATGCAAAGCAGAAAGGCACAGCAGCTTTGTGGCTTCTCATTTTAAACATGGATTAAAAGCTCTCTGTGGGGCCAGACAGCAGCACGAGGGAGCAGAAATTGGGGGGGGTTCTTCAAAAAAGGGATAATTTTCCACCTCCCATATAAATCATTATCTTCACTAACTCTGCTGCTGTTTCCAACACTAGGCCAGGTTTCAGTGAGCTCTGGGATTTGGTGCATGGAAGTGTGTGAGTGAGTCCTAGTCCAGCAATCCTACATAAAGCACCATGCTGTGAAACCCTCTCTCTGCTGACAGGCATTAAAAACACACACAGTTCTCTAACCACTCCACACAAACTCATGCTCTGGGTCTTCCTCTTTTTCTTCAAAATAAATTCAGGTTTCACACTTTCCCTGTGACAGAACCCCCCAGAGGTTCACACAGACCCCACCTGTGTTTTTCCAGAAGAACCTTCATTATTTCTGCTGACACAGAAGGAAGCTTTTCTGTAAGGCATCCTTGGATCCTGGTGACTTGGAGAACACGTCACAAGCCCCTGCCTCTGTTATTTCATCTCTCCAATGAATGGGAGTTCTTTGGTTTGATGTGTGGCTGCTCTGGAGATCCCTGATCCAGGTCTCCATCCCTCCATCCCCCAGCAGAACAGGAGCTCCAGAACATGATGAACACTGGCCACACATCTGTATTTATCACCTTAAAGCACAGCCACTCAAGGGGATGAATTTATCACTGGGGAAATCAGAGGGAATAAAACATACAGGGCAGACCCCCGGCATGGCTGGAGGCAGAAGGTCCTGAAGGAACAGGGCAGTCCTTCAGCCCCAAAACCTGCCCCCACACCTTCATCATGCACGCAGGAGGCCACCCCTCTCTGAGCTATCACTTCACCTGTAACCTGCAAAATCCAAAGGGAAAACCGAGCCATTTTCCCAGAGGAACATGGAAGTTAGTTGGGAATTCTCCCCCCACACCAGCATAGGGCAATAATCCTTCTCCCCCCAACAGATTTAGATTAGCAATGGCAGCAGCATTAACAGGGGCCTTTGGAGCAGGGACACATGTGCTGGCAGTCTGGGAAGGGTGTTTACAACGTGTGTTTGGCAGGTATTAGTGCTGGTGAGGCCCCGTGGCTCGGGAGGGCAGAGGAGGCACTGCCATTCCCCTGGAGCCCCCACCTCCCCATCCCTTCCCTCCCTCCAGAGGCACAGCCAAATCCCTAATTGTGCTGCTGCAGGTACAGGCACAGCCAGAAAACACACCACTGGGGACACAATTAGGGCTCCCAAGGATGGCAAAACCACGGGAGAGAGCCCAGGGAGCGCTTTATTCACAGAGAAATACATCCCTAAGCATGTCTGAGCTTTCCAGCTGGGGCTTTTCCCCCCTCCTGGCCAGGCTGCTCTTATTTTCCTGCTAAAATAAACCAATCTCCCCCTCCTGAGATGTTCCATAAATCCTGGTCACGTTAGGGCTGGCTCTCCCCCCACCAGGAGAGATGCCAGCGCCGTGAGGTGGTTGTGGTCACCACCAAGGCTTTTCCAAGCAAGCCTGGAGGTGTTTGCTCATCCAAGCTGGAAACACAAGTTTTACACTGGCATTTAGTGCACCCTGAACACGGAAACTTAACCCAAGGGAACTTGGAAGCGCAAAGGGAAATGCTCTCAGTTTGATACCGGGATGAGCTGTCCTGAAGTTGCTGCTCTGTGTTTTATGAAGGTGTAGATTATTGTGCCTGTTGATGCTGCAGTTACACCACTGGTGGCCATATATATATACACATATATATATATATTTCATAAAACTTTCCTGTTCCTACCGAGACCTTCCAGAGTTTGCTTTAACCTCAAAGGGCATATTTGGCCTAGAAAAACCTGCACATTGAGAAAAGAAGGTGCAACCAAGTGGCTGAATATCGAAATTCAGCCCCCAAACATTCGGGTTCTGCACTTGTGATTTGCTGTTTTGCTACTACTAATAACACACATGCACCTCAACAACCAGTTATTTGGGTCCAGGGTTAGACAGGCTACAAAAAGATCTGCCAGTGGACATAGTTGATACCTGGGTGGCCAAGGAATGGAGTCTGGTTGGTTTTCATGACTCAGGGGAGGAAAATAACGTTGTTTATAATGGTGATGCAAACCCCAATTCCACCAATTCATCTTTTGAGTTTCTGTGCTGTTGATTTTTAAGCTCATTTTCAATGACATGGATGCATCACCCACAAGCAGAATCATGAATTTATTTAGGCTGGAAAGGCCCTCGGAATGTCTGTCTTGTAAAACCTGAAATGTCCCTCTCAGCATCTCACTGGGGAAACACCACATTTAGGTTCCTTTCCCACATTAAACTTGCCTATCAGAGCTTTAAAACCATATAACCTGTAGGACCTACGTTAAAAAACCCAACAACAAACCCTTAAACCTCACAATTATCCTAAAGAATGCGTTTTCATCCACAAAGAAATAATTTCCTATGAAATTACCCGGTTTAATTAGCCTGAGCTCTGGGTATTTGTTGAGGTGAGCAGTGCTGGTCTCATGGTTAAGGGGCACAAAATAAACCTTTCACTGTTGGGATTGACCTCAACACAAAAGCCCAAAGTTTGGAAATGCCTTTTGTCTTTTCCCCCCCATTGTTTAACAAATAAATCACCGAGATCCATCCCCAAACAGTTCCACTTTTCTGTGGTTAATTAGAACAGCAGAAACATTGCAAAACACACTGGCAGGTATCTAAAGAATCTTGGTGACTCACAAAGTTTGACCAGCAACTTTCATTTACTGACTCGTTAAAAATAACAGGTTTTTTTTAAAAATGGCCTGGAATAGTTTGAGGATGACTTTGATGAAATTGTTTGAGGTGATGACGGCACCAAGAGCCCTGAAATCTGGGGATAAGATGTTTGGCATTGCTTCCTACAGAACTTGGGATGAAACACGTCCCAGCCATGCAGACACCGAGCTGGGACCATTTGGTTTAATTGTTTATTTGGGATAAACAATTAAACCTCAGAGCTGGGGGTGTCAAAGGGCTGTCCCCTCGTTCCTGTCACTGGTAACGTGCAAGGCTTCAGTGCTCAGCACTTCCAGGCACTGGGTGCCTTTAGATACCCTTATAAACATCTGGGTTTATATATATTTATGTATGTAAATATGTATTTATGTGTAAATCCATAAATATATGTAATTACATGTAAATAAATATATAATATATATATATATATAGGCAGTTTGTGCCTCACACAGTAGCTGTGCAATATCAATGACAGCACCAGTGCCCACCAGCCACAATATTTACACCCCAAATCTCTGCTGGTTTTTCTCTCTTATAAATCAAGGTATTTGAATGGAATGGTGCAAGAAACAAACATCTCTTTGGGGAAAAAAAAAAATCCCTGTTTTGCTTCAGTGGCTGTTGGTGAAATTCTCTGGTTTTCCAGGGATTTTTTTTTTCTGACTCAAAGACCTTTTGGCCAAAGGTTGGACTTGGTGATCTTGGAGATCTTTTCCAACTTTAACGATTCTAAGGGTTGATTCCTGTTTCTATCCCCAGATTGTTAGTGGGAATGAATGGATTGGTCCTGGATGAGCTGTGTGAGAGGGAAGGGAAATAAACTTGCAGAAATACTTAACAGTAAAGAAATCAATCAAGAACTAAATAGTAAAGAACTGCAATCGGTACATTTGCCCCAAAATCACCCCCCTCTGACCAAGCTGCTGAAATCAGAACTCCAAACAGCACACGCCACCCAGATAAATAAGGATTTTTGCTCACATTTGTCTAGAAAACATGTTGCAAAACTCCTTTCAAATGCAATTTGGGTGCCGAAGGAACACCAGCAGTTTATGTTTGTTATTGCAGAAAATTCTCAATGAAAGTGTCAGCTCCAAGAGGAGGCTGAAGAAATCTGCTCCAGACTCCCGGGAATGCCTCAGCCACCAGCTTTTAATTGAATCTCAAATGCCTCAGCCCTGTTCCTCCCAGTAGTCAGCCCCCTTTCCGTGTCCATCCAGTTGGTTATAGGTAATAAGATTACCCTGGGTTAGTGCCTGTAGCCTCTAAAACACTGCCAAGAGTGAATATGCAACATGTTGTAGGGTTAAGGAAGCCTAACACGGTGCCAACATCACACTGTGACATTGCCTGCGGAGTGTGAAAGGATTATATCCTGTCTTAACATACCATTTCCCCCGTGCCAGAAGATGGAAAAGACTCTAATCACTCAGTAAGTATGCAAGGCACTAAATATAAACCCCAACCGGTTTCTGCTGCTAGAATATCAGGTTTCCCTTCAGAGCAGCTCTGCTCCCGACGGTGCCTCTGAAATTTGGGGCTGGAGCTTCTCATATTTATGGCATCTTGGTAATTTCCAGCTGAAATGAAACCAGAGCAGAAGGAAAGGAGCAGAGGGTTGGTGGTGGGGTTTTGTGTTTTTTTGGAATACGAGCCGTGCAAACTTACCCCGGGTCTGGATTCTTTCCAAGTCACGCATTACTAAACAACAAAGATTTGGCAGCCAGATTTTACAGCTAATTTTTTTTCTTTTTTTCTTTCTTTTTTTTTTTATTCTGGCTGCTTGAGTCAGACCTGAATCTCCTAACTCTGGGTCTGCAGCAGGAAAAGTAGGTCAGGGAAGATAAAAACAAGCGAAACCAGGACAAAACTCTGGCTCTCCCAAACTTATTGGCAGAGCACAAACTTCATGGGGCAAGGGGTGATGCACAAGGAGTGTTTGGCTCCAGTGAGCTACCACGAGGCTGTTTTTGCACATTTTATACATTTCAACGTGGAATCAGAGAGGTATTTAGGTTGGGAAACACCTTGAAGACCATCAAGTCCAACCCATAAGCACCGCCAAGGCCATCACTGACCGTGTCCCCAAGGGCCACGTCCACAGGGCTTTGAAATCCCTCCAGGGGTGGGGGCTCCAAGGGCTGGGCAGCCCTTTCTGGGAAGAAATATTCCCTGATGTCCAACCTAAAGCTGCCCTGGTGCAACCCCATTCCCTGTCCTCCTGTCCCTCGTTCCCCGGGAGCAGAGCCTGATCCCCATCTGGCTCCCCCTTCTCCTGAGGAGGTCCCTCCTCGGTGTTGTCCTTACCACTAAAAAACCTAAATTTGGCATCCTGAGCCCTGCAGAGCCAACTTTTCCCACCTCCCAGCACGGAGACCTCGTGACAAACCATGTCTAAGTGAGCGGGGCCCCGAGTGGCTCCAGCAGATCCCAAACACTGCCCAGCCCCAAGGCCAAGGAGATAAGGCAGGACCATTCCAGCCCTTCCCATGGAAGTGGTGGGGTTGGGACCAGAGGTTCACCACGCCAGGGGACAGAGGGATGGAGGCATCACATGGAAAACCACACCTGAGCAGACATAAACAGCAGCTCTTCAGCTGCTGAGGCTTTCCAACTTCCCGCCATTAAAAAAAAAAAAATCATTATTAAAATAAGAGACAGAAAAAAGGGGATTTTTTTTTTTTAATGCCTTTTTATAAAGGGGAAAAATGTTTGGCCAGGGTACGTCATCCCCTGCATCTTGATTTACTTAAAGTGTAAATGTGGTGACCTTTAAAAACTGGAACAAAACGTGCCACGGAGGTTTTATTGTTTTATTACAAACTGATCAAAAATACCACTGGGAAGAAGAAAGGAGGCACCTTTTTTTCTCAGTAACCACTAATGCTCATGCCCTTTAATTCAAGTTATAATTTCAATCTAGTTATAATTAAAGTCTTTGATTTTCTCCTCAAACCCATCTAATCAATGTTACACTTTCTTCTCTATTTTTTCTTTTCAAGAATTAATCAAGTTAATGTTCCCCCGGAACGTGCACATTTGTACTCAGTTATGCTGTAACCACTTTTGATACCAGCATTTCATTTTCATCTGACCTCTGAGCAGGAAAACAATTTTAAACAATGCCAAGGAATATATATTATAGCACAGAAAAAAAAAATAAAAAAACAATCATAATTAGAAACTAAAGATTTAAGACCTCCAGAATTGCACCAGACATTTTGCTGTTCGACAGTAAATCAAAATAGTGTTTCCAAATTGGGCTTTTATAGTCAAGCTGAAATATCTTCAATAATCTCACTTCGTCCCAGAAAGACTTTAGTCACCCCCAAAAGAAAGTCAAAACCCAAGAGCTGCAGCAGAACTCAAGGCCTGAAAGAGGAACCAGAGGATCGTGGCTGAATGGAAGTGGGAAAGGCAAATTAATGAATAAACAGAACAAACAGAATGAAGATTGTTGGGAATCTGAAAAGGCAAAGACACAAGGAGACCTCTGGGACACCTTTGATATTCTGCTGATGAAGATTGTTAGAAAAGAAAGGTTGCTGCTGAACAAAGACATCTCAGGGAAGGTGTTTCAACCTTTTTGAGGTTTTTAATTGGCTGGAGACTTTTCTTGAGTGTGAATTCCACATTTCTCCTGCATCCACGTTCTGTTCTGACAATGGGAACTTACACACATGAAAAACATTCTGCAGTTCTTAGGGTTGGCCAGATGGGATTCCATGGACTAAACCCAAAATGGATTTCAGGACCAATCTTTGGGTACTGACCCACAAGGCTGCTGTTTCTACCTTCAGCAGAGGTTTTTTAGGTGTCTGAGCTGATCTGTGAGCAATCCCACTGGGAATGCTGGTCCTGCTCCCCTCCTCTTCCTCCCCTGCACGTCCCACACACCCTTTGACTGTGGCAGATGCCCAAACACAGCAGAGCTACAACTCACAGAGGATTTCACACGGCATTCCCAGCACGAGGTATTTTATCTTTGCACCGTAACCAATCTGCTTGATATTTGGCAATTTTGGGTTTCGGTTTGCTTTTTTTATCAGCCTAAAAATAGAGTTGTTGGACCAGCTCTTGCCACCCAAGTGAAACTTCCTCTCTGAAGTCAGCCCTGAAACAAAGCCCTCCTCTCTTCAGAGACAGAGGCAGCTATTCTTTGATCTGAGTGAAACCAATGACTCAGGCACTGAGATACAAGCCAAACATAAACAATAAATTCAGCAGCAATTAAAATATCAATAGCAGCAACAGCAACTTGAGCAACATTGGCCATTTTCAGGGCCTCTTTACTTCGAAAGTTCCACAGCTCTTCAGAGAGCCAGATCCTTGTGCAAACTTTGGGAGCTCACAAACACCCAGGGTGCCTCCAAACTTGAAATCTAATTTCAGACATGAGCTGTAAGTGACTTTGGAATGAGTTAAGAGACATGAGGAACGACAGGGCTCAAAACTCGGCGCTCACGCAAGTCATGCCAACAGGAGCAACGGGAACTGCACGTCACTGAAGCTGCTTCCCTTCGTGTCCACTACTGCCAGGTGGTCCTTGGAGCTGGATTTTTCTCTCCAGGTGATGGAAGAAGGAGCACGGAAATGTGGCAGTGGTTATGGATCCAGGGAACAGCAGGTGTTTGATGGGGGACAGCTTTGAGGTGGCAAAGGCAGAGCAGGGGGCGAGGGAAAGGAGTCATTCCCAGGAGCAGGTGGTCCCTGGGGCCTGTCGAGTGACTGGAGGGATGTGGAGGTGATTGACAGCTTCTGTGCTGGCTGTCAGGGGGGCTCGCTTCAGCGCCGGGGACTTGCCAGGCACAGATGGCACCAAAGGGATAGCCAAATTTTAGGAGCACGTCGACAATGTGGGCTACAAAAATACCTTCTCCAGAACTTCTGGCGCCTGGAGGAGCCACAGGAGGGGAGCGGAGAGGGCGGAATTCCTGCCACCCCAGCGCCCTGGAAACAGTGGGAGGCTCAAGTGAGTTCCCAGGGGACAAAAACAAGCCGGGGGTTCCCAGAGTCCTGGCTGGGACAGCCCCGATCTCAGGGCAGCCCACACACACCGACACCCCACCACGGCTGGGTCTGATCAGAAGCCACCTGAGATAAGCCTGTGGCTGCAGGAAGACAGACACAGCAGGGGCTTTGCTGCTCTTGGACAGCCTGGAGAACACGGTGGTGTCACTGTTGGAAAACTCCCCCTCGAAGGGAAGGTGGCTCTGGGAGTGCTGGGGAAAGTCTGGTGGGGCAGGGAACATGTGTAGGACACAGCATATGGCGGGGGAGAGAGACCAACCAGCCCCCAGGTTGGGCTTCTGCAGCCCCCAGGGCCAAGCAGAAGGCAGGACAGCCCACCCAGCAGGGCAATGAAAGGAATCCTGGCCCGGGGGCAGCCCCAGAGCAGCCCTGCAGACACCACAGCATCCCTTCCCCCTGCACTGGAGCACCTGCCCCACGCACCCAGACTGCCATGGATGGGCAGACCCACAGAGCCCCCTGGGCCTTGGAATTAATAGGATTTGCCCCCCGGGCATTTTGGAAGGGATCAGACAACCTGCTGCTGTTCCCACACTTCCCCTTCCCCTGGTTCTCTGCTCTTGCAAAACTCTGAGCCAATGACACAAAACAATGGAAGTTCCAAAAACCGTCAGGGATGTCATCGTTTGTCCCAGAAGCTGCTCAGGCCCCTCTCAGGCCCCACAGAGACAGCACCTCAGAGCTTGCAAAGGGCTCCACCAACGTGGCTCCTGGCACCTTCAAATGCCTGTTGTTTCAATTTATATTCTGCATAGGCTTTGGATGCTTTTATCAATCACATAGGAGATAACATCCAAACAAACAAGAAAGGGGTTTAATGATAAACCCTATCAGGAAGTATTATCTTTCAGCTGTGAAACGTCTCCATGTTAGGCCAAAGCCAATGGAGACAGAGCCCAGATGTACTTTTGGAAATGGAAAGGAACTCTGACAGCAGGCTGATTGCAGTGATCTCAGTGGATGAGTTGCACATGACTCTGACAATCCTGTGAATACACAGATTATCTTGCAGGGATGGACTAGATATTATTACAGCCCATTAGGTCCACCTTCTAAATCATCCTTTTAATGGCACATGTAACATCATGCAAAAATTCGGGGAAAACACTGCTTTCCTCACTCCTTTTCCAGCCTGGTGGGTCCCCAGACTGAATTCATCCAAGCCCAGTGTCAGAAAGTTTGTGTTTAAGTTAAATGAGACTCAACAGCTCACTTCACCAGTCCCTCCCACCCAAACCTCTTTGAACACACACTGGGATCTTTCATCACCAGAACACAGGAGCTGATGGAGGGGCAGTGATGGATTTATTCTAACCCTGCTGTTGAGGGACTGAAGGGTCTTTCCACCCATAAACATTCACTGCAGGTAAAAGGAGAGAAGAGCCTGTGCAGGGCCAGGCACCACGACAGAGCCACCAGCAGCCAACTGGGAGCAGAGCACCAAGGGTGTCCCTGCAGGGCCTTGTGGAAACATCTCCTCCAGCTCCTCTCCATGAGAAAGTCAGTCAAGTCCTCGAGTCTCTCCTGGTTTGCTGCCAGAGCCATGTGAACACACAATTGCTGCCTGATTTCAACATATAATACAACACAGCCTTGATAAATCCAGGCTCAAGTTCATAGGCTTTAGAAAGCAGCTTCCTTGCCTGTTTAAAGGGCTTGATCCTGGTCCAGCTGAAGTCAATGGATGGTCCCTCATTTACCACAGGATGAGGTCCCAAAGCCTTGAAGGAATGCAGCCTTCCAGTTATAAAACACTGTCTCTGGTGGGCAGAAATGCTACAGAATCTTGTAAAAGCTGGACTGACAAAATGCAAAAAGATCTAATTCCTTTGTAAACTGCTTTGGTTTGGTCTCTCTTCTTGGATTAAGCATTCCCACCGTTACAACTCCAGTGATTTTCAATGTCCTGCAGCTGGGGCTGCTGGAAGGGACTGTCCAGCCCTGGCACACAAGCCTCAGGGAGGAAAAGCTCAGGTACTGGGCACAGCAATGTGTCCCCAGTGCTTTGGATGTGGTGCTGAAGGGAGAGTTTTAATGTTTAAAAGCCCAGCTGCAACCTTGAACCGAAGCCAGTTTGAGCTCGTTAAAGATTTTATTCTGTAATAGAAACCCATCGTTTAAAAAAACCAGTTCTTGGCTAATAGTTACTGTGGAATTCTGTAGGAAGGTTCCTCCTGATGGGATGCACACGAAATAAAACCTCCCTTGGGCCTGGAGTTTTTACGCCACAATCTGTCAAATTCCTTCCAGTTCCTCCAAGGTCCCTGTGCCGTGTTCTCACAACTAAGGAATAGAAGGCTGGGATTGCTGTGACAGCTGGGCAGTACCTGAGGGATGCACTAAAATGCAGCCCTTCAGATGCCATGAAGGCCAGAGCAGGCTCTGCAAATGCCAAGGAGGGGCAGAGCTTTGTGCCACGGCTGCTGAAATGACAGACAGGAAATTCAGCCCACCTTGGTGATTAAAACATTTGGTTAATAGGGGATCCACTGAAAATAAACATTAATGTTCCAAACTCTCCCATCTTCCTTCTACCTTCTCTTGTAAGTCACTCCAAGGAAATGAGGAGCTGCTTTTCAGTAACAGAGACATAATCTGGTCCTCAAATCAAAAAGGGTGACATCCAGATGTCGAAAGATCAGCACATTGTCACTTGGAAGTCACTCAGCAGCTCTCCCAATTTCAGTTCTTCTCTAATCAGAGGTCCAGCAGAACCCAAATTTCCAATAACAAATGTCATCACTAGGCATAAGTCTCTCCCTCTGCCACTGCAGAACCCATAAATTTGACAGGAATTCAATCAGCACCACTGCAAGAGCATTTTGAAGAAATTCCCTGCTGAATTCTCAAAGAAACCAAATACCCAAAGACTCAAAAGTCCCTTTCCTGAATTCCTTTGAAATGCACAACGTGCCAATGGTTTCTCTCCCAAATCAGAAGCATGTTTGGTAATGAATCAGGTATTTCTCACCCTTAGCACTGCCCTCCCCCAGCAACAACAGGGACATGCAGCATTTCTAAACTCCTGCAGATACCCCGAGACCTGAGGGATGATGGCAAGGACACAACCTCTGGCCACATCCTTTAGGGAAGTAGCCAAAATCAAGGCTTTTAAAATAATAACCAGGTCACTGGGTCCTTTGATATCCTTCAAAGTCTTGTCCTTCTTAACCTTCAAAAAAAGGCTGAGAGAATTGGGATTCTTCAGCCTGGAGAAGAGAAGCTTTGGGGGGATCTAATTGTGGCCTTCCAGAGCTTGAAGGGAACTACAAGAAAGAGGGAGAGATGCTATTTCCAAGGGCCTGGAGTGACAGAAGACAGGGAATGGATCCAAACTGACAGACAGTTGGGTTAGTTGGATATTAGAGAAAAATTGCTGGCTGTGAGGGTGGGCAGAGAAGCTGTGGCTGCCCCTGGATCCCTGGGTGTGTCCAAGGCCAGGTTGGAGGGGGCTTGGAGCAACCTGGGCTAGTGGAAGGTGTCCCTGCCTATGGCAGGGGGTGGGATGGGATGGGTTTTAAGGTCCCTTCCAACCCAGACCATTCCAGGTTTACATGAGGGAGCTCAAAGTCCCCTTTACAATGGGGTGCCCAAATCCCTGTGCCACCAACCTGGTGGTGAGAGGACTCTCTCTGCCTTTCCTTGTTTCTTGTGCTGCCACACAACAAAACCAGAGGAGTCGTGGGACTGAAAGGAGAAAGTTTCCAAGGCAAACTGACTCTTCAGCATCGCAGTTTCAGTAGCAAGTCCCGGAGTCTGCCCTTGCTGCCAAGACTTGATGCATATAACACCAACACCGACGACCAAAAAGTTCTCCAAGCCTGCAGGTCAGTGTGCAGGACTCACCCGTGGTGCCCACACGTGCTGCAGGTTCATCTCTGGTGAAACACGACCACACACAGGGATAAAATCCCAAAACTTTGGGGGCTGAAGCCACCCCACCTGATCTAGAACCCTCTGCTCTGACCTCTCCTCCTGAGATGGGCAACGTGGTGATGGCAAAGATGAGAAAACGGCCGAATGCCTCCGAAATCCTAGCTGTGGGGTGTGGAGAAGGGGGCATCACAGCCAGTTCCACCAGCAACATTTGGGGAGGAAAGGGAGCTGTGGGAAGCGAGCTGTGCGTGGGAGGATGCGCTCGCAGGATGTTCGTGCCATTCCTCTTCCTTTCTGGCTGCCGGGGAGAGCCAGACATCTCCCGTCAGGCTGAGGCAGCTGGGCACACAGGGAAGCTGAGAAGCAGCCCAGGGGGGTGGCCAGGACCTTCTCCTTCCTTCCACAGCGGAGCTGAGGGTATTTTGGTCGTGCAGTTTGGGATTGAGGCGCTGGAGTCTGCCTCGCTGCTGAATCCTTTTTTGGGTTTGGCCTTAAAACCTTATGTTCAGCAGCACTTGTTTTATCTCCGAGACTTAGAACACAAGGAGGATTTGGCTTGCCTGTTTTCCTTCTTCATTCACACCAGGAATGCTGTGAATTCGTGAGGATGGAAGGATAAGATCAGAATCTCTCCTTTAAATTCATCCCCATAAGAGGACACTGAGGCTGCGGAGCCACAAAGGGAGCGATTTGCAGTTCAGGATGTCAAATGTGGCTCCAGATTTCTTGGGTTTCACTGTAATACTCAACTAGACTTTTGGTAGCAGACTGTGAGCTCTTTTAAAAATAGTTTAGACAAGACATTTGGGAGAAAATGTTAAAGCATATTAACTAGTGAATAAAAACTAACACAGCAAATTGCATTTTCCAAGCTATGGAGCTGCCGAAGTCAAGGCTGTGAGACCTGTAACCCTGTCTCAAAAGACTTCAGCAAATTATACATAATGGGCCAGCAAAGTTTACATAATGGGGGCATTTCTGTTCTGTTTTACACCTTTCTTTTTAATTCATCGTGGAAACATAACAGAGCAGAATGTTATGTGATTGTTTCATTTCGGTGTCTATCAGAGAATAAGAAAATTCAGACCAAAAAATGCATTTCTGAAAGCAATTTGATTGTCAATATTTACCGGCAGAGCTTTATTTAGCCTGCCGAAATAACAGATATGAAATGAAGACCACCTTGTTGATGAGGAGACTTTTGTTCGGCGCCAAATAAGCAATTCTAAATGTGCAAGTGTTTGCATTCAGTCACTGTGTATAAAAACACGCCGTTTGCTCCAGCAGGGAGCTGCAGTCGGAGCACGCATCCAATGGGGGCTCTTGTTCTGCAGGGATCTTTGCATTCCACAAGCACGGGCAGAATATACATTCGGAGTGAATTTCAATGATTTTTGTTTTTAGAAAAGCTGGCATGCATTTTCACCGAGGCAGAGCAGGACAAAATAGATGTGGGACGTTCGGCACTTCCACGAAATGCAGCGATTTAGTGTCCCCGAGGCGGGGAAAGGGAGCGGCAAAAGGTAATTTAGAGATGAGTGGACAAATCCTGGAGGGGATCGGTGAAGAGAAAACAAGTTTCTGAAGTGCCATGGAAAGTCTCTTCAGTGAAGTGATGTCGTACAAGCAGAGAGGACCAGATGGCAAACTGGCAGAGTGTGCTCCTCTGCCAAAACCAGCGTGTCAGGAGAAGGAGAAAAGTGGAATTAGACGAACGGAAGGAGATAAGGAGTGATTTGATTTGGAACCACAAGAGCTGTCAGAAGATGAGGAGGAGTTTGGCTGAACTTTGTGGAAGTGAGAAGCTTCCTGCAAAGCAGGGCAACGGGTTTGTGCTCCCTCAGTGAAATGTAGTGCTCTGTGTGCTCCCAAGGTGGTGTGAATGTGCTCAGCTCCCAGAACTGTGTCTGTCAGAGGGGCTGACAGAGTCAGTTCTGCTCCAAAACGTGGATAATTAACTCCTGTGTGCTCTGAGGGAACATGGATTTAATGAGAACCGGTACTGTCACCCAAACCTCCCCTGTGCTGCCAAGATGGAAAAGGCATCCTGGAATAAAAGGTACCCTGGAAATAAAAGGCACCCCAGAAATAAAAGGCACCCCGGGAATAAAAGGCACCCCAGAAATAAAAGGCACCCTGGAATAAAAGGCACCCCGGAATAAAAGGCACCCCAGAAATAAAAGGTACCTTGGAAATAAAGGCACCCTGGAATAAAGGCACCCTGGGAATAAAAGGTATCCTGGAAATAAAAGGCACCCCAGAAATAAAAGGCACCCTGGAAATAAATAAAAGGCACCCTGGAACTAAATGTTTCCCAGAAACCAGCAGGGATGGGGATGTCAAAGAAAATGTCAGGGTGACACAGGGATGGACAATCCTGGGAGAAGTGACCCTCCGCCTCAGTTCTGAGCTGAGCTCTCACCCCAGGCAATGAAATTTAGCTGAATATAAATAAAAACCAGGCCTGCCATTGCCCTGGTTGCTGCTCTGAGTTCACAGGCAAAGTCTGGGGCAGAGAACAAAGTCAGCACAGGGTTTTTGGTGCTCTGCATCAGTTCAATGCAGCAAACATGTCAGTCCTCACAGCAGCCACCACAACACACCCTGTGTCCCCTCATTCTCAGTGTCAGAGAACACCCACCTCATCTCACACAGCAACCTCTTTCCAGTGTTAGATGGCATTAAAAATACATATTAATAGACATAAAGGGCATTTATAGACATGAAGAGACATCAATAGACACCCATGGGCTACGGTGCTTATGAAGTCCAACCAAAGAAACATCCTAATGAGCTTTACTGGGAGAAAGTACAGACTGAAGACAGCAAAAAAAAAATAATTAAATGATTGCCCTGAATCCTCAACTGTTTCAAATAAGCCCGCATGGAAGCTTAGGAGTCTATCTCCTGCTTATATTTAGAACCACAGGATCACAGGATGGTTTAGGTTGGAAAAGCCCTCTCAGATCATCGAGTCCAACCACTGCCAAGTCCACCACTAACCATGACCTTAAGCAACACGAAATCTGCATTTTCTTATACTTCTAAATGTGGATTATTTACTCTAAATAAAAGGCAGTTCAAAGTGCTTTTTTAAAGAAATAGAAAGTTCCTTTTTGAGATGTTATCAGATGAGCAAACTGCCTCGTGATAGCAACTTGATGAAAAAGTCTGCTCAGAGAGGGCGTGAGAACAACGGTGAAAGAGTAATGTAGAAGATTTAAGGCTAATTTCATCAGATATTAATAGAAATTATGTTCGAAATCCAATAAAATCTCCTTCCTGCTGTGTGTTACTGGCTACGGCTGATCCCACTAAACCTGCAGTTTTACAAAAGAATTCCCCTTTACTTTTCTCTGATGGCCCTGTTTATTTTGGCTTGGATTACACTCCGTTCTCTCTCCAGCCAGTCTTCCCTGCGACCCCCTGGCCTTTGCCAGTGGCCTCTATTTTTGCACAGCTCTGCTGGAGCAGCTCGTGTCTCAAGCACCTCTTCACAGCTCTTGGGGCCGGCGGCTGCTCGCTGCCTTCCCGGGCTGGAAAATGCCATGGCTGGGCAAGAGCTGCTTCTCTCCCTGCTCTGCACACCTTGAGGAGGCCCTTCTCCACGGGAAGAAATAAAGGAACATGGCAATGAGATGAATAAAGTCAAATAGAGCTCAACAAAAGCTTGCTGCAGAGCCCAGACAGCGAGGGAAACCTCCTTTCTGCCATTGGAAATGCAAGTAAACGTCCACTCGTCCTTGGTTTTCTCAGGATTATTCCTACACTCCTATTTATCTGTGCTGAAACTGGCAATCCCAGGATCATTTGGGTTGGAAAAGCCCTGCCAGCCCACGGAGCCCACCCTGTGCCCGATGCCCACCTTGTCCCCAGCCCAGAGCACTGAGTGCCACGGCCAGTCCTGCCTTGGGCACCTTCAGGGATGGGCACCCCAACCCTCCCTGGGCAGCCCCTGCCAGTGTTCACTGCTTTAGGACAGCAGGATCAAACTCTCACTTGAAACCACCCCACTTCCATGCTTAAAGAAGTGACCAATTCTCGGGTACATAAATAACCAAAATATGCCTTATTTACTTAGTACAGCGCTAAAGTACGTGCAGGGCATAACAACTCCTGATTTATGAGCCCACAGCCCTTGGTTCATTTAATCCATGTTCCTAATGGAATGTTCCAAATTTCATTTCACCTGGAAAGCAGCTCTGGGAGGCAACGAGGACTTTTTGGGATAAACACCAGCGTGTGCATCCCTCTGTTGCCAGGTTTAAAGGTGGATCTTAGCTCAGAGCAACTCTGAAAAGGTGAAAAATATCCCTCTGTCCCCTCAGAAAACCCTCAAGGCTCTTCCTCAGCTCTGTTTCAGACCATGCAAGTTCATACACAGAACGTATCGGAAAGATCTAGAAGGAAAAACCCTTAACCAGGATTATTACAGATGACAGAGTAAAGATTTCTTTAATTAATGGTCCTTTCTGGCAACCGGTGCCACTGTAAAATTAGCTCCAGATTTGCTCTGCTACGTTTATGGGCTGCAGTTCAGAAACCTGTGAAGTGTGGAGTGTTTTACAACACGGAAAGGCAGGTGGTGGGACACGGTGTGAGGAGAAAATAAATGCAGCCATTTATCTAGAACAAGTCGGAACCCACCGGGAGAGCTCAGAGCGCAAAGTTTGGGATATCCACGGAGCAGCTCAGCCATGGAGGGGTGGGATTTCCACCCGAAATCGGTACAGCAATTCAGCTGCCAAGGAGGAGGACATGTGGGTTGCCCATCCAGCATCTCCAGGGCTGGATCCACGTGGATTTACATGTGTCAGAACCCCGGTTCTCCTGCCAGGGTTTGAGGAAGCTCGCTGCTTTTGACGCCGCTAATCGAGTCCGTCAGTAACTCTGCAATGGTTAATTAATTAATTAAGTGTTTTGCATGCCTGAGTGGCAAGGAGAGCACTGCCCAGGCTGACTTTGTTTATCATGGAATGCCAGAATGGTTTGGTTGGAGGGACCTTAAAGCCCATCTTGTTCCAATCCCGACACCTTCCACTGTCCCAGGTTGCTCCAAGCCCCGTCCAACCTGGCCTTGGACACCTCCAGGGCTCCAGGGGCAGCCACAGCTTCTCTGGGCACCCTGAGATCTCCAGGGACACAAAGGCTGTAGGGTAAGATGGGATTATTTTCCTGTACCTGTCTCCCAGCTGTTGGACTGACGACAGGCACTGCCAGTCTTCCCATCCCAGCTGGAATTTTTGTGGATTTAGGTTTTTGATTCGAACAGCGCAGCTGCCTTGAGCTCGTTCTGATGTTTTCCTCCAACATTACATTTCCCCCCAACGAAATAAAGCATTTTTCCTGCTTCAAACAATGCTTTGAAAAGCTAAATTTAGGCCAGCACAGGCTGCCACATCCCTGTGATCCCCCTGCATGGTAATTTATATCCCAAGGATATGATTTCCCGGGCTGGGACCCCCCAGGGGCTGCTGGAGACCTGTGACACCGATCTCCAGGAACCACTGGGCACAGATGCAGGTGCAGATGCAAAACCATCAGGCACAAGTGCAAAGTCCTCCAAGGCTCATAAAACATGCAGTGCATCTGTTCCTGCCACGGCTCCAGGGCTTTGCCTCTGCATCTGTGTGAAGCCTCACGACACCAGGCACAGATCTGTTGGATTTCTCCAGGCACATCTCCTTTTTTGTTGTTGGGTTGGAACCTTTCTTCTTCTTTCCTCTATTTTTTTTTTTTTTTCTATAAGAGCTTCTGAATGCAAAATGGATTTACACTGATCTGTGTTTGGTCTTCTAAGCAACTTGGCCTGACAGTTTGGTGTAAGTTGTAGCTGCCCCAGGGCAGGTTGTTCTCAGACTGCTTGGAATTCAATCCATGAGGAAGGGGAAGCTTTCTCCACATGGAAATTGTGCTACTGGCTTTCTCTATCTTCTTCTAATAACAGGGCAGAATTATTATGCATTTCCAACCCCTCGCCGTGGCTGACCATCCCTGCTTTGCTCTTTGTGTCTATAAGGAAAAGCTGAGACAATGGGGATCGTTCGACCTGGAGAAGAGAAAGCTTTGGAGTGACCTGATTGTGGCCTCCCAGTGCCTGGAGGAGCTACAAGAAAGATGGAGAGAGACTGTTTACAAGGGCCTGGAGGGACAGGACACAGGGAATGGCTTCCCACTGCCACAGGGCAGGGATAGGTGGGATATTGGGAAGGAATTGCTGGCTGGGAGGGTGGGCAGGCCCTGGCACAGGATGGGCAGAGAAGCTGTGGCTGCCCCTGGAGCCCTGGGAGTGTCCAGGGCCAGGTTGGAGCACTCTGGTCTAGTGGAAGGTGTCCCATCCTTCATGTTCCTTCCCACCCAATCCATTCTGGGACTCCTACTAGCTCCTTGCTATGAGGAGCTGTCACCTCTCTGCTCTGCTGGGGTTTTGCTTTAATTCAAGCACTTTGTTTCTGAGCTCATAATGAGATCAGGGAGTCACACCACCACATTTTGACCTCACCACTTACAAGATCCTCCATGTTCCTCCTTTCCCACATCCATAATAATACAGGGAACAGCTGTGACACTGCCTTGCAAACACAGCCAAGAGCAGCATGTGGGCCATAAAGGTTATTCCAGTGAGTTTGTGCCCTAAGCAGAGAACAGTATTTATGTGTCACCCCCCAGCCCTTCCCAGGCTGGCTCTCAGCAGCAGGGACAGGGCATTTCTTGTGTTCTGGGACGCGTTCCCCGAAGGATATCACGGCGAAGTTCAGTGAGCACCAACTCCAACAGGTTCATTAATATTTAGTCGGTTCAATGTCCTGAACATACTAAATGAACAAGTGGGTCATTGATAGAGCCCCGAGTGACTGACTTGGCATGGGCAAACAACATTCATTGCAGCACAATGCAATTTGGGGTGTGCTTCTAGGAACAAAGAACACAGCCCATATTTATAGGATGGGGGATTCCTTGGAAACAGGGACTCTGGGAACAGCCTGTGGGCGTAGAGCTGAATAGGAGCTCCCAGCTCAGCACTCTCTCTGAAAAGACCATCCCTCTGTCTCTGAATGCATAAGAAGAGAACGTCCTTTGTGAGCCAGGACTCTTTCCCACCATCAGGTCTGACCTGGCCATGTCTCCTGGAGAAATTATACAGTGAAACAATTGGCACAAGAAACGAGTCAAGAGCAAGACTTGCATGTGTTTGGTGCTTTTTAAGCCACCTTCTAGAGGCTATTCTTATCCCAGCTTGAAAAAAAAGTGCTTTCCTAATATAAAAACAGCTTATAGAATGAGCACAACAGATGAAAAATCGTGGCGAGGAAGTAATGGTACAATTTATCTATAATTAGAAAGACTTGGGCTCGCACTTTTTTCTGTGTATCTTGAGGAATAACAGAGATTGTAATCAACAGTCTGGTTAAAGGAAGAGGGCCTTGTGCTGTCTGTAATTATTCCCACTCCATGAGATTAACTTCACTACTCCCTTTTCAAAACTTTGAGATAATTTCTTCACCTCAGTAAACTCAGCTCTTTTTTCACCCAGGATTCCCATTTAACCCTCATTTTTTTCTGCTCCATATCAGAGGATGAAAAAGCATCTCGGTCACACTTTGTGATTACTGATGTTTAGAAACCTCAATATACATCCTTTGAGTTGATGAAAGGGTTGTTTCTCTGCACTGGGAAACAGACGAAGACCTTAACCATTAAAGTATAAGAAATCAAGGATTAAATATGTTCTGCATCCAGATCTATCAAACATTGGCAATACAATTCACTCTCACAAACAGGTTCTGTAACCAGGCCACATTCCACCTGAAAGGATTCATTTTCTTCATCCCCAGTCAGTGTCCCCTCTGAGGAATTTGGCTTTCAGTTAAATCAAATATTTTCAGCCTCCTCAGGTTTGGTTTTTCTTTAATAAACCAGACTTTTTGAAGTCTCCTACCAGCCTTCTTTACATGAAATGGCACACTGGGGACTCTTGTCATGGTGATCTGAGACAAAACATGTTCTTTAAGGCCTTGGGTGGGAAAAGTCGGGCCTGGGTGCCCAAATAATGTCCTGGGGGAATTTGGCAGGACACAGAGATGTAGGGAAGGCAAAGCAGATGGGGGGATGCAGGACAGTAATGGACACAGGGCCTGGTGGTTTCAACCTGATACTGTTTGCAAACAATATTTGGCACCAAATCTCAGATCCTGGGATGTGAACAGACTGCTTTTGAGTGGAAAGCAGAGGAGAAAGAAAAGCACACTCTCCAGTGCTCATAAAAGCTTTGACACTACTCCAGTTATTAATTGTTTTCAGCACTTACAGAGAAAAGGCCCTTGGACCATTTCCTTAGCTCTGGTAATACTCTGGTTATTATATTCTTATGTATTTATGTTTCATTTCAGGAGGGAAAAATTGTTATAATAGTAAAGAAATCACTTCAAAGGCTTGCAAAGATTTGCTAACTTGGACTCACATGAGAGCACATCATTTTTCCAGTCCCTTCTTAAAAATATTTTTAATACAAACCAAAAAATAAATTAAAAAAAAAATCCCCTTAAGAAAATGCATTGTTCAACATTCAGGGAAGGAAAAATCCAACATCTTTACTTGATGAAACTCCACTTGTGCTCTCTGTTTCTTGGAACAAACCAATGTGCATGGAGAGCATAAATATTGCATAAACTTCCACTCGTTTACAACCTCTGGAGCCTTTCCCTGGGGGCTAAAGGAAAATCCTCTGGATTTACTTGGGGAATGGCACAGGTAACGGCTCCCCCCTCCCTCTGGAAGCGCTCCCCACTCTTCCCAAGCTCTGGAATTAAATCCCTGTCCCAGCTGCTGTGCAGACACAGAATGTCTGGTGTCTGCCCCGCGGTGAAAACAAATCGCAGCCAGTTTGCTGGTCACACGTTCCAACTGGGGCCGAGCCATCTGTCCTTGTGTTTGTGGAGCTGTTTGGATTCCCAGCCCATACCAAACAAATTCCACCTCCAGCACCAGGAGCACTTCAAAAGGGATCATGTGCATGGGGGGACGTGCCCGGGGCCGGGGGGACCTGCATCTGTTCACGGCCTGAAATGTTGTGTGGCAGGACTGCATTAAAGCACCGGCCTCGGATCAACATTCCCACATCCCACAGGGCCATAAAAGCCCAAAAAGCCCCCGCCCCAGGATTTCCTGCTCCATTAGCACCCAGCTCTGCGGTTGGGTGTGCCAAACTCTGCCCCATCACGGCTTTCCACGCGGCGCCAAAGTTAATGCCAACACAAGTGCCATTGGTTACAGGTATTTTGGGTTAATTTTTGGTTAATTTGGCTGAAAAGGGAAAATCCCCCAATGCTTTTCTCCAGACATCTGGATTCCCAAAGGGTTTCAGTGCAAGAGAGATTAAAAAAGTGGGGTTTTTTCCTCTTTCCCAGGGCTCTCTCAACACTGCTTCATTTTCTAGATGCTGCCTGTGGGTCTGGGCAGAGCAGAATTCAGGGTTTGGTGGTTTTTTTTTTTTATACAAACAGCAAAGCAGAGACTGATTTGACCATTTTTAATCTCACTGAAGGGGGAACTTCAGCCCTTGGTTGTTCCTCCTCGCCCAAAAGCAAAGCCTGTGCAGAGCTGCCAACTCTCATTCCTTGGGAATGAGACACTCTCATTTATTGTCTCAATTTCAATCCGCCCGAGGCCCAAAATAAAGGCAGCCACCATTGATTTCAGGAGGATATTTAGAAACATTCCAATTCTTTCTAAGTCAATTAGATGCCCGTAAATTGGCAACTCCATCAATTTCCTGCTGGGGATTTGGTTGTTGCACCAACAACCTCCGGCTCCCTTCATCCAAATTTTCAAAATAATATGTAAAAAGTGAGAGGCAAACAGGATAAAAAAAGCTCCCTGCCCTTCAGCAAAATCCAAAATGTCCCACCACGTAACGGGAATGACCCCAAAAATATCAAATATTCCTAATTACGGGTTTGGAATTACTTTCCCCGCAGAGAGCTCGGCCTTGCAACTCGTCAGGAAGACAAAGCAGAACAAAATCACAAATTCAGACCCACCAGAGGCAGAAGTCCTGACCATCTCAGTGCTTTGATGTGCACACAAACAAGTGCAGTGCAGATGCTTGGCCAGCAGCTCGGAGCAGATGGGATTGGAGCAGGATTCCCAAACTGCTGCACATAAGGCCAGAGATCCCCAGAGGTGTTAATAATCCTCCTTTTGCTCCATGAGAGGCTGTGCTTGAGCCCCAGCCACCTCTCCCAAGGCTGTTTGATCAGCACCTTCACATCTGAGGAGCATTTACAAGGTGGGATGCAAAGCAGCTTCTGCTACTGGGGTGGTTTTAAAGCACCCCATGGATCAATGCACTGGTGCAACAGGACTGAGGAGATCTGCTCTGTCAAAGCAAACCTGGAGACAGCAGCACTTTGGCCAACAGAGTCAAAAGAGACAAGAAAATGAAGAAAGATAAAAAAACCATCAGGTTTTCTCCATCTCTTAAGAGGGCACAGGTTTGCAGGCACAGCCACCTCACTTGGGTCACAAATGGGAAGGCACATTTCTCCTTATGAAGTGCTGCTGATTAGAGGGAAGGGCTGAAAATTATGATAAAGCACCTTAGAAATTTGGAATGGTTTGGGTTGGAAGGGACGTTAAAGATTGTCCCATTCAACCATCCCATCCAGCCTGGCCTTGGACACTTCCAGGGATGGAGCAGCCACAGCCTCACTGGGAACTTGTGCCAATTCATGGAATCACAGACTCAATAAGGTCAGAAAAGACCTCTCTAAGACCATCCAGTCCATCAGCAACCTGACACTGCCACGGTCACCTCTAATCCACGCCCCCAGGTGCCACATTCAGACATGTTTTGGGCACTTCCAGGCAATTTGCAGGGCAGTGTCTCCTCAGCCCCCCCAAACCCCTGGGGGAGCTGTGGGGAGGGATGTTCAGGGGCCAGCTGATGTCCCTCTGCTCTCTGGGACACTCGGGCACACCGAGCTCCACACAGGGATCCAGCTGTGCTGCCACTTCAGGGGACCAGCAGGGCACGTCACTGTGGGCACAACTCACTGGTTACTTCACACGTCGCATGCCAAGGCAAGGAAATAAAAGAGCTGTTCCAGATGTTGTTCAAGCCCCACCAACACTTCCTTTGCCATTTTAGTCATGTTTACTACAGCAATGCCTACACAGCCAGCCAGGAGACACTCTTGATTACATGGAGGCACAGATAGTCCCTGCTTATTCCCTAAGCAGATGCTGCTCATGATTTTCCTGCTCATATTTGATCATTTCTTCAAATAACAGCTATAACTGAGAAAAGAATTGAGAAAACATTCTGTGACAGATTTTCCTGTTCTGGATTAACTGCAAAGCATAATCTGATATTCAAGTTGTGCTGTCGAGGAGACATTTGACACATCGCTTGGCATCTGAGTGGTTTGTTTGCTGCCTGGGTGGGTGAGAAAACATTTCTGAGTGGACAGAATCACACAGGAACGTGGACAGAATCACACAGGAATGCGATCCACGGACGGGCAAGGGCTAAACTGCATTTTGCTCCTCGTGGCACTGCTGGCTCTCACCTGAAGAAAGGCAAGTTAATTTTCCACCACCAGTTCTGACTGCACATTTTGAAAGTGTTGGGACACGTGGAGAGGGGACAAGGTGGTGCTCAGATAAGTTGTGTATCAGATCCACATTGGCTGGAACTCTCGGGGCATTAATTCAAACAAAACTCCACTGATGACAGTAGCAGAGAAGATCTGATTTCAACAGATGACAAACCCGTTCCAAAAAAAGGAATAAACACATTCCTTGAAATAAATAAATTAATTTGAAAAACCCCAAACCAAAAATTAGCCTAAGATTTATGGTGCGTCTTGCTCCGAGCTTTCTTTTTTTTTCCCAGGGCATTAATCAAGCCAAAAGCAGGGCAAGAGCCACGGTTTGCATAAGCCCGGTCAAATTTATTTGAGCTGTTGCTGCTGGAAGCGAAAAGAATTATTTTGCAGGAGGCTAAAACATTATAATACATGCAAAAAAAAAAGCCAGGCCCAATTAGATTCCTTTCTCCTGAGCATATGGCACAGAGGTACATGCTATGCACTAATGTCTCCTCCGTGCTATTTTGGGAGCGTACGAGGCTGCAACGCGAGCGCAGCGCTGACAGATCCACAGGCACAACTGGGTTACATCCATCACTGGTGTGCCTGCACAGCTCCCCACAGCCAGCAGCTCCAGGGGCAGCAGCCCCAACTTCCCTGCCCGGCCCTAGGGACCCTGCTCCCAACGTTCCCTGGAGAAAAGGATGGTGGGCAGGGAGTCGCGCAGTGACACGGCTTGGGGTGTGACACCCGTGACAGAGGATGTTGTGACACGTCTCTTTATCTCCCTACAGACTGTTTTCTGTAATGACTTTATGTATTCAAGTTTAAATATTCAACTTTCCCATGCATTAATGTATCTGCTTTAGTCTAAACTCTGTTGAAACTTTAATCAGGAGAGAGAACACGTTGGACCCTCTTCCCCATCGGTGCTGCTTCCCCCTGCTCGTATCTCACACCAGGCTGACAGAACAGCAGCACAAACACCTGAGCCATGGATGCTCCTTCCACACAGCAGTAAACAGGTTATTTGGGAGAAGCAACTTCAAAGCCTGGTGAAAAACTGCAGAAAAAATCCGAGTTCTTCTGAAAACAACAGCAAAATTCCAGTGATTTCACAGGGATTTCGTTGTGGGGGTTGGGAACAGATGATCTTTGAGGGTCCTTCCAACCCAAACCATTCTGTAACTTAGCCCTGAGGCTGAGAAATATATTCTGTGGGCTAAAAACCTGCTGGACAGCCCTAATTTGGTTATGGCACGTTTATTTTGGATGGGGAGAAGGAGAGGTCAGGTCTCCAGGACTGGGAGCAGTAATGGGCTTGATGGTCTCTTCTTTATGAGGGACATCAGAAAGAACCTTGCTCTGTGTTATTCTTGTATGTTGTTCTGTTTTATATCCTGAAGCACCTTTAGAGAGCCTTGGCCTATTTTATTCCTTTTCCTGATTACTTTGGCAAAGCCAGAACTTTCCCCTTCTCCCTCAGTACCTTTTCCAGTAGAGGGGAAGTCCCAACCCATCACAGGTCTCCATCTCCTTGGTGAGGAGCACAATAGAAAGCCAAACAACCAGGTATTATTTCATCCTTAAACGTTGGGGTTTAAATACATCCAGCCCTCAGGGCACTGGAATGCCATGCAGCTTCCAAGGGCATCCACTACCTGACTGCAGCCAGGGAAAGGGAACCAAATCCCGACCTTCCCAAGGTCTGGAAGCATGGATTGTTTAGGGAGCAGGTTCTGTCGCTCCCCGAGCAGCAGCTGCACTCCAGCACATTCCAGTGGGATTGTACAGCCCAAGGATGAGGTTATGGAGGGCAGAAGGAGGAAGGGATGAGATGGGAACACCAGCAGGACTGCGTTTAAAAGTGTAATATCATTCACAGATAGCACTGTATAATATTTCATAAACAATAATAACCCCTAAATCTCATTTGCTTCTATGAAATACCCTGATAATTATCCTCTCTATCCATTGGGAACAGTCACCACCAGTCCTTGTGTGGCTTCGTGGGCCTATTCCAGATTTATAGGCAAATAAAGGCTAAAATGTGAGCTGGTGCTTTCTATGTGAGCCCAGAGAACCAGAACTGCTCTTTTGGTTGCAAACCCAACTTTGTTATTGACACCAAGGAGTCGCTCTCGGCGCATCCGTCTGATAAAAACACCCCGACTTTAATGGCAAAATAATCTCCAACAAGGCAGGGTTATTCTGAGTGCTCAGTTATCTCTCTCACTTCAGCTCCTCAGAGGGGACTTTCTGGAAGGATTTGCATGGCAGTCAAAGCATGCAAAAATTTATAAATACCAACACAGATGCCAACGTGTCGGGGGAAATGCAGTTATAACATTTGAAAGCTGGGAAGAAATTAATGTTGATCCTGATTGGAACAGTCACTGTATTTGCAGTGTCTAGTGATTTTATTTTTAAAAAATCAACCCAAACAAACAACAACATCAATTCAGTTTGTAGAAAACACTCCTCATCCCAAACTCCATTTCTTGGCCCCAACATGCCAGTGTTACTGGAAGAGAAGGGCAGATTATTTAAAACAGTTCCAGCATTTAAGGCTGAGCTGACACCACCAATTTTTCCAGGCAAACACTGCCAGCTCCAACGTGGGCATCGGCTCCAAAGGAGACATCCTGGAAGCTGGGCCCTGGAGCAGGCAGAGTTTGGGGGCTGCACAAAGAACCTCACGCTGAAGAAAAGCAGGTCCTCTCCCCAGGACTGAACGTGGTTGTTTCAGACTTTAAATGAGACCCGGAGCCCCCGAGGCTACGGAAATCCCAGGTGGATAAATAAAAGCCTGGCTGAGCGTGCAGGTTGGAGGAAAGGGAAATTTTCTGTGCGGCAATTCTCTCAAAAGATTTAAAATACTTCATCTGTACGAGTTAATTAATTTCCTAACAGAGCACTTAGCGGTGGGGAAAGGCATGAAGGGATGAAGTTACGGGGTTTACTCATGGAGCCCAAGGCAAGCTGGTGGGAGGAGTGCCCTCCACGGGCCAGGGAAACCCAGCATCGTGCCAAAACAAGCTCCTGCCCCAAAGGAAAGGCAGACATCCCTGCTCAGCACCTTAGATGGGATATTGGGGAAGGAATTGCTGCCTGGGAGGGTGGGCAGGCCCTGGCCCAGGTTGGGCAGAGAAGCTGTGGCTGCCCCTGGATCCCTGGGAGTGTCCAAGGCCAGGCTGGAGCAACCTGGGCTGGTGGAAGGTGTGGACTAAGTGACTTTTTAAGGTCCCTTCCAACCCAAACTATTCAAGGGTTCTGTGAACTGAGTTTTACTGCAGCATTTCTAAACCCTTCCACATGCAATTAGAGAAGAGTTTACCTCATTGCTGTGCTAAAAAATGTGTACATAGAATAACAGAGCCCCATATCTGGGGGAAGAAACAGGAATCTTGACCCCCCAGTTCTCTTCCCAGTGCTCCAAATGCAGTGGGACCGTCCCCAGCAGTGCTGCAGCCCCAGGGACCTGTCCCAGCCAGGGCAAGGCTGCTGTGCCAGTCAGTGCACACCGTATGCTGGGCACAGCCACGTCCTGCCCCTGAACACCAGAAACACAGGGCACAGTTTGCCTGCTTGCATTAAATTCACTCTCACTGTCTGCAGGAAGAGGCAGAAGTGAAGGACAGCCGAGCCAAGGCGGTGTCAGGACACATCAGGACTCATCAGGGCTGCTCAGACTGAACCCGTCAGCACTTCGCTGTGCTGAGTGCCTGGCAAAGGTGAAACACTTAGTTTGCCTTCTAATTGCTTATTATCCATCCAGTAGAAGTTCCCTGGGTGAAACAGCAACAAAGAAATGCCAAACACAGAAATGTGGGAGTTTTCTTCCTTTATCCACTTCATCTTTGCTATCGACACAGTCCCCCCCAAACCTCAAACCCAGCTTTCAGAACACGTGCTAAGAGGTGATTCTGAGTTATTGCATTAAAAGCAAAATGCATCACAACCTCTCTGCTTGGAGTAATAGTTTCACTGATTTTGGGAAACCTCTCAGTTCAGGTGCAAATACTTTAGAACCATCCTGAAGAGCAGATTTAGGTGACACATCACTCTGCAGAGCAGGCTGAGATGCAGTTTCTATTTTCTCTCTCTCTCGTCTGTGAGAACTGCTAAAAAGTTATATTTAAGAAAAAAAAGCTGATAATCAGCTCAAATAAAAAGCCATTTCCATAGTTAGTGCCAGACTGCAGGTGAAAGGGGCTCTGGGCAGTTTGAGTCTCTCATTCCAGAGCCAGGAGCTTGTTCAGCAACTCAGTTTGTCCAAAACAACATGAAACCCTCCATTACTAAATCAAACAAGCAAATAAAGCCCGAGACTTCTGATAAATGAGCTCCAAAAGACATTCATAATGATCATGACTTGCACGTTTCCACCCAGACATCAACTGCTGTGTTTAAATGCACAAAGAGTAATGGACTCTAGATCTTACTTTGAAGACATGTCAAAACAGAAATGAGCTTTGGGATGCAATATCAGGGGTTTATACATCGATTTTGGAAGCCAGTCTATAGATGTTTTTTCTCCAAACATCACGTATTTCACTAAGCAACTGCGTAATGCTCTTTACATCGCGTGAGAGATGGGCAAATGGGGCTGAAAGAACTCCAAGGGCTGGAAGAACTTCAGTCAGTTTTGACCACACTCATTTCTCGCCTGTCTCTGGTCCCAGGGCTCGCCCAGGACAGTGGAACACCACAAGGGACTGGCTGTCCCATGACCCACCCCAGGCCAAAGTCCCAGAGCTCAGCCTTGGTGCTGAGCCTGAGCCTCAGAGAGTGTTTGGGTCCAGACCCATTTCTGGGTGACAGCTCTGTAAACATCTTGAGAAAACACATCTTAGGAAAAGCTGGGCCCCTCCTGGCTGCCCTGGGAAGTTTAGTGACTTTGAAAAGGCAGCCAAACTTTTGGGATCTTGTCCATGTCCCAGAAGTTAGCAAGGATCTGCTGGATGAAGTCCATCCTTATGATCACACAGCGCTTCCCTTTAAAGAGCATCATCACACCCCAAAGCCACCGAACATCTCCTTGCTGCCAAATAGTCAAAGGCACACACTCCAACCCCAAAAAGGAATCAGAAAATCTCGCCCTTCGGTTTCCCAAATGGCATTTTTTCGAGAAAACTCTTTGAAGTTGAGCTTTTCCTCAGAGCATCTCTGGTGGATGGAGGGAGACATGTCAGAACTGACTGTCAGCCCCTGCCTCGGAACTCCGAGCGCGGTTTGACAGGACCAGGAATTCCCTGCGATCCTCTGCAGAAAGTTTCCGTGCCCACAGTTCAAACCCATGCTGCCATATGCTCCCTGACACGAATAGCTCGCTCATCTTTATAATTAACTTCAGCTCTCTTCCCTCTCCCTGCCTGGCTGTTGTTTGGCTGCTCCTCTCCAGCCTGGTGGGATCGGAGCTCCGCAAAACCCGTTTGGAAATTCCACCTTTCCCAAGGTCATCCACAGTGAGGACCGAGCAGGGAAAAGGCCCACAGCACTGACCCCACTTGTTTCCCCTCTTCACTCGGAGTTTTCCCTTTCACTGACACCCTGGTTCAGTTCATAAACCATTCCAATGGCTCTTCTCCTCAGCTATTTTTAAACTCCCAAAGTCCCATCAGCCCGTTGTGTCACAGTCTGTCGTTCCTTTGCAACAAGGACTGAACCCAGGCAGCCCTTCCCTTCTTATCGAGGCAGTTGGGGGGAGTTTTAAAGACATTTGGGGCAGTTTCACTAATTTTTTATGCTCCTTGTTTCTTCCTTTTCACTCCAGCGAAGCCTCACAGAAATGCCTTTCACTCTTTCAAAGAATCACAGAATCCTAAAATGGTTTGTGTTGGAAGGGACCTCAAGGATCATCCAGTGGGCAGGGACACCTCCCACCAGCCCAGGTGGCTCCAGCCTGGCCTTGGACATTCCCAGGGATCCAGGGGCAGCCACAGCTTCTCTGCCCAACCTGTGCCAGGGCCTGCCCACCCTCCCAGCCAGCAATTCCTTCCCAATATCCAACCTAACCCCTCCCTCTGTTTTCTTTCTCTCTGTCTCCCCCAGCTCCTCATTCCCTGAACTTTCTCCTCTTTTCAGCAGCAAATTTTTTTTAAACAACCATAGAAAACCAGGTGAAATAACAGCAAAACCAAACCTTTGGAATGTTTTCCCTTTAAATACCCAAATAGAAAGGCACTGCCCCCATTCAGCAAGAACAACAGGAGGAAAAGCAATTAACAACATTCAAGAATTGTCACGATTTCCTCATTTTTCCCCATCCCTAGAAAATGAACGGGAGCTATTCAAGCACAAGCACATTTCACTGAAGTGACACTTAACAATCCAAAAATATGGCTTTTAGTTCTGCATCTCTCTCTGAGCAGGAGACAATTTGATGGGTGGCTGCTGCAGCAGCTGCACTGGTCCACAAAAATTCACTGCTTGAGAGGAAAAAGGGGGTTAATCATGTTGGACTGATGCTTTTGGGGTGGGATTTTTGATTGTTTTAGGCAGATTTCTACAATATCACAATTTAAATGCAGTTTCTGAGGGTGAAGATGGATTGCATTGACACAGAAGTGGGATATGTTCCATCCCAGGGCTCGGGAAGTGCTGGGCACTGGTGATTTCTGCTGAGCCTGCATTTGGAGGTTCAGATCCAGCTTTAATCAATTGACTGAGCGCAACCACTGGATCCAAGTTCTGCTGCTCTTCTGCCAAGGGCCTGGATCATTTCACCTGTTCCACAGGATGTTTTCCATATTAAATCCTCCTTTTTTTTGTACCAGAGGCTTTTGTGGGCAAAGAAGGGAAAGCCAGGGAGACTCTCAAAGCAGACAGAGCATCTCACTGGCACAGAAAATGTGTGGGGTGAACACAGAATTATTTAGATTGGAAAAGACCTTTTAGGTCATCTAATCCAGTCATTGGAAAGGCATTCATCCATTTGAACCATTTGAACCTTTAAAATGGCCTGAATAACATGGTTGTTCTTTTACAGAAAAGCTGCATCTCTAAGTTTAAAAAAACCCCACCTAAATAAAAAAATCAAGAATTTTCCTTATTTATTAAAGCTTAATAAATTGTATGTGGTATAAATACCAATCTCAGTGCCACAAGCAGCAAGGCTGGGCAGATTCTGTAGCCTGGGAGTTTCTTTTCTGTTAAAAAATAACTCTAGAACACATCACCTTTTAACAGCACAAGAGATCAGCCATAAAGCTGAGTTTTAACCTTGTTCCCTTGCACAGGATTGTCTATTTACTCAGATAATATTAAATATTTGATGTCATGTGTTCTTGGCCTAATAGATCTTTAAATATCTCCCTTTTCTGACCAAGAGATGCCTCCCAGTGCATTGGCCAAGTTCAAAGACAGTCTAAACAACTTCCTGGCTCCACTGTGCATTAAAACAGCTGCCAACCCTCTTCTTTTTCGCTCTATTTTACAGCTCCAACTGCTCCAACAGCGTTGAATTCCCACTCATGTGTGATAGCTGGGATGTAAAGAGTGAAATGTTCCATAATATGGAGACATCTATGTATTTTTTTTGTCCCTTATTGTTGATATACTTTGCTAAACAGAGCAATACATTCCGTTTGCAGGAGAAGATGGCAGGAATGTGCATTGTTTTGGGGGAAGGGTATAACTTTATGAGATATTTAAGCAATGAATGGCTGCTTGAAGATTTTTTTCCTGGAAATCAATATCCCCCCCGGGAAATCTGATGGCCTCACATGCATGGGAGAGTCCTTGACTCCAGCTGCGCGTGACGTAGGAAATATCTACGTGGAGGCTGTTGGGGATTGAACTGAAAGTCTGGGAATATGGATTTTTGGATGCATTGTTGCGGGCACAGTTGTAACACATTCCATGAGACAACACCAGGAGATTAATATCTTGTATATGACGAACACGACTCCAAGTCTATTCCATCGAATCCCAGGATCCCTGAGGCTGAAAAGCCCTGCCAGCCCACAGAGCCCACCCTGTGCCCAATGCCCACCTTGTCCCCCAGCCCAGAGCACTGAGTGCCACGGCCAGTCC
>JAWWTY010000160.1:2082508-2104762 GCA_035222235.1 Margarornis squamiger | reverse complement strand
ACTGAGTGCCACGGCCAGTCCTGCCTTGGGCACCTCCAGCCCTGGGCACTCCAACCCTCCCTGGGCAGCCCCTTCCACCTGGGCACACCTGAGCACACCTGGGCACACCTGGGCACACCTGGGCACACCTGGGCTCACCTGGGCTCGTGTTCAGCTCCCGCCACCAGCTCCCCCAGGTCCTTTTCCATCTTTCCAATCACTCTTCCCCCAGCCTGGAACATTCCATGGGGCTGCTGTGACCCAAGGGCAGGACCCAGCACTTGGCCATGCTGAACCTCACCCCATGGATCCAGCCTGTCCATATCCCTCAGCAGAGCCTTCCTGCCCTCCAGCAGACCCACATCCCACCCCACTGGGTGTTATCCCTGAATTTACTGGGTGGGGGCCACTCGATGCCCTCATCCAGACCACCAATAAAGATGCCAAGCAGGACTGATCCCTGGGGGACACCAGTGGTGGCTGTTCCCAACTGGATGTGGCCCCATTCCCACCACTCTGGGCCCGGCCATCAGCCAGTTCCTAACCCAGCCAAGGTGCCCTGTCCAAGTCGTGGCTCCAGCTTTTCCAGGAGATGCCATGGGAGACACTGTCCAAGGCTTTGCCAGGTCCAGGTAGACACACCCACATCACTCATCACTCATCACTGGACAGGTCACCTGGCCATGAGAGGAGACCGTGTGGGCTCCGGCTCAATCCATTGCATTTCCAGGAGATATCATGGAATTCATCAATAAAATTTACCGATATTATTTCCATGGGATGAGGGCCTAAACTAGGGCAGGAGGGGAAAGAAAATTGCCAGGTCATCGTCCCCTGTGCCACTTGCATCACCCACTGAGGCACTGCCGGGTGCCAGAGCCAGCAACCTGATGGAACAGCCCAAGGGCAGCTCTAAATTACACTCTAATTTTTTTCCTTTTGTTAATTACCGATGTTTCTGTATTGGGAAAGTGGGACACAGCACGTGTAATTAACTCGTTTGGGCAAGTTAGAGGCCTCTGCTGCAAGCTGCACCTCCTTTTATCTGCTGTGCCCACACCCCTGAGCCCGCATGGGGTGTGTGGGATGGCTCCAATGGCACATTCCCAGCTCTGCAGGCTGTAAACACAACAGCTGCATTCAGCAGCAATGCCTCCCCTGCAAAGCTGCTCCGAGGGCCCAGGAGGGCACAAAACACCGAGCTGGGGCCTACAAGGCAGAGAAAAAGAAATTCAATCCCTTTGCAAAGAACGTCTCTGGGGTGGAGGCAACACCTAAGCGGAGAAAACTCCCAGGAAGAGGTTTTATGCTGTTTAAAAAGGACCACAAAGGCAAGCAGGTGAAGCCAAAGCCCCCCCAGTGCCATGGGCAGTGATGGGAAGGGTGAACACACAACTGGTTCACCACCAGTGGAAACCACGTTGGGCCCTCGCTCTGCAGCCAAGCAGGAAATTGCACTTGGGATACCACTGGGGAATCTGAAAGTTTTCAGGACTGTAATTAGGCTTTTGGAATCCCTGCTGCCAGCAAGGAGGCTCCACGCACAGGAAGGAGATTTGCAAAGGCAGGAGTCCAGGAATCCTGGGCATGAAGCTCATTCCGTGCCTTCACAACCACTGGGCAGCTCCGAAGCTCGGACAGCCAAGGTAATAACGAGATTCCAGGGAGGATCCCTGATGCTGACAGGCTGGAAAGGAGGGCCTTGGCAGGGAGATTCCCTGTGCTAAGCCAGGCTGGGTTTCATTAGTGAGGTGTGAAGGCACCTGGGCAGGGAGCACAGCCACATCTCCTGGTTGTCCCCAGAGGCACAACCGAGAGGGTTCTGTTCCTTCCCCCCCTCCCAGACTTGGGAGTTCCACTCCTTCCTTATGAAACCAGCCAGGAGCAGATGGCTTGGCACCTTCTGGAGCTGGGCTTGGGGACCTCCTGAGGGACAGCAGGTCGATCTGCTCAAAGGGCAAGCCCTTGAGGGGGAGCAGGAGGACACAGAGGACTCGGCGCAGCAGCTGGAGATGGTTTGGTGGGACAGGCACGTCGTGCCCTGCAAACAGAAGCTGACTGCTCCACTGGACCCTCACGCTTCTGTTGCTCCAACTTTCATGGAAACATCTCCAGGAACTGTGAGGAGCCTCCGCATGGCAGGAGGAAATGTCCACAGCTGATCACCGCTCACTCATCCCCCAGAACCGAGCCCCTGGTCCTGCTTCCATGTTTTCATGTCACCACTTTGGCACCCTCAGCATTTGTCTTTGGCACTTCAGATATTTCTGACTGCTTTCTCAGCCTCTAGTGCTGGAAGAATTTTACCTAAAAAGTGGAGAGAAATTCATTTTTTCTTTCCTTTTTTAACTTTCCATAGTCTTGGCAGCAAAGTGTGTCATGATGATGTTGGCAACAACATATTTGTGGCAGAAGGAAGAAAGAGAATCATAAAATATATGAAAGAAAAAGTTGACATTTTAATGAAATACCTTGTAACTTCTTGGAAAAAAAGTTATTAAAATGCACTCAGTTTATAGCTGTTTGTACAGAATGGTTGCTCCTCGGGCCTTTAATAAAAAACACTTGTTAATGAAAAATAAAAATGGCTAGAAGTGATTTTCAAACTTCGTGGCTGGAAAGAATTTTAGATTTGGGACATTCTGGGCTTTTCTGAGCACTTGGAGATTGCTGGCACATGCCTGAGGTTCTGGGAGAGCAGCATGACTTGTTCCTCAGAATGATGGAGCATCCAACGCTCCTTTCCAAGGGTTACCAAAGCTGGCACTGACTCCTCAAATGAATTAGTTTATCTTAAATGCTTCCCTGCCAGCTTATGGAATCAGAGAATATCCCACATCGAGTTCAGCTCCAAGAGTGGCCAATATTCCCTCACAGGTCTTGCCTGCCTTTGAAGAAGGAAAGAAGGAAGGAAGGATGCAGCTCTGGAGACACTGAAGCCCAGGGACTCCTCCTGTTTTCCTTCCTGCCATTGCATCCAACCTCTGGAGTCACACATCTCATTTTAGTATGTCATAAATCCAAGGAAAAGCCTCTTACTGAGAGCACAACAAAGCCAGAGGTTCTGGCATCAGCTGCACCATGTGAGGGTAACACAGCAGCCACGCTGGGTGTTCTCCACGCAGGAATAAGAGGGAGAGCATTCCCAGCCAGACATGGGTCTATCAGGAGGTGAGAAGAAAGAGTTGAGGACTACTGGAGCTTTTCTTCTGTCTTTTTCCCCCCAGACTGGGCTGGGTATAAAAGTAAAGGGGAAAGACTGATGGAATACACTGGACATCCACCAACTGATGATCAAAGCAGGAGCTCAGGACAGGAACCTCAGACCTCCCCCTGTGACAAAGTGATTTCCAGCCCCAAACAAACCTGCCTGGTTTGGTGCCTCCTGTCTCACCTTTACAAGATGTAAATCCTGGGGAAATTACCCTTCCCGCTGGTTTCAGCTACAGCTGTAGGAAGGACATTGCATTTCTGGAAGGATTCTGACATTTGGATTTAGTTCCAAACCAAATAAGCTCCCCACTGTGTTCAACCAGACTCCACGGTGAAAAAAGAGCCCTTTTTTTAGGGAGAGCTGAGGCATTTCTTACACAGCGTGATATCATAAAGCAAAAAAAGGAGTTTCAAATGGAAGAGTCATTTCATGAGAGAACAGCAGGCACCAGTGCTAAAAGAATTGTAGGAACACAGTTAATCTCCAGGAGAAGGAATCAGATGGGACTCATGATGGGGCTCCTCCTGAGAGCTCCGAGGGGACAGCAGGATGGAATGGTTTCCTGATAATGAAAGGGGCTAGAAGAGGTCTGATTCTTTGGAGAGCATCCTGCCCACCTCCCACAGGGTGTGGGTTTAAAGTTCTCCAGGACAGTGACCGTCCCTCGTGGGGTGTTTGCTCGTGGGGAGTAGAAAAGGTCCCCAACCTCACCTGGGCTACCAAGGTAGGTACAGAGGGACCATTTCAGCTTCTGCCATGGGATCCCAGGCTGGTTTGGGTTGGAAATACCTTAAAGACCATCCAGTTCCACCTCTGCCACGGGCAGGGACACCTTCCACCAGCCCAGGTTGCTCCAGGTCCAACACCCTTGAACATTTGCAGGGATGGGGCAGCCACAGCTTCTCTGGGCTACCCGTGTTTCACCACCACTGTTATTTGGAGACAGTCATCCCAAAAAAGATCCTTAAAACTCCCAGGATCATCTCCCACGACACCCACAGAGGCCACACTGGAATGCTGTGTGCTTACACCAGAGCAGAGCACAGGGACACCCAGCCAGGAGCACTTACGGGATTCTCTGCGTTGTGTTCCTGGCTGGAGCCATAAAAGCCGAGCAGAAAAAGAGCACAAAAAGCAGAAGATGACTCTGATCAATTATTGGCCCTGCAGAACAGAGGCTGCTTTGGCAGATCAGCTGACAATCTCACAGCCTGGAAAAGAGCCTTGGTAACCAAATAAATTTCCTTTTATTGGCAGCTCCTGATAAAGATTCCCAACAGTGGCCTGGACAGCAGGGGATTGAAATGCATGTTGCCAATTAAAGCTCTGGGTCGCCACCACTGGGTAACGATGCCACTCGGGGCAGGCTTATGTTGTTTTATTTTATTTATGTTCTGTTCAAGAACTTTGTTATTAATTAGCATACAAACTTCAGTTAATGATCAATCCCTGCCACAATTACAGTATCAGTTATAGAGTCTAATTAAGAACTGGTGAGTGATTGGAATTCCAATATGGTGATACAGGCACAGGCTGCAATCCTAAACAAATAGGAGTGGGAAGTTGCTGAACAAAAGATTATCTAAGCTTTAATATCAACTGACAAAACTCTTTCACTGTGGATCATCAGCTTCCAGCCCTATTATTACAAACAAATGCCCAATTTATGCTAATTCCCAATGCTAATTCCTTCAAATCATTATTTTGTATACATTGTGTTAAGGCTTTTCACTTGTTTAAATTTGCATAATTACAGCAATTGTCTTCTAAGCTTTGCTCTGCTGAAATAATTCTAATTTGGGATTTAGCCCATTTTGAAAGATTAGGCAACTTCTGCAGAGCAACATATCTGGAGCTGGCACTGCCTGGATCTTCTGCCATTCCTCCCAAGCACAAGGAGGCAGCTCGGAAGGGCCAGAGGGGAATATCTGTGCGCACGTGGACGCAGAGGGGATGTGAGTTCAACGCAAGGAGCAAAGCCTCTCTGGGACAGCCTTCATGGATGTGCTACAGCTGTGATATCCCAACGCCAAACCACACCAATAACTCCTCTGTGTGCCACTTTATATTGGCTTGTTGGTGGGTCTTCATGAGAACGACTGTGTTGTGCGTGTTTGTGTTGAGGAGTGAAAGCTGTTGCCCTTATAAAGCATTTAAGCCGCCCACAAACATATTTCCCTCTTAGCAGCTCCTTTAATTTCCCCTTAATTATCTTCCCCATTATTAGGCAGTTCCTCCGTAGGTGCCTTGATATTTTAGGTACTTTTCCCCTTACAAGGATCCTCAGCATTGGGGCCATTCTGGACTGGCTTTTTCACACCCTGGTTGGAGTAGATGAAGAACTGCAGCTCTCAGAAATAATTGAATAATTATTGCTCCTCCTGCCAAGGAGTTTTATTGTCACCAAGTACTTCTGGAAGGAGGGACCTGGCCATGGCATTGCCAACCAACTTGCTCCTCCTGGGCTTTTTATTAATCCTGGGGTTGTTTTTCCACCAGGGCCATGCGTTTCCCCATTGCGGGGGAGCTGTTGTCCTGTGTTTTGGCCATTGTTTTCTATCTATTATTATTTTATTCCTATTATTTTAGTATTATTTATGTTCTTGGGCTTTGAGGGTCCCTGCAGGTCCCTTCCAGCTCAGGATATTCTGGAACTGGTGGGTTCTGTCCCCTGAGCTTTCAGACTCCTGCTGTCCATGTTAAACCACTCGCAGGGCTGGGTTTGTTCTCATCCTGTCCCCAGGTTTGTCACAGACATTTCACATTCCTAATGACTCCCACCCTGAGCTCCATCTGCTTTTCCTCCAGAATAAAATTCCCGTGGCTCCACCTCTCCAGGATGGTTTATGCTGAACTTTGTCCATATCTCCTGGCTCCCTTCCACTTCACCCTCTTATCTGCCTAATTATTAGTGCAGGGAGAGCAGAGCTCATCTCTGCTGTAGGTTATCTATATTTCAAAAGCTTCTCATCCCAATTCTCAGCCCCTGTTCTCTGCCTTCTGCCTCTGTGTCTGCCCTTTGAAGCATCTCAGCTCCCTTTCATCTGCTGCCAGTTCAACTTACTCCTTCCATACCTGTGCTCTGAAATATGCTCTGTGCACACACAGATGAGATAACCTGCTGCTTATTAAAACCAGAGCTATCAAAAGGCAATCAGCAGCTCAATAACACGAGGCAGAGTTCCTCAAGTTTTATGCAAAGGAGATATTAAGAAGTTGTTCCTTTGAGAGGAAGGAAGAGCGGGTGTTTGGGTTGGGATCTACTCTGTGTGCGAGGCAATTCTGTGTGAAACCCCAAAAGAGTCATACATTAAGTATGAAAACCCCTCTTGTTGCCTAAAAATTCATAACCATGTAAACAGCCATTTTCTTCATCATCACTACCAGAAAAAAGCATCATTTTCCTTTCATGTGCTGTAACAAATTGTTAAATTGTGCCTTATTTGCGTCCTGATTTAATCTTTTTCAAAAGAAACGGAAAAGTCCTATTGCCCATTTCAGTCGCCTGTCTCTCACCTAAACATCTGCCAGATGTTTTAACCTCCTAGAAACAGGCTAGAAAAAACCTCACCTATATCCACCCAAAGTTGATTTTAAAGTTTATTGTCCTCATTTCAGGAGAAGAGGTGAAAAAGGGGGTTTAACCCTTTACTGCCCATCTCTGCAGGGAGTAAATCAAAACATTATCTTCCCACATCCCAGACAAACCCTCTCGGGCTTTGTTCCAGCTCCATCTCTGTGTCCCACCACCTTTGGAAGCCACTCTACAACATCTAAATGCAGCACCCCAAATCAGCATAATTTCAGTTATTTGGTGCTCAGAGGCAAAAAAAAACATAAGCCTGAAACTCTTTTTGCATACAAAACAGTCCTCAATCATTTTTTTTTTTTTCCCGAAACAAAACATCAAATAAGTCAGTTCCTTCAGAAGTTGCAGCTGAGTGGAGCCTGTCACACTGCCAGGGTGGGGATGGCTCAGGGAATTCTCCCTCTGCAGCCACCTGAAACCAGCCTGGCTGTGTTTCTGTTGGACCAGCCTGGCTGATCAGAGCATGTGTCCCCTTTCTTCTCTCCCTGCAGGGCCAGAGGGTATCAGGCTTTCAAAGCCATCATGTTTGTCATTCATCCAGCATTTTTGCTTCCCTTCAGCTCCAGGCAGTGGCAATTTGTGTAGGTGAAGGAGGGGGGGGGGGGAAAACCCTTTAATGGGGTTCTGCAGTGGGTTAATTTTTTCAAATGAGCATCTTTTGAAAGTGAAGTGGCTGGGGGGATCGATAAGGACAAGGAAGTGCCCCAAGGAACACAACAGGACATGTCCCACATGGCCCCAGAGCCTGAGATCATTTCCATGGGAAGGGGAAAAAAAATGAGCCAAATAATTTGTTCTTTTTGATTTTTGTTTTCCACGTGGCACACGTTTGCCCAGAGGAGCCGTGGCTGCCCCTGGAAACGTCCAAGGCTAGGTTGGAACAACCTGGAGGAGTTGAAGGTGTCAGGGTTGGAACTGGATCATTTTTAAGGTCCCTTCGCACCCAAACCATGATTCTATGAAAACTTTCTACTAAATACTCTCTGCCAAAAAATCACATTTCCAAAATGAGATAAAATGAAAAACGAAACAACAAAAAATTAATAATTTCTTTGGTTTCCTTTTCAGTTTCCTAAGGACGAGCTCTAGGAATCAGCTCCCTGGTTGTGCCAGAAGCCTATTCCTCACAATCGGAAAATTCCTTCTGAAGGAGTATACGATGATGCAAATGATCCAATTTGCAAAAGGTCTGCTCTGATACAGAACATGCATCAAATATACATGAGGGACTCTGAATAGTAACTGCAGCTCGCAGAGCAATGAGTGTAATTATCCTCCCAGATTACTTAAAACACAAATTGGCGTCAAATTCCAGTAGCCAAGACAAGGGCGATGGCAATTCTGGTTAGATACAATACCTTTTTGCCTTTGAATGGAAGGTAAATAAACTGCAAAATGCAAACCACCCTGGTATGAAATGAATTCTAATTCAAATATTACATGTGGGACTACAGCTCTGGTTGCTTTTAGACTTAGGAGAACTGTTCACTGCCCTGTTGCTTTTGGGGAAGAAGAGGAAGGAAAAGAAATGCAGAATTAATTTGTATGGATTTTTTTTAGATCTCTACTTTGACATTTATTTGTATAAAATATCCTAGAACAGTTGCAATCATTTCCAGGACAAGCAATTAAATAGAACTAGAGGATGGTTTGGGTTGGAAGGGACATTCAAGCTCAGGGACAGTGCCATGGGCAAGGACACCTAGTGGTTCCAGCCCAGTCCAACCTGCCCTTGGACACTCCCAGGGATCCAGGGGCAGCCACAGCTTCTCTGCCCAACCTGTGCCAGGGCCTGCCCACCCTCCCAGCCAGCAATTCCTTCCCAGTATCCCACCTAAATCCCTCAGGACCCGCAAACTTCCAAGGATAGGGATGGCACAACCTGGAGGCACAACTCCCACACACTCTGGACGTTCCTATTTCCAAACCTCCTCTGTTGCCACTTTTCCTTCCACCCCTCACTGTGGTGAGCAGAGGGACAACCGTGTCCCTCCACGCCCTGTTCCCATAGCCTGGGAAGCAGCTGATTCCAGCTCCTGCCCCTTTTCCCCGGGGCTGTTCCCAAACCAGCTCCACATTCCTGGAGCATCCAAACCCCACGTGCTGCCCTCGGCCACCTGAGACCTCAAGGCTGAGCTCCAAGGGCTCCTGCCCTGCCTGGAGGTGCCACGTGGGGCTCCTGGCGTGGCAACAAGGCCACTGATGATGATGCTCACTCCCTTCCCAGTGCAGCACAGGTTCGGCTGTTACTAAATGAAGGTGCATTCCTCCTTTGGGGATAGATTTGGGAATGCTGCCAGTGTGGGATGACAAGGACAAGCACTAGAGGGGGGAGAAGGAGGAGCTGGGCTGGGCTCTGTGGCCGAGGGCGATGCTGACGGGAGCACTCACTGACACCTTCAGAATTCCAGCCCCACAAAGGAATGCTCTGGCTGGCATCAATAATTACCAGAAAACAGAGAGATGATAAAGTGGCACAATAAAGCAGGATTTGCACTGCAACAGGCGTGTTTCAGATTCCAAATGCAAGAGCTGTCCCCTAGGGATGGCTGCTGGTGGAGAGAAATATCAGGATCTGTAATTATTATTTGTTGTGCACCTTTACAGCTCAAACATCTGCATGGCTTGTGCTTCCACAGCTCTGAGCCGGGGAGAAAATATTGCTGTGACAATAATTACTCACAAATTGCACCGAGGAAACACTTTCCCTTCCAAACACAAATCAAATGTAATGCCAGCGCTGGCTGTCCCAGGAACAGGGATATTTGTAAGCAGGACCACGAGCAGGTTGTACAAAACAAAGCTGGAGAGTTTCTGTCAGCTCAAAGAAACACAAAGAACTTCGGACTCTGGAGGAATTTCTCCAGTTTCAATGATGATCCTTTACAGAGCACACCAGGGCTGGAACAGTTGCACAGATTTGGTGCCATCAGGCTGATCTCAATTTAGGAAAGTTCTGCCCCTCCCACCTCGGAGTGGAATAGGAGGAATCACAGACTGTGAAAACGGGAAGGATTTGAGATGGGGACTCCAAGACTTGCATTTCTGAAAGGCAGTAACACAAGATGGTGTGAACTGAGGCTTTTAGGAGACATGGGGAAATCACCCCTGCTCACACAGCTGCAACTTGCTGGATATTTAACCTTTGGAATGGTGGATACACCAGGTTATTGGCTTTACCCTGCGCAGAGCTCACTCAGTACACTGGGAATGTGCACTGGGATATTCCAGCTGTACCTCCCAAACCCCAGACCCACTCAGGGAACTCAACTTCCCGTGTACCCAAAGTTTATGCTCAGGATCCACAGCAGGACTTCTGAGAGGATGAAATACAGCCCCAGTGCCAGGTTGGGAGGTGTGAACATTCCTCAAAGGGATGTTTCTGTCCTAGAAAACAAATCCCTTGCTGGCACCAAGGGCCTCCAGTAGTTCCAGTCATCCCTGTTCAGTTTAGGTTATGAGTAGCAAAGTGAAACTTCAGCCCTTACACACACAAACAGAACAATTCCGGGATGCAGCAGGATCATTTCCCTGGGATTTCTGCTGTTGTTCTCCCTCCTTGGCCCTGTGTGTCAGTGGTGCTGTAACTCTGGTGGGAAAAGGATGAAATTCATTAAAAATCTCGTGTAAATCATGTATTGTTCTGCTCCCTGGCAGGCTGAGCCTGCTGAAGAAGTCAGAAAATAAATGAGTGTACTTTGGCAGCGCAGCACGTGGGTATCACCAACTCCTGAATAATATTTACATGGCTTAAGAATAGGTCGTTCCCCTGAAGTGAGAACGGCAGTTTATTGTTGAATTAGGGAGCACTGGAAATAATTAATGCAGACATCCTGGAACAACGGGATGAAGGGCTAATCCTGCCCTGTTTGGAATTAGGAAACACAAAATCATTTCATGTCTCTGCCAAAGGAGTTTGCTCGGGAGACTGAAAGAAATGCTGACTTTTTTTTCTGTCAGTTCTGTGTTTTCATTTGAATGCAGATCAGAGGTTTGAGTCCGTGGTATGAGGTGATCAGAAAACTGGGTGTTTTCTAAGGCACAATTCAGGCAGTAGGAAAGGTTAGAAAACTCCATTGTCTGTTTGGAACTTCAGCACCTGGAATACAAAAGCACTGAAAGCAGCAGAGGATTTGGATTATTTTTTTTTTTTATGGTGCTCTTCTTGTCAATATTAAATATTATCTGGGTTCTTTCTGCTTGCCAGGACTTCCCAGGTGACTCTGGGAATATATGGAGAATATTCCCAGCTCTTCTGTCAGCGGCTCCCAAATTCCCACTGATCCCTGGATCCTTGTGCAGTTCCTGTCGATGCTGATATTGCAAGTTCAGGCCTGGGGATGATGGTTGCACTTAGAAGAAATATTTTCTACCACCTACATGATGGTTTGGGTCATAATGTCCCATCCCATGGAGTGTCCAAGGCCAGGTTGGACGGGGCTCGGAGTAACCTGGGCTAGTGGAAGGTGTCCCTGCCCATGGCAGGGGGTGGCACTGGATGGGCTCTAATGTCCCTTCCAACCCAAACCAGTTTGGGATTCCATGATTCTATTATGGTCCTGAATGGGAATGATCCATTAAATACATTTGTATTCAAGAAAAATAGGGGGGTGGAAAAAATTAGAAGACTGAAAAAATCCCTTTGTTTTTTCAGGAAATTGAGATTTTCCTGATTGAGCAGATCAAACTCCAATTGCCAACTTGTTTTATCTTGGGAAAAAAACCAAGTTTCAGCCACCACAAAGAGACAATGTTTTGTTCTCAGTCAAGTCCTCTGCAGGCTGCTGTTCTGCCAGGTCACCCTCAGAGCCTCAAACTTTCACTCTACACCCAAATTCCTCCCAAATCTGACAAAACCCTGCGACGCGATGCCTGAAGGACACGCCGGGCACGAGGCCAAAGCTGAAATTGTACTTTGCACAGGACAAGGGGTCAGTTTGAATGGAGCATCCACCACCACAATCAGGTGGGATATTCTCCATCCAGCAACACAAAATGCAACCTTACTGCATGTGTGCTGTGCCACCTGGCACCGGAGTGGCACTGGGGAGCACAGAGAGGGAGTTGTCCTCACCTGAGCTGCCACCTTCCAGAGAAACCCAGGCGTGCCCCTTCCAGCCAGCAGAGACATTTGCACAGCACGAGGAAGGGCAAACACAGCAAGGAGTCCCCAAGGAAAGCAGGACATTGAGAGCCACCCTTGAACCATGCACGTGTGCTGCAGAGGAGGGAGCGCCACACTCGGCACATAAAGCTCCTTCACAGGCGAGGTGTGCACATGATGGAAAGGAGAAATGCATGTCTTGTGTGGGCAGTGGGGAAATGCAGCAGGGGTAGAGCCCACAGCCTCACCATGCAGCAATGCAGGTGCTGCAGCTGCAGTTTGCCTTGGAAAAGGGTCAGCTGCTCCCTGGAGGAGTGAGAGGTTTGGGATTCCCCACCATCCCTGAGCTGCTCTCTCAGGGCTCTGTCACAACCAGAGAGAGAAGCACCTGTGGCCTGAGGAAACACAGCCCATTCCTTCACACCAGCACATTCCACACCTATCGAAACGAGCAGCAAAGAAGGAAAAGGTAAATGAAAAATGAAACCTGCAGCTCGGGGCTGGTAAAAAAAATTGGGGATTACCTTGTTGTCTTTGGCATGAAGGAGGAAACCCAGACAAACATGGAAAGTGATCCTACTTTTACACCATAAAACTCACCACCTGCAAGAGGAGAGGAGTTTGCTAAAAGACACATTTTTTAAGATGCTGTTTGTGTTTGTGCCCATCTGAAATGATCAGCCCTGATTTATTGGCCCGGAATGGATTGCTGCAGCAGCTGAAGGCATGATAATAGCCCGGGATAAATGGTGATGCTGCCGGCTGGTGATGGATTGAAGCACCACTGAATTCATCAGTGTGCCTCTGAGCTTGGCAAGGGATGCTTCAGGAGCTCTGTAAACCAGGCTGGGGGAGAAGTGCCAGTGCCTCCCGCTGCTGGGATGCACAAGGACTCTTTCAGGGCTGTTTTAATTAGTGATGATTAATTACAGTAACAATCCACGCTTTGCTGCAGGGAGGCAGGTGTGGCCGGTCACCACAGCCAGAGTGGCCCCAAACACCACCTCATCCCAACACCACCCTTCCACTCCTTCAGTTGCCAGTCAATCACAGGATTTTTACAGTTATTTTATGGTTATTTGTTCACCCAGTTTACTTGATGTCCTACAAATATTTGGCACTTCTGCATCTCCCCAAGGAAAGTTCCTCAGTCTGCAAAGCTGCTTGGTTTTTGTGCCCTAAATGTTGCATAAAGAAGCGAAAATCTTCACAAAAATTAGTAAAGGAAGAATATTATTAAATAAAGACCCCTGTCTTGCCAGTACATAGAGCAGGACCTGTGATTTCTCCCGGTATGCACAGAAATTTCACACAATTATAAAGCCCTTCACCAGAGGTCCAGAAATGACAAAGCAATGACAAACCCCCGTGTTTGCCACGAGGAAAGCAAAAACTGCAGCCGTGTGACAACCCTCGAGGACTCAGAAGCCGAGGCACTTGTCAATCTGCATTTCTGAAATTTTGGGGCCCTTTCTCCTCAATTATAGGGCGAGGATTGAAGGTGCAGAGCCCGTGTCTGTGCTGGTGGTGATCACTCCACTGAGCACCGCGCCACAGCCAGGGACAACTCCCGGCTCCCGCGCCGCCGTCACGGCGTGTGAATCGCAGCTTTTGTTTTTATTGACACTGGCAGACAAAAGGATAAAAATAATCATCACAAGTGTTAGAACAAGACAACAAATAAGAGATTCCCGGAGATTTTATAATTGTGGGTAGAGCTGTCAGATGGATGCTGGAGCTGACAGCAGACGAGTGTTGCATTGCGATGCGCAGGGACCCTTCTCGTGTTGTCAGACTCCACAACAATGCACATTACAACAAATTAACGAGCCAGCTGAGTTTCAGACTGCTCCTCTGGAGCTCTCTTGGAAACTTCTGTGTCCCAGGAAGACAAGGTGGCGCTCTGGGGGGTCTTCTGGATGGCACCTGTGCGAATGACTCTGCACCAAAAGCTTTGGGCACGGGCTCTGGCCCCAGGAGCAGCGAGCAGTAATCACTCCTTGCTCAGCTGATGGTGCTGCTGGGATGGAAGAGCAGAGCTGGTGCAGCAGATCTGTGATGCTGGAGCACAGAGCTCCCCAGTGCTCCTCATCCCTCCCTGCCCTGCAGCCTCCTGGACGTGTCCCATGAACCAGGTCAGCGCATGAGCCAGTGCACAACTGGAGAGGAAAGAATTCTCTGCCAGGCTAAAACCACAAGAGAAGGATCTGACAAGGGCTGGAGAAGTGAAGGTGGAGAGGAGAGAGGAGCAGAAGGGCAAGAAAACAGGACCTTTTCTTCCTGTGGGGACAAGCTGGAGGATTCAGATTCCTTTAGCTCGGGCAGGTTGATCTGACCTGCTCTAACACATCTCACCCAGGACTGGCCTCTCTGTCACAACTCGGGTGTCTCTAAATAGTGTTCAGTGCACAGTAAAGACACATCATCTGATGGGGAAAATTTAACTGACCCGTCTTCACCCATCCCCTTGCCACAGGCAAGGACATCCCAGGTGTCCCTACCCATGGCTAGCAGTGGAACAGGGTGATCTCCAAGGTCCCTTCTGACCCAAACCAGCCTGTGGCTCTGGGATTCTGGGATTCCACGGTGTATATCCCAGCTTAGGAGGCAGACAAACACATTTCATCTCCTCAAAAGGAGCAATCTTTACAGTACCAGTAGTTTTTAAGCAATGACAAATGGATTAGCAGAATGAACAGCAGAAAGCCCCAAGATGGATTTTCTGGGACGGAAAGGAGAACAGGAGAATCAGCAGAAATTATTCTCTAGCTCAACTAAAATTTTATATTCAGATAACTGAAACAGAGCAGCCGAGTGACGCCGCAAAGACTTGGGAAGGCAGCGCAGAGGAGCTCTGTCTGTCAGACCCGAGTGGGATGGCAAACAACCTGTTCCATGATTTTTTGCTCCCCAAATGCTTGCTCTCCCATTAGCAGAGGGAAAAGCATTCCAGCTTGGCATAAAGTGCTCCGTGGGGTCACATTGTATTGCTTGGGAATGTGTGGGATCGGACACGGCAGGGCAAGTACCAGGACACAGCACAGCCAAACAACGCTGTGGATCCAGCACTGCTTCCCTGGAGCTCCAGGCAGGACACAGCTCACCTGGAGGGCAATGGGAGGTGGAGTAGGAGGGGCTGAGAGCGTGGCTGGTGTCAGAACCTCCTGCTCCCTTCCAGCACCTCAAGGTCCCTGGGGAGAAGGGCAAACTCTGGCTGTAGGCCCCAAAATAAACCCCCTATTTGCAGGCTTGAACTGCTCCAGAGTTACTCCAAGATTTTCCTAGGCACTGATAGCGATCTTCTGCTTCTATTTTAGCAAAATAAAATGAAAATAAAGATGAATTAATTTGAAAGGAAAAGCAGCCCCCATTTCCATACTACCTGACATTCAGGAAATGGCTGTTTTCACTGCAGGGAGCTGAGAGAGCCCGAGGACAAATAAACAAATAGGCACAAGGAAAGAGAGGAGATCAAATGCTGTATCTACATGCAAATTATTCAAAGGAGGCGCCATGGGAGAGCTGTGCCTATGAGTTTGGGGGCACAATTAGCCCAGATGACTGGCACCCCAATTACTGCACCAGGGCTACCCAGGGCGGGCACGAGGAGCCTCCCCTCTCCCAACACTCTGCATCCTCCCGGCGGCATCTCAGAGGCATCTGCACTCTCCCTCTGTGCCAAAAAGCCTTGGCATTCCCCTGCAAATCAATGGCAAGGAAAGGCTGGAAGAGAGGAATCGAGGGGGTGGAAGGAACCCGAGGTGAAGAGCAGAAGATGAAAGGAAAAATGGGATGGAAGCATGGCTCAGATAGGAAAATGTCCAGGAGAAAAACAAAAGAGGCTTTCCAGGTGTCTTGTGAGGCTCCTCAGAAATTTCCCTGCTGGCTTCTCCCTGGAGATATTTTATTTTTGTTGGTTCTTTTTAAGGTTTGGGATTTTTAAGGTTTTTGTTTTCTTTTGGCTGGAGCTCACGGGACAGAAGGCAGAAGAAGGAAGACAGAACTCTTTAAGGTGTCCATAAAGATAAAGGGAATCTGTGGGCTCAGGTCCAAGGGTGATGGAAAGAGGGATGGCCTAAGCCACTCCCTGTACCTGTCACTTATGGAATCATAGACTATCCTGACTGGAAGGGGTCCATAAGGATCATCAAAGCCCAACTCCATTGCTTTCCTCCTTCACCCCTAGTGAATCCCAGGCTTTTTGTCTCTAAGCTCAGGCCTGGTTCCCTGATGCTGTTTGAGGTCCTTACATACCAGGTTAGCTGCAAACAAAGGTGCTTGGACCTTAAAATGTATTTTAGTGCTGCAAAATGTTGCATTTCTGAATGCACTGAACTCTAATTCTCAGATTTCATGCCTAGGAGTGAAAAGCTCTTTGCTACCTGGAGGTCAATAATAACTTAGTGCTCATAATTTGCAACAGGGTTGCATTAGAACTAGCAAGTTAAGCCTTGATATAGAGAAGGGTAAAACATCTAAGGGTTCTTAGGGATCTGCCCTGATTTCTTTGGCATGTGGAATTTCAGAGCCTACTTGGGCAGAGCTTGAATCACAGAATCATGGGATCAAAGACTGGTTTGGGTTGAAGGGACCTCTGGAGATCACAGAGTGGTTTGGATTGGAAAGGACATTAAAGCTCATCCAGTGCCACCCCCTGCCACGGGCAGGGACACCTTCCACCAGCCCAGGTTGCTCCAAGCCCCATCCAACCTGCCCTTGGACACTTCCAGGGATCCAGGGGCAGCCACAGCTTCTCTGCCCAACCTGTGCCAGGGCCTGCCCACCCTGCCAGGAAAGGATTTCTCCCTAATCCTATGTCACTTTGAAGCCATTCCCCCTTGTCCTGTCCCTGACCTCCACCCATTACAGAGAATACAGAAAACATTACTGACTGGAATTTCACTGGAAAAAGAAGGGATATTTACTATTGAACCAGGTAATTAATTGAGGTAAATACATGAAGTAAATAGATTAAACTCAATTCTCCATATTTTTGTATCGTTTCGATTTGAGAATGTTAAAGGCCTCAAGCAAACTCAAAACCATTATGGGAAGTCTCCCACACTCCCCTCCCTGACAGCTCAGGAGCCGAGCGAGTGCCCAAGTTCCAGAGCATATGTTCCCAAGCTGGCACTGCCAGGCACTCCGGGCTGTGCCCATCCCCTGCTGCATTGAGGCAAAGCCCATGGAGACTCTGTGCCCTCCGTGCCCTCCATGCCAGGGCTCCCAAGGGGTTAAAGCCACTCGGCTCGACTTGTCAGGATGTTTTTGCCTCGTCTGGCCGAGTTGTTTGTTGTGCCGTGGGTGCTGCAGGGGATCAGTCACTCTGAAGGAGAGCATGGCCAAGCAGTCCCACGGTCAGACAGTGACTGGCACTGCCGGTAAATCATTTTGGCAAGGATTTATTTTGCAGCAGCGCAAAGGGAATTGTGTGATTGTTTGGAAGGAACGGGAGCGTTTTGTGTTGATTGTCGTGCTGAGCCCATGATAAAATGATCAATTATGGCTTGTTAATACCACTCCAGAGCAGCTTGGACACAACCCGCTTTAGTCTGGGTGGTTTCATAGTCCAGCAGATCCTCTCTCAGCTTTAAGTGGAACAGTGGTATCATTTCTGCTCTGTTATTTTTAGTACAAAGCAGGGAAGTGAAATGGTTTTCCACATACTGAGGAAGGCTGAGAGAATTGGGATTGCTCAGTCTCGAGAAGAGAAGGCTCCAGGGACACTTGAGAACCCCTTCCAGGGCCTAAAGGGGCTCCAGGAAAGCTGGAGAGGGACTGGGGACAAGGCATGGAGGGACAGGACACAGGGAATGGCTTCCCACCACCAAAGGGCAGGGATGGATGGGATATTGGGAAGGGATTGCTGGCTGTGAAGGTGGAGAGGGACTAGAATAGATTTCCCAGAGAAGCTGTGGCTGCCCCTGAATCCCTGGAAGTGTCCAAGGCCAGGTTGGAGCAACCTGGGCTAGTGGGAGGTGTCCCTGCCCATGGCACTGTCCCTGATCCTTAAGGTCCCTTCCCACCCAAACCATTCCATGACTCCATGACAATTGCTTTCCCTCAGCCCATGTCTCCTGTCCCTCAGTGCAGTGTGAGCCATTCCTGAACAAGGCACACAGAAGTGCAGTTGCACTGGTTGTGTTTTTGTGTCTTGCCCAAAACACCCAGAGGTAACAGCTGTGGATTTTAAAGCTCTAAGAGACTGTTGGGAGCTTTGAAAGTCAGTCTGTTGGAGGAAGCAATTTTTGGGTGCCAGAGGAAGTTGGCCAGCAGCTGCACTTCCAAACTTTCCCAGACATCCATGAACAAGCAAAGCATAAACACAACCCAGGCGAGTTTGCAGAGCATTCAGTCCTTCAGTAGCAACTCTCTCAGTATTGGTAAAATGTGTTCATACCAACTATCCACTTATTTCTAGTTTACTGGCTCTGGGCCTGGAGCTGTGCCAGAGCTGTGGGAGGAGTTGTGCTGAGTCCCACAGTCCCAGCTCTCCTCTCTGACAAGGATTGCTAAAGCCAGTGGAAGACACAGAGGGGACCAGCAGGGACAATGAAATAAGTCTTCTGCTAATTGGCTTTAGGCAGCAGTAGGGAAACCTTTCCAGATCTCCCTCTAGGCAAAGAGGGAAAAGAGGAATATTAGATCAAAAATCAGCTTAACATGTAGAAGCTGGTGCTGTAGCTAATGCTGCAGGGTGGCAGTGGTTCAAACTCTATTAGCAGAGATATTTCAACCCACTCTGAAATCTTTCAGTGAAAGCCTTTAGTTTTAGCCCATAAACACTCCAAATGACAACCCACAGACAAGCCAGAAGATTAGGAAAACAGAAGCAGGGTAATTATTCAGGATAGACACCAAAGCTCTGCAAGAATTTAGCAAATTAATGCTTAGTCCGTGTTGATGTGGCCTCCTTCTCTTGCTCTGGCTTTCCCAAAGCCTCGGCATGGAAAACACTCCCAGAAATAATTTTCACCAACAAGCTCCTGAAAACCAGGCTCAGAAAGAGAAAAGTAAAAGAAAAACATTGCAGGGGCCACAGAGGTGGATATGGGAGGAATAATTAGAAGCATTTCAATTAAATACACATCGTCAAGCCAAGCAATACCTATGGGCAATGTATCTGTCAACACACACATGAGGGATGTAAACAGAAAGAATGGAAAGGGAGGATTTAGTGCAAGTCACTGGGCATAGCTGGGAGTGATGTGATTAAATGAAGAAAGATAATTCAGGTTGAATCTGAAGAACAACTTCCTGAGAGTGAAATGTTTCAGCTTCAAACAATCTCCCAAGTAAGCAGTTAATCCCCACTCTTTAAAACATGACTGGGCAAGAGCCCTGTACCTGCACAATGGGAACATCCCCTTCTCCAAGGGATGCACTGGAAAATGAAGTAAGCCTTTAATTCCTTTAAAGTCTGGGAATCTGCTGTCCCAGTGGGGGTGAGAAAATCGAGAGGAGAAGAGGGAGATGGGAAGCAAACCCATCCTGAAGTCATAGTCAACAGGATTTCTTGGAGTAAATGGTTCAGTATTAATGCAGAAGAAATAAAAATTGATGCCAGGGAGAGGGGCTGAAAGTCCTGGGTCAGAGCTGAGCAGAACCCTGGAAATCTGTTATCATAGAACCATTTGGGCTGGAAAAGCCCTCTGAGATCATTGGGTCCAACCATTCCCAGCCCATCACTAAGCCATGTCCCTCAGTGCCACATCCACATGTTTTTGGACAGTTCCAGGGATGGTCACCCCAACTCTTCCCTGGGCACTCTGTGCCAACACATGGCCACCCTTCCAGTCAAGAAATTGTTCTCCATATCTAATCTAAGCCCCCCATGGCACGACTTGAGGCCATTTCGTCTCATCCTGAGAATCACAGAATGTGCTGAGCTGGAAGGGACCCACAAGGATCATTCAGCCCAGCTCCTGACCCTTCACAGGACCATCCCCAGGAGTCACCCCTGTGCTCCAGAGCATCATCCAAACCCTCCTGGAGCTCTGGCAGCCTTGGGGCCGTGCCCACTGCCCTGGGGAGCCTGGTCAGTGCCCACCACCCTCTGGGGGAAGGACCTTTCCCTGAGATCCAACCTCAACCTGCCCTGACACAACTGAAGGCATTCCCTGGTCACCACGGAGCAGAAATCAGTGCCTGTCCCTCCTCTGCCCCTCAGGATGATGATGAACACCCCAATGAGGTCTCCCCTCAGTCTTCTCTTCTGCAGCTGGACACACCAAGTGCCCTTAGACACTCCTCATGGCCCCTCCAGACCTTCCCCACCCTCGTGGCCTCCTTTGGGTGCTCTCTGATGGCTTCACCAACGTTCCCAAAGAGCTGTGGCCCATCCCATGGCAGCACATCTCTCCCTGGATCATGCTGTACCAGATACTGGTGTTTCATGTATGTTTCCCTTCCAGCCACCCTCAAACACAAGGTCAGGCAGCACAACCTGGTGAAGGCACAGCCTCCACAGTGCTTTTCTGCAGAGTGAATCCAGCAGGGAGGTCTGGAGCCCTTCCCCTGCCCTGCTGCCCCCCAGCACGTGCCACACGCCCCCCTCTCCTCTCCATGCTCCAGCCACCTTCTCCCAATCCCCCCACCCTCCCTTCACCGCCATCCCAGATAATAAAAAACAGAGGGATGAGCCTAGCTAAGTCTCATTATCCTGCCACACAAATTAAATCAACTAAGGAGAGGCAAACTTCAGAGCTTTGCCCAAGGTTACAATCATATTCAGAGGCAAAGCCAAGACTAGATCTGGAATCCTGCTTTCTCCTGTAATGTTTAGACTACAGCTCCTGCAGCAAATGCTTTCACACTTTATAGTGTTTACTAACTTCATGATGTCTGCTCACATACTGCTCTGCCTGAAGGAGCTGCACGAGAGGGAATTGCATCAATGGGAAATAAATGTGGTGATTAGGAACTGGGCAAGAGGGACTTGGACAACTCCTGTCGTTTCAGGGGAAGGCCAACAGTTTTAGGATGGCTGTAAGAGGAAAAAACAGCACAGGGATTATTCAGGCTTCACTTGGAAGGTTCTGGAAGTGCAAAGCACCATCCATCATCTTTATGGTGCATCACATCACCTGAGGCATGAAGCAATCCCCTAAAAAGGCACTGCCTGCCGTGCCCATCGTTACAATCCAGAGACTCCACCAGCGGAGAATATGCAGGGAAATCTTTTATTCCACAGGCAGGGAAACGTTGTTGTTGTTGTTGTTGTACAAAGAGATCCATTGTCAGAGAGGCAGAAATGGAGAACTCACCTGATGTGGATTGAAAAGTGCCCATTTTAGAAATAAAAGAGCATGGCTCAATTAACTGGAAATCATCACCCAGGAGCTGGGATTGGCTCTGGATTAATGCTCGGGATGTAAAAGAGAGAGCTTCAAACTCAGCCCTCTCTGTGTCTGCATGTCGTGATTGCCAAGCTCATATTTATAGCTATGCATTCCAAAGCACAGAGAAACAGGAAAATCAGTGCTGATTCCTGCTCTCCAAACCCAGAGATCTCAGGTGCCCACTTGGACGTGATTCCAGCCAGGACAGGGAACTGCATAGGGAATGCTGACACTTCAAATGTGCTCTTGCCTTTTTAACTCAGCTCACACAAAACAGAAGCTGTTCCTCAAACAGAGCCCAGAAATGGATAGTTCTGAAGGGCACAAAGCACCACTTTAACAGCCCACTCAGTGCAGATCCTTGGGAACACCACGTGCAAACATCCAGCATTCCTCAGGTTCATGATTTGCCACAGACTGGGATTCAAGGAGGAAAAATGAAGGATTTTGGAATATACAGAGGAATATTCTTCATATAGCACTAAGAGACATACAGCTCTGGCCCTACATGTAAGTTGAAACCACACGTCTCTTCTGTGTGAATTATATGCTATATATTATAGGTTATATTTTACACTCTATTTAGATATATATATATACACATATATATATACATATATATATATATATGGGGTGTATGTGTGAGTGCTGATTTTTTAGGGAGGGAGCTTTCCTGATGCTCTTTGAGAAATGAGGCAGGAGGAGGGCGGATAAGAGGAGCTGGGGATGTGCTACAGGACTGTATGGACCATGGAAACATGGATTTGGGATGGGATGGGATGGGATGGGATGGGATGGGATGGGATGGGATGGGATGGGATGGGATGGGAGGCTCTGGGTCTCCTCTTGCCTCTTTGGGGTTTCTAAAGGGAAGAGTCACTTCATAGAATCACAGAATTATAGAATCATGGGATGTACTAAGTTCAAAGGGACCCACAAGGATCATCAGTCACCCCAACAATCCCACCCTGTGCCCCAGAGCATCATCCAAACCCTCCTGGAGCTCTGGCAGCCTTGGGGCCGTGCC
>JAWWTY010000160.1:2028913-2068013 GCA_035222235.1 Margarornis squamiger | reverse complement strand
CCAGAAGGTCCCCCCTGAGCCTCCTTTTCTCCAGGCTGAGCCCCCCCAGCTCCCTCAGCTGCTCCTCACACGGCTGGCTCTCCACACCCTCCTAAATGTGATGATTTCTGAAGCTTCTTGTCTCTTTGTGAAACCACCAAACACAGATTTCCAGGGAGCAGGGGGCTCTGTGGCCCCACCAGCTCCCACCTCCTGCTGCAGCCTAAAGCCCAGCCAGGGTCAGCCCCTCCACCAGCAGGAGCTGCTCACTCTCCCTCTCAAACACTGGCTGCAGATAATTAGATAATTGACCATCCCCTCTATAATTAATACACAGGATGACCCCAGTGGCACGGTGCGTGTTCACAGTTCATTATTCCCCAGGCATCACTCAAACCAAGTCACCCTCCTATTTTTCATGTTTCCAGTCTATTTAGGAGCTCTCTCCTGGCCCCTGTGAGGTCCAAAGCCTCTCCTGAACTGAGACCTTTCCCTACTCACCTCCAGATCCCTTCCTAAACAGGAAACCCTACAACTGGTCCAGCCACACATTTTCCAAAGGAATTAATTTTTTCTCTCCTCACTGGCAGGGATGGCAGCAAGACTTTCATGGCAAAAAAAATTACACATTTCTTAGTGCCACCCTGTAGTGCTGGCTCAGTGTGAACCCCCAGGGATTAAGGAGAGATCAGACCAGATCGTGTCTCAAGCCTTCAGAGCCACTTGAAATTTATAAAAATCACAAGTTTACAAATGAGACATGAATCTCTATTAATGTTTAAACAAGGAACATTCACAATTAAATTACTATCCTGGGTTTCTCCCTATTTCCCACAGAAGGTTTTAATATCCATAAGAGGTGACTTTCATTCTCTATAGAGATTTGCATTTAATCACCAGAACAATGCAAAGGATTTCACACAAACCTTCCTAATTTGTGGATACATCACTGCCACACTCTTCAGAGCTACTATTTTGTCTGCTGCTTGCAGTACTCTTTAGATAACATATATGTGTATATATATATGTATATATATATATATATATCTGTTAAGTATGTGGAGTTCCTCACCAGCTTCCTAAAAATAAACCTCCTTCAAATCAAGCTGGCCCTGTGGGAAATACACAGATATTTGGAAGATGCAGATAGAAAGGAGTATTTGATGCCATTTTTAGTCATCCAGATAAAATTTGGACACTTGAGAGGTGTTGTCCAATGCAGGTCACAACTGGTCATGGACAAGGCTTGACTTTGTTTATTGGCTTTGAGATGTCGAAATGCAACCTTTCAGATTCTGAAAGATTTCCCAGTCTTTGGGATTGGATTCATTTACGGATTTGAGTAAAAATTAATCCTAGTGAATATTGACAAGGATGTTACAGGTCCTGGCAAGGAGAGTAAGGACTTGGGCAGAAAAGGTAGGGATGAGAAGATCTACTCGTCTCCTCCAATATTTTGTTGGTGAGGACACTGGCAACAAAAAGGTTTCAATTAATTAAAGCCTCATTCACGAGCTGAAACTGCAGGTTGGTTATCACAAAATACATCCCAGCAGGAAAATCAACACCAAACAGAGAAAGCACCTGAGCCCTTTCCTCTGTGACACCCTGAATTTCTGCTGTCACTATTTGTGCCCATTTCACTCCTCGTTCTGATTCCTCAGCCATCCACCGAGACCCTGAAATAAATAAATACCTGATTAACTCTGTACAGGCAGTTTTGGTTGTGTCATTGATAGGTGCTGAACGCTGTGTCTCCACCAGTCAAGTGAAGCAAGGAATGATTATTATTTCCAGTCTGGGAGTCCATCACGGGGATGTGTGGAGAGGACATGCCCTGTGGAAAGCAGTGCCATCCCTTTCTGAGCCAAGGCTGGAATTTAACACTCAACAAATGCATGTCAATGAACCCAACATGAAACATGGTCCAGTGGGTGGAATGTTGAAACTATGGGGCTGGAATGAATGATCTTCAAGGCCCCTTCCAACCCAACCATTCCAGGATTCTACGATTCGATGAATATATCAATATAAACAGCAAGAACTGCCTTTAACTGATATTTTCAAACCATCTTCACTGGTATTTTCAATCTTACACAATGGATGTACAGTCCTGCCCCTGGAGAGCTGACAAAGTCCATGACTTCACCAGGGCTTTACTCCGAGGTGTCCCATGACAGAGTGTCCGAGAGCTCTCCAGGTGGTGAGCAATGGCTGGGGGTGTGTGCTCCAAAAAACACACACTGTGCACTGAGGAACCATTGCTGCTTGGGGAAAGATGCTTTATAGTCACACACCTACAGACCTCAAGCCTTTGGCAGCTTGATTAGGAAAGAATTCATGAACTTTTGCCATAAAATCCATGTGGAACACACAGCAGGAGTTTCCTTTCGGGTGGCAACGCGTGGTGAATCTCTTCCCTCTGGGGTGTTTTGTGTAGAGGAGAGAAGAGAAAGAGAGGAGCTTCCACACTGCACTTGAGCACAGGCCCTTTGGTACCACCAGGTGTTTCTTACTCACACCAACCACTTTTCCAGCCTGGAAAAACATTGTTCTTTCCTGTCACTGTGGTTTGGAGGAGAGGAGGGAGAGGGAGAGGTAAGAGAGGATGGGGGGAAGAGACCAGCAAAGGGCCGACCCACCCCTCTGAATTCTTGTTCTATTTATTGCCCTCAGACAGCCATAATTTATTAAGCAAACTACCTGGCACCAGCAGACAAGCTCCCAGTCTCTGCTCTCCATTACCACAGCGAGGAGAAGGTCTCTGGGATAAATTCCAAATGCACATAGGTGAAGGGATCGATGAGGGGGGGAGGAGAGCAGATTAATCACCACTTGGGTGCTGCTCTGCCCCAGTTAATCCCCACCACTGGGAGCTCAGTCTAATCCAGCCCCATACAGGTGTTCCCAGGCTCGCCTTGGATGACCCGAGCCTGGTTTTAATTGCTTAACAAACATAATTTTATTAGAGAGATAAAGATACAGCTCCCACTAATAAGCTGGCTTCAAAATATACAGAGCCTTTCAAGATTGGATTTTTAGCTCGCTCGCTGCTCTTTCTTTAGTATCTAATTGATTTTCTTGACATCTCTTTAGCCTGGCATCCTGCCTGCCTAAGTACTTTATCTGACCTTCAGGCTCTGTGCCAGGTATCGACCCAGTCCCTCCCCTGGCTGGGTTGGAGCTGCTCTCCCAACTTTGATAAGGGATAATGTACCAGCGCCAGAGAGGCAGGAAGTCAATGGCCACCAAATTTCCATCATCCTGCTCTCCCTATCTACCTCTAGGAGCATCCTGAAATCAGATCCTCAGCGGGGCCATATGTGCTTGTATTCCGAATTTCTCTTCCAGGAAATATTTTACAAAATAAAAAAGAATCCTTGAATGAGAGTGTTTTGATTGAATTTTCAACGCAGAGCTAAAATAAAGCTTTTCTGAAATAGAAGCAAACTTGAGCTGTTAAATAAAATATCAAAACAAAGAGAAGGGGGAAAAAAGGAAGTTGGATTTTTCAGTAGCATCTCGTGCGCCCGAGTCAATGAAAATATTTTCGAGGCAAGTTAAAGGAAGTTATTTGTATCTTTAATAGCACTGCCAAGGCAGCAACTCGTTATAAATTACTAACAGCAAAGCACAGCACAAAAGTAAAATGGGGGAGAAAGAATGACCATAAAACCTGCTAAACTCTTGCAGTAGCAACAGGCAAGGTTAGATGTTCCCAAATCCCACTTCCCTCGTGGCCACGTTATGGGAGCCGGTGAGCAACCTGAAGATAAGACTGACTTAGGCTGTTCCCAGCAAGTTCTGAAGTGCCTTCTAAAAGGCAGAAGGGAGCACATGGATCATCCCCTGGATGTTTCTGTTCAAATGGCAGCACAATGCACAATTTTGGGGCTCAGACCTCCACGAGAGCAGCAGCCAAAGCCCTGACAGGGACAGGAGGGTTTGCAGGTTCCAAAGAACTGCTCTGATTTTTCCAGTGGAGTCTTTTGAATGGGTTTTTTTTGTTGGTGGGTTGGTTTTACACCCCCGCAAAGATGCAGCGAAGAGCTGTGGTTTCGTGGTGGAACTCAAGATTTGGGGGGCACTGGTTGAATCCTGACACTGCTCAAAACATTCCTCACGACTATTGAACCCTTCGGTCTCCCCAAAACGCTGACAAGGAACACTGACAGATAAATGCATTAAAAATTGTATGCAAAGACAACTGTTACAGAGCAAGACAAACACCACAGACACAAAAGCCACATTCAGGAGACACTGCTGCCCTGGGGTTCCTGCTGCTCCAGAACCAGTCCAGCCCAGACACAACTGTCAGTAAAACATGCACAAAAATATCCTGCATTTATATGCTCCTTATATTTGCTCCAAGCAGCTAAAATAGACCCCATTTTGAAAGTTATGCTTATCAGCCCCCCACGGAGAGGTAGGGATTAGCAGGAGAGTAAGGAGAAGTACTTAAATCACAAATTCTCCTAAAGAAGAGGGTTTTTCTCTTCTTTAAAGAGATAATAAACTCAGCTGAGGGAAAACTTCATCAGGGAAAATTAGGGATTTTTCAAGTGACAAGGCAAATGTTACAAACAGCCCTTTTTCACCCCACAGGAAAATCCCCTGACTCGTATCCTACCCTCAGATATTTAGGAAACCTCCTACCCTTCACCTTCCCTGCAAGCTGCTGTGTCTCCCCACCCTGCTGGTACCAAGCCCTGTCATTGTACCAAGGACTCATCTGCTCCCCTCGGAAGGAATAAGCAAAGCTTTTGTGGATTGATCCACTATTCGAAGTGCCGTGGCCTCCCCGCAGTGCTGTGACGCTTCCCAGGGAGGCAGGGCAGGAAGACGCCTGGCAGACGGACGCCTTGGCACGGCCTGAGCCTGGCTCGGGTCCTGCAGCATAAAACAAATGGCTCTGCCAGCGAGGTGAGTGCTGAAGGGAAGGGAACCAGCACAGCCAGCACTCTGGGGCTGGGGCTGAAACCACAGCGCTGAGCCAAGGGCCCCTCTCCACCTGCACTCCCCAGTTTGCTTGTGCTGCACCAGCTTCTCACTGCGCTTTCCCACTTTCTGCTCACAGCAACGAGTTGGAAATAAGGAAAGTGAGGAAGGATCCTATCACAGGTCTAAGGGCTGCTGAAGTGCCCACTGTTCCACCTGGAAGGGAGAAATCCCACAAGGACTGCCATGGGAATCGTGTCCATGCTGGAGCTCAGCTGGTTGTGACCCCCCAGACTTCCCATGGGGCTGCTGAAGTGCCCATGGACCCACTTGGAAAGGGGAAATCCCATAGGAACTGCCATGAGAATGGTGTCCAGCCTGGAGCTCAGCTGGCTGTGATCCCCCAGCCTCCCCATGGGGCTGCTGAAGTGCCCACTGATCCCCCTGGAAGGGAGAAATCCCACAAGGACTGCCATGGGAATGGTGTCCAGCCTGGAGCTCAGCTGGTTGTGAGCCCCCCAGCCTCCCTGTGGGAGCAGCCAAGGAATTGGGGTATGGAGAGGGATGAATGAAAACCTAAAGGATGTTCTGAGGAGTAGCTCAGGAGAAATCTGGATTTGGAACCGTGATGAAGTGGGGTGTGGGGCCAGGGCTGAGGGAGACATAGAGGGTCTGGTTCCCTTATCTCCAGGGGAAGGACTAATTTGCTTTAGTTGCAATTAGCCCTTTTTCCCTTCCAAGTGCTGACATTTAGTGCAGATTTATCCGTTTCTGTGCCTGTATCTGGGACCAGGCTGGGCATTTGGAGCCAGAGAGTTTTCTTTATTGTTATTGCTAAAGACACAAGCTGAGCAAACGTGCCCTGGGAACCTCGAAATCCTACAGGAACCTCACCAGGGCTGGAAAACCTCCATGTCATCAATGACCAGGATATTCAGTACCAAACCTTCAGCTAGAGAGGTGTGGGTGGATGAGCTCCTGCTTTGCTTTTCCTTTCAGGAAAGGAACAATCCCGTTCAGCACAATTCCAAGTGAGTGATTGTCAGGGAAATGTCACAAGGTAGAAGTTTTTATAAGGTTTTGCTAAATTGTTTCATTGAGAGGTTTGAGAACTTACAGACTATTCCAGTGGCAAATTCCTGTTTCATAATCACGTTCTGAAGGGGCTTTTTCTTCTCTCTGGTAATTTTTTGCCTTTGGTTTAGTGAATTTTTAAGTTTAGGCTGAGCGTGCTTTTCAACAGAGATACTAATTAAGGGAACTTAATACAATCAAACTGAAAATTTGGTTATTAACTCTACATCACATAAATGCAGAGTGAATTTTCAGACTGGGACAGTCTGCTCCTATTTCCAGCTATTTCTCTTCTCTGAGCAATCCCTGACTTTGGGGGTTTCATCTTCATTTTGATCCCATCCTGTCTCAATCCCAAAACCAACCCCACTACACTATTTTCTGACCACATATTAATTATATGAATATATAAATGCTTGCTTTTCTTTATCATTCCTTAATTTCCTTTATTCCTCCTCCTTAGAATCTTCTCTTACACAACTTGCTCTGCTGATGTTCCCCCTAATCTGGAATTTTCTACATATTTTATTTCCAATAAAGGTCACAACTTACACAGGAACTCCCCAACAGTCTCTAGAAACCACAATTAAATGTACTATGAGATTTTAAATGGGACTCACCCAGCTGGGTCTGCAATGACACCATTCCCCCTTTTGTACAGGATGGGACAGTGCAGCCTCCCCACCTTCAAAAGGGACAAAAATCACTCTGTGCTCAAACACAAACACCATTCAAGGGTGTTGGAAAGAATTAAAGCACAGAACACTTCCAGGCACTACCCCTTCCTTTTCCCATTTCAGGACCTACCACAGGTTTGAGTATTAAAACTTTAGCAAAAATAAAAGCAGCAACTCTCCCATGGATGCAATTTTGAAATCTTAACAACACAAAGCCCAGCAAAACCCCTTATTTATTTTAATGGGAGCAGAAGTTTCCTACACAGCTTAATGTCACCATGAGAATACACTTAATGAGTTGATCACATCCTCACTTCTTAGGGATCTGGCTCAAGCTGGGCTGAACCCACAGGGGTGAAATAAGTGCCTCCTTCCCCAGAGCCATGGGAAACCACAGCAGAACTTTGCCACGCTCTCCAGTGTTGGCTCTTGGGCTGCCTCGGCCTTGGACTGGCTAAAGGGGCAGATTTATTCAGCCCATTCAGCCTATTCAGCCCCTGCTTCTGCTGCAGCATCCTCAAAACCCATGTCTGTATCTCTTTCATGATGACTAAATTTCTCCCCAAAGAGACTTTGATCCATAAAAGTGCTGCTTTAATCATCGTTGACTTAATGATTCTTTTGCAATGTCAATTAAACGGGATGAAGAATTAAACCATTTACAGAACACGAGGACCTTTTAAATTACACATTTCAAAAATATTATTTAAAATTCCGGTTATATAATCCTTTTAGAACTGTCAGAGAATAATGCTGCTCCAACACTTGACTCATTACTCATGCCAGTGCTTGTTGGAACTCGGAGAGTTGGCAGATTATTTCAATACCAAACTCACTGGAAGAGAAGAAATGAGGGAAACCAAGAATGGGGGGCACACACCCCGTTCAGGTGAGAGGGCCTGTTAGACATGAAGCTTTACATTGCCAATGGCCCAATTACATACCAATTTCAGATTCCTATAAATTAAACCATACACCAATGTGGGTTTCTACTTTTGTACATGGCAAACACACTGAGCTGTTCTGTTGGGAACGTTTCTCCTCCTTTCAGCCCGTTCTGCCCTTTCCCATCCATCCCTCCTCACACCCACACACAGAGCACCTCTGAATGGGTGTTTACTCCTGGCTCCTTCACTTAATTCCCTGAGGAAGTTGCCTCCAGACTGGAAACTGCCTTTACAATGCTGTGTTTTCCACCAAAATGTGCTGTGGAGTATTTATTCCAGCCCAGCCGGTCACCAGCTCTCTCTTTGGGCACTCACTGCTGCTGCCTCTCTGGTGGGAAAGGGGATGAGAGGTTTTATCCAGGACCTGGAGGAATGTGGGATCTCCCCTTGAGGGGAACACACTCAAATAAGCCCAAACACACACAAGAAAGGCCCCTTTGGCTTCTGCTGCCCACGCTGCAGGTCACGGTGTTGGTCATGTGAAGATCAGGGGTGAGCGTTATCACTGAGGCACTAAATAAAACCCCACAGATTCTTTGGGGACAAAAGGCACCATTCATGGGGCCTCTTTGCCCAGCAGCCATCGTGCAATCCCAACACAAATCAGCAGCAGGCAGGAAGGGAGTGACAGGCAGCCAAGCTGCCAGCACCAGCTCTGGCCTCACTGTCCAGCACCATCTCCAGAGGGTTTTATCCTGTGAAGCCTCGTGGTGGCCTCATGGAACACTCACTGCCAACCCCACTGCTCTGCCAGCCCTGCTCACTCATGGATACAACCTGGAAACGAGTCTGATCCTTCTCTCACTCCCCCTTTTATATACATAGATTCATTTAAAATTATAAAGCAGGGCATAGGAAAGCAGAGAGGCTCAAGAAACATTTAAAAACCCCAAGCCAAGTCCTGAAATGTTTCCTCTTTTAATACACATATTCCTTCCAAGACGTCCCCCAGACAGGGTTCCTGTAGCCAGTCTGTCACCATGGGCTCACTGGTTGTCACGGCTTTAGGAAGTGCCAGTATTGAACAGGACTGGCACAGAATCATGGAATGTCATCAAGGTCCATCCAGTCCAACCCCTGGCCCTGCACAGACACCCCAACAATGCCCCCCTGTCCCTGAGGGCGTTATCCAAGTGCTCCTGGAGCTCTGGCATGGAGGAGAAACAAGACCTGTGTGACCAGCCCTACAGCAGAGAGAGTCAGAGATCCCAAAGCCCAAGCTGAGATGGTTTGTCTAAAATAAAATCAGCCTTTTTTTATCCCTGCACATTTTACAAGATGAGGTCCTGGATCCTTATAAGACACTAAAAAAGACAAAATGAACCTGCTCATGGCTGGAAAACACTAGGAGGATGGACAAAAGGAACCAAGGATTTCCCACACGTGCACACAAGCCTTTTGTTTTTATAAGTAGGATCTGGAAGGTTACATGAGGGAAAGCCTCCAGATAGTCCTGGAAATAATATCAGAACTATCATAGCCGTATTTAAACAAGAGGATGGTAACAAGTCATTTCTCAGCAAGGAGTGATAGTGATTTCTGATGTTATCCAATTATTGAGCCATTCCCCCCAGATACCCCAATATATCACTCCCTGCAGCTCAGCAATGTGTGCCATCCTGCTGGGGAACAAAGGCAGTCGTACATTGTACACAAACAGTGCTGGTGTTTTGGAGCTCATTTTTGAAATGTTCTCAAACCCTGTTACCTGCTGAGCTCCCATCTGAGCACAAACAACCAAAGACCATTTCCTTGGAAAATCCAGTGAGTTAGTTTGGAACTTGGGGACAATGTTCTCAACTATAATTACCACTTTTTAAAGAGAGAAAGAATAGAGAGAAATAAATATCACACCAATTGTTTACTAGCCTGACTACAGATTTTGGGTGGTTCCTCAAAACGAGGCACCCAGGACATCTTGCAGCAGCAGTTTATGGTTCTGAGCTCTAACCGCCCCCCTGGGAGGGCAAACACCTCCAGGAGAGGTCCTAAAGCAGAAGGTGTGTGATGTCACAGCTAACCCTGTTCCCAAAGTGGCCTCCTGGTTTGAATTGCTGCTGTGAGTGTGTCTGAGCCATGAGTCCAGTGCTGGGAGAAGCGCATTCCCCTTCCTGCCCATCCTGGCTGGTGAGCTCTAGCAGCAGCTCAGAGCAGATTCCCAGGACCAGGAGGTCCAAACACCTCCAAGCAACATCAGCTGGAACTGGTTTGTCAAAGCTCTTGTGACCACCAGCTGGAGAGTGTTTTTTCTGATGCCCCACTGTATGGGACAAAAGCCAGTTTAGAGAAACACCACCAAAATTTAACTCTTACCAAAGGGGTCATGAAAAGACATCCCAAGTGGGTGTCATCCCACCATGGCAGTTCCATCCTCCATTCATCCTCCTAACTTTCTGGATAGGTTTCCAGAGCAGTTTGGAGGGGTGTCATTGTTCTCTAATGGCTGATGTGCACTGGCAGTAAGGGATTCCTGTGGTGTACTCCAGGCTTTGGAAGGAAAAGTGTGTTACAAGGAGTAATGTCTTTTAGCCATGGTTTGACAGCTGGGAATAGGCAGGAGCTGCCACCCAGCAAAGAACCAAAGGGATCCTGCCCCTCTGCTCAGCCCTGGCAGGCACATCTGGGTCCAGCTCTGGGATCCTCAGGACAGGAGGGCTTGGAGCTCCTGGAGCGAGTCCACGGGAGGGTGACAAAGATGGTCTGGGACCTGGAGCATCTCTGGAAGCAGGAAAGGCTGTTCAGCCTCCAGAGAGAACACTGAGAGGGGACCTGGCCATGTCCATCAGTGCCTGCAGGGAGGGGGCAGAGCAGGGACCAGGCTCTGCTCAGGGGGCCCAGCCCTGGCACAAGAGGGATGGGCAGGAACTGATGCCCAGCAAGTCCCACCTGGACATGGGGAAGAACTTTGCTGTGTGGGTGATGGGTTGCCCAGAGAGGTGTGGAGTCTCCCTGACTGGAGATGTTCCAGACCCCTCTGCACACAATCCTGTGCCGTGTGCTCTGGGATGGCCCTGCTGGAGCCCCACTGTGGTCCCTTCCAGCGTGGCCCATCCTGGGATCCTGGGACCTGGCTCACACTGACAAGGACGCTCAGCCTGCAGAGGCTTCACCAGCAAACCCTCCTGAGGGCAGGGCTGGAGGGCAGCTGGACAGCCACAGGGATGGAGCAGGACAAGCTCCAGGCTGGGAGCAGCTCTCAGCAGCATCCAGGAGTTCCCAGGATGGACTTTGCCCTGGTAAAGCCTCCCCTGTGCAGGTTGTGCCCTGTAACACTAACCCAGATAAGGGGATAAGGACACAGAGCTGCTTTCCAGCTCACCCCTCATTAGGAGGGTACTTGGCACGGATGACAAACTGCTGCTCTGCTCCAGGAATGATCAGCAGCATCCAGGGAGGACTGAACTGAGCCCATCAGTTTCCCTGCCTGTGAAACACAAGAGTTTTTCCCTGTCTGTTTTCATTAATCTCATCATATACTAATTAACAGAATATCAAGTCTTGTTTGGCCAAATTAATGTTTTAGTTACATTAAAACCTTTCTATTCTCTACAAGAAGTGCTGAACGTTTCCAAACCCAGTATTTGGTAGATCAAGACACACAACCCACCCCGGTGAAATGCAGACACTCCTTCTGACCAGAGTTAATGGCATTAATGTCCCTTGATGGGAGCAAAGCCTGAGCCTTATCTCTGACGTGGGCACATAACCAGATTTACAGGGCCAGAGCTCACGTGGCACCTTGGCTTTCAAGGTCACAGGTCACACTGCAGAGAAGCCAATCTCCAGACACACTTCCACACGTCCTTAAATCACAGGCAACGGCAGGGACTGATCTCTGTGTTCACAGGGCTCGCAGACACACTCCAAATATCAGCCACATCCTTACGTATTGCATTGCATTTACCATCAGTGCTGCCTGTTTCACCACACCTCTGGCTGCTGGAGAGCACAGCAAACAATCCCAACAAGTGTTGCAGAATTTCCTTCTGCCTAAAGCTGTTACCACCACTCCTTTTTCAAGAGTTTCACTGAAAACCTAGGCAGAGCAAATTCAAACCTAACATTCTGTTGGTTAAACCAGGCTGCACCTAAAGCAAGTTTATGGGAAACCACTATTCCATATATCCAGTTTCTTCCTGGGTCCAACAAAAGTTATTTCTGTCAGGAAACAAGATTCTACATATGAAATAAATGCTAAATATGAAATATATCCTATATCTGAAATGTGACACGTGGGCACAGCCCAAAACCACTATCAGACTCTACTCTGCTCCAGGACTTCTTGGCCTTCAGTGAATGAGCTGCTTCCAGGACACAAAAACGGAGATTACCAAATAACTGTGAGATAAGGTGAGTCCTGGAGGACTTTTCCATCATTTCTATGATAATGAGCACCTGCCTGTGCTGCTGGAGTTCTCCTGGACGTTTGCAGCAGCTTAAACCAACAGAAGGGAAAAGAAACTAATTCTGTGGCCATCCTCATACAGTGCCTTAGACCCAAGAGCTACAACTCAATTCTCCAAACCAGTTTAAAAACTCTATTATGATGAATTTCCTTGTTAAAAATAAATAAATAACCCAGGATGAATAAGCTGAAGCCCTTTTACAAGCTCTTAAAACCTGTGCTATGGGCTAGATCTTAGATTAATGTTTGTGATGCACACTGCAAACCTGCAAAGCATTTCTGTAATTGCTAAGCATTATTATTTTTATTACTGCAACAGATGGAACCCATCCATCTTCGTAGATAATATCTCATAAATGATTCATTACTCCTCCTTGAACCTGAAGTCTTTTCTACTCTGCAGATCCATGGGAAGTAACTATTAGGAGGCTCCATGCATAAAATAGCACATAAACTACCTAATGTCTCCCAAAAGCAGGAGCCTTGCTAATATTCACCCTCGCAGTGCTCCTGTTCCTCTCAGAATCTCTTACTCCTGGAGGATCCTCCTCGTTCCCCATCACCTCCAGGTGATGTGAAATACCACTAAAAACCAGGGGTAAAGCTCACAGTTTGTATTCCTGTCATTAATGGCAAATATGGACTGGGAAAACGCTTTATTAGAGATACAAATCACTCCCAAAAGTGCAAGATATAGTTTTAGAACACCCCATTCTTGGCTTCAGTCCCCAACAAAACAGAGCTCTGTGATCACACTGCCCATCTCCCCCGTGCCAAGTAACTTCTGGACCAATTGTAATCCAATCACAGAGCCAGGTAGACATCTCACAGATATCATTTTCCATCAGCTTAATGAAAACTGATGGCTGGGAGAGAAAAGAAGGACACAAATTGGTGCTGCCACTGGTGAAAAGGCTCCAGTGGGGGCTCACCAGGCCTGGGCTGCCTCTGGCCATGCAGACACTTGGGCCAGACTCAGACATCTCCTGCCCACTTTCTAGACAGGCCACTGAGGACACTTGGAATGAAGAATAGCTTGTCTAAAAGTGTATTAAACATTGGCACAAGAAAAGGAACCATCACGGTATCATATTTAAAATGTGAAAAAATGCTGATTTGCACACAAAAAAACTCATTTCTTGGCTTTTGGGAAGAAAACACAGAGAGAGAGGCTAAACCCACCACAATCAGCATTAATATCAATATAAAAAATATCAAAAATATCAAATCAGTACCAATATTTTGATACTGAGTTGTTTTAGGCTCAACTTTAATGTCACTTGTTTGTTAGCTCAGGATTTGGGGTGTTTGAGCAAGAATGTCACCCCCTGACAACAAGATTCAAGCACATCTGAAGTTCACTGGAAATCTTAAACCTCATCAACAGCAAATACCAGGGAAATTAAAACTATTGTGAGTGTTTATGTCATTTTATTTAAAATACAACAAACTACACAAGTGAAAACTAACAAGACCCTCCCAGACAAACAAAGCCTGATGGTCAAGATGATATTCCATGCCATGAAAAGGACAACACACAGATAATGAGACACCAACAGCTTTGTATGGACCTCTGGAACTCCAAACCCTGGGGCTGGGACAACCAGGAAAGGATTTGAGCAAGGCCATGAAGAGTCCTGACCTTGGAGGACTTCTCCTACCTAAATGATTCCACAGCCAGCTCTTCCTCCCCCTGCACTCAATCCATCACTAAGTGCTGCAGGACAAGGAGTTGTCACAGGTTCCTGCTACTGGACCTGCTCATTGTTCCCACCTTCAGCTGCAGCAGAGGAGGCTCTGGGGATAAGATTTGTCAATGATATTGAACTGCCAACCTTTGAAACCTCCTGCTCAAGCCAGTTCTTCCAGAGGTGTTTTATTCATCACCAACACCTCTTTGTTTCAGCTGCCAAACTGTGTTTGGGGCTGACATGGCACAACTTTGCCACCAGGTACTTGGACACTGGCTCTCTTCTAAACATTTTATAAGGAGTCACTATCTGCCTTGGAAACCACATGAAGGCATCTCCTCAACCAGTGGGGTTATCACTGACTCGAACAGTGCCATGTGATCTCAGCCATTCTACTTCCAGCCACTTCCACGCTCGTTCTCACTCACAAAATAATAAAATGTCCTGAAAGCTGGCCCTCAAAAGCTACATTCATCTAAAGTTTGCATGAAAATTCGTGTGAAAACACAGGTTTGGATACCCAGAAAGGGAAAGTCAGATGTAGAATGACGTGTTTTTCAAGCAGCTTCGACTTCCACGCTGGGATGAGAGTGTGGATGGAGACAGATCCCCCTTTGGTGGAGGTGACCCAGAGAGGGGCAGGCAGAGCTGCCCAGGGTGGTGCTGCCCTCCTCAAAACCCTTCTCAGAGGGGAACCCTGCAAAGTGCAGGGCTGAGGCATCATAGTGAAAAGCAACAATCCAAATCCTTCATCTCTGATGGAGCTGTTCAATATTCCACCAGAAGGGCTGGCATTTATAAACTGACCCTTTAAAAACAATTTCATTTCCACTCCTCTCGTCACACAAAACAAATATTCCTTATAAAACCAGGCACAGATTTGCTCCTTTTGCTGATACCTCAGTTAAACAGGATGAGCTACATGTCCCTGCACTCCCCTAAATGAAATGACATTTCTGTAAGATGAAGGACACAATTTGCCCTAATTCAGGAGAATCCCTCTAATGCACAGAACTTTTAGAAATCCCTTATAGCTGGTACCATGAGACCTTTAACAAGGTGGGCTGGGCAAGTTCTTGCAGTCAGTCGTGCCCAGGAGGACAATTCCCACACCTGTTTTCCCTGGATCTCAGCTCTTCCTGCTGAGACTCCAGTGACTCTGATACCTCTTTGGCCTCTCAAAGTGCAGGGTTTAACACTGTCAGTTATTTCATTGAAAAACCGTGAGGTGTTTAAATACCAATCCCAGCTGCCCAACACCATGAGGTTCCATTTACACATTTCTAAGGACCACGAGACAGAAAAAAGAAATCCCAGCCTTAAAAACACACATTATTTTATCCCAAGGGAGAGCACGGCGAGAATTCATCTGAGGGGACTGGGTAGGCTGACCGTTCTGCAGAGAAATATATTTCCATTTCAGGATCCCCACAGCTATCCTGAATTTAATTGCACGGAAGACCACCAGGATTTCTCTCCCTGCCACAAACCAATCACCAAAGAAACAACTATTGCGTGCAGGAAACCAATTCTGATGTGTTGAAACGCTTTAAAAAGGAAGCAAAAGGCAAAAAAACTGAGGGGAAGTGGGACTTTGAAACGTGCACCAAACTGGGATTCGGGGCTTTGATAAAAGGAGAAGTTTGCAAATTGAGACCTTAGCAGGGAGAGAGCCATGCAGGAGTAACGTGTGCTAATCCACATGGGAAGGGACAGGGGGGAACAGCAGGAAAACACGTGCCATCCCTACTCTTGGTACCCCTGGGGAGCACAACTGAGACCTGAAACTCACAATGCATCTCTGGAGGTGCCCAGCACTGTCTTACCTTGCTGAGGGACACGTGGAGAGCAGGGTCACCAGGCTGGGAGAACCTTTGCACCTGCCAAAAGAGAGAGAGAAAGAAGGTAAAGCCTTTTTGCAGGTAAATTGGGGCACGTTTTGAGACAATAACACACTCTGGGTGCAAAAAAGGTGCGATTGTAAATGAATTGTGCAGTGTTTAACAGAGACAATGTCCCCCCTGCTCGGTCACCTTACAGGACACAGAATATTTTACAAGTGGGTGGCAGAGAAGGGTGGGAGGAGTGGGAAGGAGTCATGTACAGGCAGGTAATCGCAGGGAGGGGTCTGGGGATCAGCTCAAGCCGAGCCAAGGTGCTAAATTAGAACTGCTGAAGCAGGGGGAAGGAAACACAAGGCACTAAATTGTGCTACTCTGCCACTTCCCATCCTAAGAGAGCACATGAATCACGGAGAGGGCTGGGTATTTGTCACAGCTGTGATTTCAGCAGCACAGAGAAATAATTTTAGCGCACATTTTAGGGGAGTTTCCAGAGAATTTGTCGGTTCAGCCAACCGGATACGGGACGTCTTGTGCAAGGGGAGCTTTCCTTGGGGTTGAAGCCCTCAAAACTCAGGGGGTGATGAACATGGTCAAGAGCTTTGGTGGCTTCTCGCTGGGGCCAAAGCTCCCAGCACACCGAGATGCCACAAGCTGCATCTCCAAGGGGTTTGGTGCTTTTAAACCAACGTTGCACTGAATATTTTTGATTTCAAAGGCGAGGAGTCGTCAGCAGTACAAAAATACCCAAATGCTGAAGCACTGCTTTTCGGGTTCTCTGGCAAGGAAAAAAAAATGATGCCCTGAAGTTTTCTGCTCTACCAAGCAGTGGGTTTTCTTTCCTGGCAATGACAGAACTCCAGTTCCACCCGCAGCCCTGACTCACTGGGAGTGCTGGGGAGGGGAAGTGGCCCAACTCCACGAGCCTGCACTGGGAGGTAGAACTGGCAGCAAAAAGGAATCGCTTCTAGCCCAAAACAAAACCATGATGCTGGAGTAAACAGAGTATTTGCAAGTTCAGGTTGGATTGCAGAGCAGAGCAGAGGGGATCTGAAACGTGGAGAGTCTTTAAAAGCTCAAAGCCAAACATTTTATGTGGAACAAAATGGTGCATTCAACGCTAAGTTAATAGTGAGAAAAACACACCAACAGATCTGAGCCTTTTATTCTCCCAAACCCTGCCAAACCCTGTCACACACACAACTTTACCCAGGTTTAACCCCCTCAGACTAAACTTCCCATACTTATTTGAGCCATTAGTGGTGAAAACACTTGTATTTCCCCATTTAAAATGGCTTTAAAACCCAACTGAAAAAGGGCTTTGAATCCCTCCAGAGTGGCAAGAAGGGGATTTTAACAGGATTCAGTAGGTGTAAAGGTGAGCTGCAGCGGGGAGGAGTGTCCTGCTGGCTCCTCTGCTGTCCTGCCCACTCCTGCCTTCGCAGTTTCTCTCACTTGCTGGTGAATCAGTGCAGAAAATGAGGCAGCCAAGAGCCAGCTCCACAAACCCAGCCAGCTGAGCACCCTGACTCAGCTCTGCATGGGGCAAACCAGGAGCACAGGGCTGGGGAGCACGACTAAAAGATGCTTCGACAGAGAAATGCACTTTTTTTCCCATCAGCTAATTTTGTAATTGCCTTTTCTATAATATAGGACCCCCAGCATGTTTTAGCACCCCTCTGTTTCCCACCTCTGGGCTCAGCTCTCTCCTGCCAGGTACAAATACTCTGTTTTTTAACCCACTGAGAGAAGTTTTTAAATAAGAAGAAACCTGCTTACAAATTTAAAATTTCTCAAAAGAATAACAGAGCAATTACAAGGCAATTTATGCACTGTTGTTCCTGAAACAGAAAGGAGGCTCAGATCATTCTGAAATGGAGGGGTTTTTTCAGCAGCTCACAGGTTTTTCCCTGCCAGCCTCTTATTATTGCACCTCCACCGCTCAGGGCCTGCATATCCAGAGTTTTATGAGGGAGGTCCATGGGATGTTGCTGCAGGCTTGGGCTCCAGACCCACTGGAAGCTCCAGAACACACCTCCAGCTCTCACCCTCAGAGCAAACCTCTCAGGGAATGGGATTTAAGCTCCCAAAATCCCACGGGATGACTTGCAGGCAAATCATCGGGGATCGATCCCTCAGCTGCTTCACAGCTTGTGTTTAGCAAATACAGTTTTTCCTGTGGAAATCCTGCCTAACAGGTTAAAAGGGGATTTTCCACTTTTTTTTAGCCCTGGAAGCCACAGCAAGGACTGAAGTGGAATTGCAGAAATAGCTAGAGGTGACCTGAGAGCCCGCTCTGCATCTCCAGCTGCACATGCCCACCACCTTCCCCGGATCAGAGCTCTGGAGAGCTCTTCCTGAAGGACAGGAGAGAAGCATCACTGATCCCAGGGTCTGGCCGCACAATCCCTGATCCCTGATCCCTGATCCCAGGGGAGGTGGGAGCGTGGGAGGAGGTGGGAGGACAGGTCTGGCCCCTTCCACACTTGGAGGCTGTAGCTGCAGGGAACGTTCACAGGAAATCTTCCGCCTAAAATAGGCGTTGTTCTTCTACACCTCCCACTGAACAGTGGGTACAATCCAGGAATACAGACTTTGGAAGCGGATTCAGAGGAGCTCTGAGGAATGTATCAAAAAGTCCATATGGTTTTGCCAAATCAAGTGTGCAGAACTGGGTAAATTTAGCCGTGTGCTGAAGATCTAAAATTTGTCTTGTTTGACCCAAGTGGAAGGAACAGAGTCATGAGGGACTCAGACACACATGGATCTGATAATTCCTCATGCTGGGAGGGGGAAAATTGATGAGTAACACATTATTTAATGTGTGGAAACAAAGGGACACCTTGGACACCAAGGGAGGGCCGTGGAACATGAAAGCACTCCCAGACAGGTCTAAATAATGCAACTTTCTCTCACATATTTAGGTGGTGAAATCACAAGTGACAAGTGGTTGGCGCTGTGACAGCTGGGCCCATGTTTCCAAGTTTTCCCTCCTGTAACTCAGAAGAGTGAAAGCTTTGTTTCAAAGGAAGGTGGAAATTCTTACAATGAGGCAGGAGGTGAAAGTTCCGAGGAGAATGACACTTTGCTCATTGTAAAAATCACAGGTGTTCCCAAAGTGAGGTGTCAGTAAATAAGGAAAGGCTTCCCAAGCCTCCCGACACCATCCTATTTCCACGTGCACCGCAATGCCTTGTCCCAGCACTGTTCATACCGTGCACCTGGAGCACCCTGGAGATACCTTTCCAATTTCCCTTCCCTAGCCAAAGGCCACCTCTCTGGAGCCTCTGGAAGCTGAACTCAAGGTCAGGCTCCATTCCCCAAAGTTCCAGTGGCCCAGCTTTTCTATGCAGATACTTCCAGGAGTAAATCCTGAACATAAACCGCTCCTTCTTCACTCTGAATCCTGGGGGCAGTTCTGGACCACTCAGGACAAGGATATTGAGGGGCTGGAGAGTGTGGAGGGAAGGGAACGGAGCTGGGAAGGGGCTGGAGCAGCAGGAGGGGCTGAGGGAGCTGGGGGGGCTGAGCCTGGAGAAAAGGAGGCTCAGGGGGGACCTTCTGGCTCTGCAAGTCCCTGCCAGGAGGGGGGAGCTGGGAGGGTCGGGCTCTGCTCCCAGGGAACAGGGACAGGAGCAGAGGGAACGGCCTCAGGCTGGGCGAGGGCAGGTGTAGATTGGATTTGGGAACATTTCTCCATGGAAAGGGTTGTCCAGCCAAAGGCAGTGGTGGATCCCCATCCCTGGAAGGGTTTAACAGCCCTGAGGTAGTGGCACTTGGGGACAGGGGACAGTGGTGGCCTTGGCAGTGCTGGGGAGTGATTGGACCTGATGATCTTAAAGGGCTTTTCCAACCAAAAGGATTCCGTGGTTCTGTGACTCCTGAACACCTTCTCCCTCCCTCCCCTTCTCCCCTCTGGGAGCAGAGCCTTTGGCAACAGTTCCCTGGATTCCCCTTAAGAAACAGGGGAATTAGGATGCCTTCCAACACCTCCTGTTTCCTGCAAGTCTTGCCATGTCTAAAGAGTGCAGAGTGACCAAGCAAGTCCCCCAAACTCACACAGCAATACAAGGTGCAGCCAGAGGAGGAAGGGCATGTTAAGCACCAATACTAATTTCAACACAAGAATGCAAAAGGTAATTATTTATAAAACTGGACACAAAACCATGGAAGGCAGCACTTGTGTAATGGGAAATACACGGACTAACACATCCATGTAAGAGAAACAAAGGAAAGTCCTTTGCTGATTGAACTTGTAGATTTATCTAGGAAAAATTTAAAGATTTAGAGCTCATTTTTAGCCACCCTAAGCCCTTTGAATCCAGCCAGAAGTGAAGGAACCTCATGGGTGAAACACTCGGGATGTCATTCCGAGAACAGTGAAATCCCAGGATGCAGGACCTGCAGGTGCATCCCAGCAGTGAACCACAAGGTGCTTTCACCTTCCAAACCTGCACTTCTGCACATTAAAAAACATGATTATGCTTCTCAAAATTATCAGCCTATGGTTATAAAACTCTGCCCGTCCTCTCTGCTGCCTCTACACTTTAATGAAGTCTCTGCTTCCAATGGCTTTGGAATATTTTCCTACAAACTTCAAAACACCCAGACTCGCTGTGAGTTGCAGCCTTTGAACATGAGCTGCTTAAATAATCCCTTTTATTTTTACTTTTATTTATTTTTGAAAATATCAGATTCTAATCCTCTCTAACCAATGTAATAATAATAAAAAAGGCTCAGCTCTTTGGAATTTTTTCCTTTCTTGTGTTGTTTGGTGATGAATCTATGGATAACTATGCGGGATTTCTCACAATAAAAAGTGTTCACAGCTGCAAAAAAAAAAAATGGTTTCCATCAGCAGATCTTAAAGAACTTTTGCAAAGCACTTTTGCTCAGAGAGGGAAGAGGCCTCAAAGCCCATCCTGTGCCCCTCCTGCCATGGGCAGGGACACCTTCCACTACTCCAGGGTGCTCCAAGGGAATCCAACCTGGCCTTGGACATTCCAGGGCTGGGGCAGCCCCAAACAGACACCTGAATGTTTCCATCACATCCCATGGGAACAGGAATTTCTCCCCTGTAAGAATTGTCCTACACGCTGCAGAAAAAGCGTCTTTCCCACCATCACAAACAAACATCCCCTTCCACTCTAAACTGCTTTTTGAGCTGCTGGAGATTAATACATAAAACTCATGCTTTTATTTACTGTCATAGAACAGCATTTATGGCATTTTCCTAAAAACTCTTCACTTTCCTGCGTGTACTGCTGTGCTTCCTTCAGATGCCCGGGGTGGATTAATAGAGCAGAGCCTGCTGTGAATGCAAGACACATTTTTCTCACAGATTTGTTTGAAATACAAACTCAGTGCTTAGTTTGCTAAACATTTGTTTTCTTCACATTCTGATATTTGGAAGGAAAATAGATGGCTCATAATTAGTCAAACATTCACTGCAGCACCAAATAACCACCAGTGCCTTTAATCTGTTGTTCAGAGGCTGCAGGAGCTGTAGCTCTATAAATAATTTCTCCTACGAGCGTCGAGAAATCCTCGACTCTGATAACAAAGCCCTGAATTCCTGAGGTGGGAAGCAGCGAGGAAAGTTCTTATTTTTTATTCCTTGCCCGTTTAAACCAAAGGAGGCAAAGCCTGAGACACCCAAGCTGCAAGGCAAGGCTTGTCCTTAGCAGATATTGGGTGAAGCACCAGGGCAAACATCAGCGGGCACTCCTGGTGGCTCCTGCCACTCTGAGCTCACAGCTTTGGGTTTCAAAGGCTCAGTGGGCACAGCTCGTAGTAATTGTTAATTTTCAGCAGTGAAAATGAAAGGTTTGAAATAATCATCCACCCTGCCTCGACACAAACCTCCTCCCTCCATCCAGATGTTTTCAGACAAAGTCCCGGGGACAGACTGGAGTGCAGCATTTCAAAATTGCTCCTTCAGCGAGTGGAAACCTATTTAATGAAAGGTAGGGAGCCATTGTGGGAACACAAACACAGTAATCTGCCTCTCAAGACCTACTTGGACACCTGAGATGGGGCATAAATATCAAACCAGCAGGTCTGGGACAGACTTGGCAGCTCTGCGTGCTTGGGAGGATGGCAAAGCTTGGTGTTATTCCTGTTTCAGTGCTGTCCCTGATTCCAACACACTGAAGTGAAATCCTTCAAGCTGATGAGAGCAAAGGTTTTTTCAGCCTCTGTCAAGTTTGTAACTTCTGGGTGCCAAAACGAGGTGGTTCTGTGGTGAAGGGCACGTGGTTGCTGTGCCAGGTGTTCGTTGCAGGTGTGTGAGCTCAGGGTGACCGTGGCACTCACACAGCAAAGCCCTACGTCAGTTCTCAGGGAATCAGGGAACGGTTTGGGCTGGAAGGGACATTAAAGCCCATCTTGTTCCAACCCCAACACCTTCCACCAGCCCAGGGTGCTCCAACCTGGCCTTGGACACTCCCAGGGATCCAGGGGCAGCCACAGCTTCTCTGCCCAACCTGGGCCAGGGCCTGCCCACCCTCCCAGCCAGCAATTCCTTCCCAACATCTAATCCAAATCCTTCCTCTGAGCACTTCCAAAGAGGAACAGAAGATTCCCATCCATTTTCCCAGGACTGTGGTGCTCCAGCAGCAGCTGCAGGTGCCACGTGTGCTCCCTTGAGGAGTGTGGAACATCCCAAGGAGGGAAGTGGGCAAAAGCTGCACAGGCTCTGAGAGCAGCAGCCACCCAGCTTTGGGGGTCTCATGGGTGTGAGGAGCTCAGTTAGAGGGAAATTTAAGCAGTTCCAGCACCAAACTACTTTGAAAGCCATTTAGGCAAAAGAGATTTAGCTTCAAATATGTGTTTTTTAAATTCCTTAAATGACTTAGAGCTAAACAGCAGGCAGCGTTTTCTGGAGTTAAAAGTTTGCACAGTTTCAGTAATATGAACATTAATATGTTGCCTTGGCAAATATTTATGCACAAGGTGTGTATTTTCTTTCAGAATGTGGTTTTAGGGGTCAGTAAACTCATAACAATCCTAACCACCCAAGTCACTAATTGAGGGATGATTTCTGGTCTGTAATAAACACTGCAAATTAATCCCATTCATAATTCTGCCTAAAGAACGCAAGCCAATTTATATTATTTATGTACAATTATAACACTAAGGGTGTAAAGAGTCTTTGAGATTTTGGCTGCTGTCTCACTAAATAATTTGCTCTTTGGATTAATGACTGGCTAGTGTTTCAGTCAAGCAGAAGAGGTGGTTGCACGAGGTTTTAGTGGCTCCAAAAACCAGGGTAACCAAGCGATGTCCTCCTAGAGGCAAGGAATTCCAAGGATGCTCCCAGTGAACCCCACACCCCAGCCCAGAGAGGTGCCAGGGCTTGGGGACTGCTCAGGCAATAAATAACCACAGCCAGTGAGAGAACCAGGTTTGCAAGGGATGATCTGACAGCTTTGCAAGCGCAGAGGGTTTCTTTCCTGTCGCCTCTGTCGCGACAAACTTCCACAGCTGAGTCCATTTGCTTGGGATTGTGCACAAAGTCTGATTTTCTTCCATGCCTGCCAGCTCAGGTGAAGGTCAGGGCACTTCTGCCCTTCAGCAATGGGTGTTTCAGAAACAGCATCAACTGATGAACTTTCTAGAAACACCATTCCCACGGGACAAGGACCTGATTCCCAAGCAATTCTGCAATATGTGGCTTTATAGAAGGTATCACACATCATAGAGTTTAGGGAAACAATAATTCCAAATCTCAGGGCTTTGAAAGGTGGGGGGAAAAGGGAAGACACCTCTTTTTTTGCACTTTGATATAGCAGATGATGAGCTGAAATCATGTGGGGCCAGTGCATGGGAACTAACACCAGGGTGTGACAGTGGGGTATTTTCAGGATCTCCACCTGTACATAAATTTCCTGACAGAAGATCCCAAACCAGTGTAATACAGACAGACAAACTAGAAACTGGAAAACACAGCCCCTGTGACACTTTCAGCCCCCTTGTGCTCCCTGATCCCAGGTGACACTGCTCAGACACACGAGCCAGGTCCACTCTGTGGCTTGGGACAGACTTCCAAAGCCCCCTGCCAGGACTAAAGCATTATGAAAAGGATCATTTCCCTGAGCTGGACCAACATTTATGACCCTAAATGATTCACCTGGAGAAGCACTGGGTCTACGCAGAGCTTTGGGCACGTTGGGACTCAGGAGGAACATTCACTGTGGTACCACAAGGACACTGGGGTGTCCATCTGCATCACCAGGGAGAGGTGACAGCAAATGTACCCCTGGTGACCAAACAGCCCCAGGACAGGCACAGGGTGAGGGTGGCTCAGCCTTGCACCACTGGAGCCCGTTTTGGATGCCAGTCCATGCCCTGGTACCACCAAGGGGCAGCTCCCAGGGGAAAAGCTGCATCTTTGGCACAGGAATTTCCACTGCACTTTAACTCGGCTTTCAGGAGAAAACTTCAGTGGGAGTAGCAGTAGTTTCACACATACAAAAGAAGCCCTATTTTTAAAAAAAAAGTAAGCAAAAAAGAAAAGGCTAAAGAAGCAGGAAGCGGAGGAGTAAATGACAGTGGTGGAGAGAAGAGATGTCTCCTTCCATTTAGACAGGCAGACATACTCCTGCAATTTAATGGATTAGAAGGACTCGCAGATATTTACTGTCTCGCCACGTAAGTACATTCCAGCTCTTGATTTGCTTTTAGCATTGAGACCAGTCATATATTACATCAATGTGATTCTTGTTTGTTGAAATAAGTGAATAATTTGGGCAGTATATTCAATTCACTGTTTTTACATTCCCTTGGTTCATCTGGTCTTGATTTCCACGAGATGCTGGTTGGGAAATTGCAGCTGGAAGTGCGTGGGACACAGCCCAGCTGAGCCTTTCCATTGCTCCAAAGGTGCTACCTCATCCCCATCCCATTCCCACACTGGTCTGCCTTCAAGATGAGCCAGTTTTGGGGACTCAACTGGCCCAGACCATCCTCTGTTTTGGCTGTGTTGGTTGTCTGCTGGTTTAGGGCTCTCAGCTGGCTCCTGGAAAGGTCAAGAAGTGAGCCCAGAAAGTAAAGCACAAGCAGGGAGCCAGGGAAGAGAGGGAGGAACAGATTGCTGTGCCATAAACCCACCATCAGAGTACCTGGCAACGGCTTCACACTTGTTCTCCTCATGTAAAAGAAAATGTAACAGCTCTGAAATAGGTAGAAATCTTGTTTGTGTTGCTAAAACCTGTGAGTTCTGAAGTGACAACCTTCTGAAGTGCCGTGGAATAACTACTGTGGCAATTCCCCATAAAACCCCTGAACCCACAATCTTTGTCTTTTATTACAGGGCTGAAAATTCGGGCAGCCAGAGGTGGCCAGTGAAAAAGGAAACATCAGCCATACCCAAATTCCCACAATGCTGAGCTGAAACAAAACAGCCCAGTGTTTACTCCAGTGCCTGGCGTGGGCTGGTTTGTTTGCAGTCGAACTGTAATTTATCCTGGCTCCTCACATATTGATATGCGGAGGAAATAAACAGTAAATACTATTTCCAATCCATCTGTTTGACTCCTTACGAAAACAACAGTCAGAGGCTTTTCAGAAGAGGAGCTCTTCTGTGCAGAACCAAACAGGGAACTCGGGGTTTGGTACGCCCTCGGTGCTCTGTGTTTGGATGAAAGGAGGTTCCAGCCTGACTTCCCAACTGGTTTAATGAACTCAGGTTGGATGGGCTTGGAGCAACCTGGGAGAGTCTGGGGTGGGACTGGATGGGCTTTGGGATCCCTTCCCACCCAAACCATTCTGGTACTCCATGATTCTGTGGAAACTGAAGCAAACCAGCCCCAGAGTGCCTTTCCTTGCCACGTTTTTCTGTCTTCCAGCAGGGACTGTCCACAGGCCTCCAAAGAGGTGAATTTAAACACAAAGTCAATAGAATGCAGTTAAAATCTTTTAGCAGGCTGTCCAGCAGGGCACAGGCACCAGAGGGGGCATGGCATTCTTTTAGCCTGTTGAGCTAAGCCATTCACTAAGCCTGAAGGAAGCCTTAGTAGAAAGAAAGAAATAAATTGATAAATGAGAGAGAAAAATAAAAAGGCGGGGGGGGAGTGGGGGGAAGAAGAAACAGAAGAAAAAACAAGAACAAGAATAAAGAGGGGAAAAAGGAAGCAACCACCAGAGCTGGTTGGAAGTAGCACCTGGTTACCAAAGTGGAGGTGGGATGGAAGGGAAAGGGCAGGATATAAGGAAGAGTTTTTCACAAGGAGAGTGGCAAAACACTGGCCCAGGTTGGGCAGAGAAGCTGTGGCTGCCCCTGGATCCCTGGGAATGTCCAAGGCCAGGCTGGAGCACCATGGGCTGGTGGAAGGTGTCCCTGCCCGTGGCAGGGATGGAATGAGAGGAACTTTAAGGCCCTTCCAACCCAAACCAGTAAATCAGTACTGAGGAAAATAAAGGACACCAATCACAGACAAGGCAGTGAAATCCAACTGCATCCATTAGGATTCATGTTCTGCTGAAAGATGGAATAGTCTGGGGAGCAAAGCTCCTTCTCTCCAGTCAGTGTCTGAGTGTAAGTGATGCCCTGCCAAGGAGCAGGGAAAAGTGTTTGTTGACTCCTGCAAAACGAGATACAACTACCAGCTTTTAAGGGCTCAATTAAGCTGCTTTCAAGATCTAGGCCAGCAAGTTAGTACCTCCCTTTAAATATTAAAACCGTGGAGATGGATCTGGGCTTTGCACTCCAACCCTGAGGTAGGTAATTTAAACCATCTGCACTGCAGAGCTGCTGCTGCTGCTGAGACAATAAAAGTATTTCATAATCACTTTTTGCTTCCTTTTTCAGCAGCATCAAATGCCATCATTGCTAAAGGTCAGGAAAATGCCACTTTGCAACACTTGGAGGAAAAAGGCTGGCCCAGGTAGCCAGATTGGGATGGAAACACCTGTCACAGCAGGAATATTCTCAGATGGAGGGTGTGAGCTTTGGAAGAGCAGGTTCCAGGCGCTCACCAGGTCTCTGACACCAGGACATATCCCAAGGATTTCATTCCCATTCTGTGATTTTGAGTTTTCCCCACAACACCCACTCAGAAGAAGCTTTCAGTGTATTTTAGGTTCTTTCCACATAAGCCTAAAACTATTGACAAATTCTGCATTTCTTTTTGCAGTCTTGTCAACTGCAGACTGGTTGGTTTTGGGTTTATTTTTTTAAAAAAAAAAGATGATTCAATATGCTCTTGGCCTTTTGTTTAATTTCCAGCTCTCTAACAATGGATTAAAACACATAAACAGGCTACAGCTGTTTAGCCTTCCAACTTCTGACACCTCCCTCCTCCAGTTGGGACTACAGGCTCGATTTCTTTTTCTCTTTGGCTTTTTGGAGACTGAAATCCAATACTTTTGTCTGCATGTGCAGCTAAAAGCCACTTCTCCCCAGCCACAGAGCAGCCCCCTCGTGTCTCATTAAGCACATTTACATTTGGCTCATAAAATCCCAGCCAGAGCATTCCATGCCCAGCCACAGAGCACTGAGGAAAGGAGCTCCCTGCTCCTGCCTTCTGGAATGACACGTGGCCATTATTTGGGGGGTGCTCAAACAGGATTTTATTAAAAAATAAGTGACTACTCTCTCAGAGATTTTTTTTTAATAAATAATCAGTAGTTTTCTAAAGCAGGCAACAATTAAATTGAATGAAAAGGCCTGCAAAAGGTGACATTTTGCACTGTGCATTGACTCGGGGGTGGGTGTTTGTGTGAAGCTCCTGGAGCCGACCAGGAGGATTTTAACAACACTGAGAGTCCCGAGGAGTGCCAGACTTTTGGTGCCACCAGCCTTCCCAAGGTGGCACAATTCCATGGGGAACAGCAGGATCACTCTGAACCAGCTCCACCCAGCAGTGCCACTGAAGCTGTGCAGGTGGCAGGAATGTCAAGAACCCCTGACTCTGGCACACAGCAGTAGGAAACCATCCCAGACTGGCTCCTACAAGTCCTACTGGCTCCGGTTCAAAGCTCCTATTGATCATTCCTGTGGCAGCATAAAATAAACAAGGAGAAAAATAACCAAACAAGAAGGAATTTAACCCGGACAAAAGGGATCCTGCCCGGTGTTCCAAGCCAAGTGGAACAACCTGTAGGCCACAGGGGCAGGATGCTCATCCCAAGGAGAAGCTTTCCCCCCTGGCTCTGCTGCCTGGACTGCCTGTGTATCCCATGCAGCTCCTATATGGGGCTCCAAGGAGGATGAGGAAGCATCAGACTCATCCAGAGCTGATGAAGGAAGTCAGGCCTGTCCCCAGAATGAGTTGTCACATTTGCCTTCCCAGGAGCAGGTGGGAAAAGCAGGGGTTGGGATCCTTCTGTGGGAGTTGCCAGCCAAGAGCTCCAGGTCTGGTGGAGCTTGAGCTCTCAGGGGAGGGACAGCTCTCAGTGTCTCCAACTCACACCACTAAACCAGGCTCTGATTCCCTCACTAATCCTGCCAGCAGTGTCAGTTTTAGCTGGACTGAGCCTCAAGACATGTCAGCACCAGCAGACACCGTGTCAGCCACTCCAGGGACCACAAAAGCACAGTGGAGACCTCTCCACTACAGCGTGGTGAGGATCAGAGCAGTCTTTGTCCACACTTTGGGAAATATCTCAAATCCAAGAGCACAGATGCTGGTTCAGCTTCAAAGGCTGAATAAAATCAAGGAACTGTTCCTAAAATCCTGGAATAGACTGGGTGGGAAGGGACCTTTAAAGGTCGTTTAGGTCATGGGCAGGGACACCTTCTGCTATCCCAGGTTGCTCCACTCTGGCCTTGGACATTTCCAGGGATCCAGAGGCAGCCACAGCTTCCCTGGGCAACCTGTTTAACCACATTTAAACCATCACTCCTTGTCCTGTGGCAACAGGTCCCACCAAAAGTCTGTCCCCACCTTTCTTACAGGGCCCCTTTAGGAACTGGAAGGCTGCAGTAGGTTCTCCCAGAACCTTCTCTTCTCCCACTAAGAACTTTAACTTTGCTTAGATAAAACCAACGACCCTAGAAATATGATCCATCGTGTAAAAAATGTGAGACCATTAAAAACCAGAGGCCTTAAAATAACATGATCCCAAGGAAATCTGCCTTAGGAATATCAAGCCGCCCCATGATGCTGGTCCTCACAAGCCAGCAGACACGGTGAGATCAAGACAGGAGCAAAGTCTGGTCCCCCTCCCTCCTTTCTAGCCAGAAGAAGGCTCAGCTGGGCCCTCTGAAACATTCTTCTCCACCCACAGAAGCTGTGAATTTTATCCCAGGCATTGTGCCTGTGGTACAAGCAGCAAATTCCTCAGCTGGGAACAAAGGAGCTCTGCTGTCCCCCCGCAGGGGTGGGTTGAGAACTTCCTGCCCCCCTGGCACTGCTGCCACCAGCACCCACCACCCTCCTTCCTATTCCCCATTCCGTGGCCAAACCTGCCCCTGGCCAGCAGGAAAACCAGGCATTCTTTCCCCTGAGTTTTCCCTTTGCTACCCTTACCCCCACAGAAGATAAGGATCAGAAAGAACAAACACTCACACAAGGCCAAACGTGAGAGCCACAGTGACTTTTGAATCCTTATTCCAATTCCATTTGTTCCTCCTGTCCCCACTCCCCACCAGCTCTGCAGAATCCCTGGTTTGGAGATATTCTCTGTCACAGAATCACCCTCAAACCCCTCTGGTACCTCTTTTCCTGCTTTTCTTTTCTCCTGTCAGACCAGAGCACCGATGCCTTTTCCTGGGGATCTTTGGAACTTCCAGTTCTAAAACAACCCCAAAACTGTCAGGTAAAAGCAATTAGTCTGTTCACACGACTTGAATTAATGCAAACACCACAATCCAGGGTCTTTTTCCTTCCTCAAATACATTTCCTCTGCTCATACATACAGAAGGTTATGCTCAGTCAAAGGCAGAAGACCAAAATATTCAAAGCATTAAGTTGTGTTTTCCCCTGACTGGTGCAAATATGACTCGGTTGTTCTGATCTGACACAGAGAGATTGAGATTCAGAGTAAATTCACCTCTCTGGAGTCTTGAAAGTTCCTTTGGGATAACCAAAAATATAAAAAAGAATTTATCAGCTTTCTCAGTTATCCCAGATTTTTAAAGTTCACAAAAGTGTCAAATATTCAGCCACTGGTGGGGGCTTCAAAGGAATTGATATAACTTAATTATTTCAACTGAATGCCCAATTACCCTCTGGTATCTGCAGGTGCTTTATTTCAGACACAGAATTCTTTCCAAAAGTTCAGAGGAAGAAAAACCAAAGCTACACGTCTAAGGTGGGACTAAGTACTGAAACCACTTTCCATGCATTTTTTAAATGCTAATTCTGTTTGAAGTATTTATACCATTTCCTCACACTTATGAATAAATAATCACCCCATGCCTGTGTGTGTATTATTTGCATGCCCAGAGAAAGTGAAGCCATGAATCCTAATTCCCTGCTCCACCATCCAGCAGGCTCGAGAACAAGGGTGTGAAGTGGAAAAAAGTTTATTTCTGAGGAAGAACATTTTGGAAAGTGCAGGTGATAGGAGACACCACCACACTGTGTTCTACAGGCTGCCACCAGGGGAAATTGTTCTCTCCCGGGTGGGTGGATCAGACTTGTGAGAAAATTACTTAAATTTCCACCTTAGGTGCATTCAGGACAAGAAGAGAAAAGGTTCTTATGGCAAGGAGTCAATGTGAAGGGTGGCAAAAGCCACTGCCTGGGCAGTGCAAGAGAAAACAGGAGCTCTGTGGTCTCAATATCGTGTAGAAATGAGGAGAAGAGGCAGGGAACACTTTCCATACTGGGCATGGGGATCAGAGAGGGTTGGAAGTGCTGAGCTATTGAAGAAACCATTCAGTGCTGTATGTAAAGTGCTGTTTTCAAAGCCCTGCAAGATAAAAGGCTAAGGAAGAAATTGGGAGTTCTATTCTGAATGACCTGGGCTAGTGGAAGCTGTCCCTGCCCATGCTTGAAGGTCCTTTCCAACCCCAAGCATCCTGTGATCCTACAAATCCATGATCCTGTGATTTCTCCTAAACACAGGAGGTGTCAAACAAGAGCTTTGTGTTCTTTCACCTTGCCAAGAAGGTGTGTGAGCACAAGTTCTCCCGCTATTTCCTTTCTCTGTCCTCTTTTCCCCTCAAGTTTGTGCTCAGGGTCTCTGAAGCCTCTGTGACAATGACCCTTCATGGGTAGGAGGTCAAATGACATGGAAACATCTCCTGGATGTTTCCTGGATCTCTCCAACATCCTCACATCCTCATCACAACTGGATTTAATAACAGCACGTGGGTGTGCAGTTGGTGGCCCTGCAGGGGGATGCAAAAGTGTTTTAGGGGAGATCAATCTTTTTGTCCCTCAAATGATGCATTTCAGAAACAGAACAAATATTCAGCTGATACATCCTCAGACTTCTGTGCTTCCAAACAATAAAGTGACTGAGCAATTCCTGGTGCTGCTGCTCTGCTGAGGGAGCGGGGGACCCTTCTCCCAGCTCTAATGGGTGCCAAGGTGTCACCTCATGTCTCGTCACACAGGTAAGAACCACCCAGAGAGCAGCCAGAATGAAAACAGAACAGGGGGAAAAAATAGATTCTGAGCTGTCTGGGGGACAGGTTAAATTTAGCACAAGGGCTGAGCAAAGGAGGAAAACTGTACCACTTGGGCTGCTGGTGGCTCTGCTTAATCTCCCTGATGCTGACCATTCCTACCTCATTCTTCCTGCAGGGATTGTTGGGAAAAGAGCAATGAGGGACAATATTTATGTAAGAGTGAGGGGGAGGCTGAGGGAAGCACCGAGTGTTGATTTACCGGGGGTGGAAGAGGCAGCCCTACCATCAGCACTGATTGCAAACTGAGAGAGAGGAGCTTTGGAGGAGAGACCAGACAAAATTCCTGGCTGGGAGGGTGGGCAGGCCCTGGCACAGATTCTCAGAGAAGCTGTGGCTGCCTCTGGATCCCTGGAAGTGTCCAAGGCCAGGTTGGAACAACCTGGGCTAGTGGAAGGTGTCCCTGCCCATGCCAAGGGGTGGGACACAACAATCCTTAGTGTCCCTTCCACCCCAAACCATTCTGTGATTCCGTGATTTTATTACCATCTCCTGGTGCTTTGTGTGTCACAGGGTGCAGTCCCAGGTCCCACCACCTTTCAAGCAATGGTATCTGTTAAAAAAATGTCCTAAATATGTAGCAGAGCCTGGCTTGAAATGTGAAAGTCAGACTGTCATCAAGGACATGTTACTGCTGTTTCCAGTCCAGGAAGCCAGGTCATTTTGGGTTCCCATAAATAGAAAGTGGCAAGCCAGTTAAAAAAAAACAATCCCTCAGATTCTTGTTGCACAATTTTTCTCCTCCCGCTCTTGATTTAATGCCAACGTAACCAAAAGATTGACCTGCAAGAGCCCAGATTTCCTTCCTGTTTCTTCCCTCCCATCCCCAAGCTTGAGGCCAAGAACTCTGTGTTATCTGCAGGACCTGCTCCAGTTCTCCTGAGCAAAGCTGAGTGCTGTCAGATGAGTCAGCACTCCAAGCAGGAGCCAACCCAACAGCAGCAGAGGTTACAGCAGCACAGCCAGGGCTTTTCAGCCTGCTTTCCTAAGAAAACAAGGCTTGTGTCAACACACCAGCTCCCAGCCTGCCTCTGCCCCCGTTCTCCCACTGCACCAGCAGATTTTTGGAGCCACAGGCCAGTTTGAACAGTATTCAGTGAAAGGATGGGAAACTCAGTGCCACTAAGGGAGGGTGGAAGGGGAAACAGAGATGGCCAGAGCAGTGCCCATGCTGAGGGCACCAGACTTGGGTGTGAGGAGCTGAGATTCCTAAATCTCATCTCTTACTCCATTTGTTTCAGAGCAACTCACAAGTCTGACCAAGTGGATCCAAAGGCCATTGTTTGGTTTCTTTCTGAAAGAGAGTGGATTTAGACTGGATATCAAGGAAGAACTTCTGGCTGGGAGGGTGGGCAGGCCCTAGCACAGGTTGGGCAGAGAAGCTGTGGCTGCCCCTGGATCCCTGGAAGTGTCCAAGGCCAGGTTGGATGGGGTTTGGGGCAACCTGGGCTGGTGGAAGGTGTCCCTGCCCATGGCAGGGGGTTTGGAACGAGATGGTCTTGAAGGATCCTTCCAACCTAAACCATTCTGTGGTTCTATATATTTGTTTTCCCTTTTAGTCTAAGTTTTCTTGGGAGCAATTTCTTCACAGGACTCTTTAGACTGCAAAATTTATGCCAAATTTGGGATGACTCCCAACTCCTGCAGGCAGTGGAGCACACACTCTGCTTTGCTTTGGATCCTCAGCTCAGCAGCTTCTTGGCAAATTTCCCTATATACAAATATAAAATTTTTTTCCATACACAAGTATCTTGTGGATTGCCCAGTGAACATTGTTTGGTGTGATGTGCCTACGATGCTGCTGCACACAAATGTTAGACAAATGGCACCAAATGCTTCATCCCTGGACAGAGTGGCTGGAACCAGGAGATCCTCTGCCAAATAAAATTTTGCCATCATACCATGAGCCAACTCCTCTGTCTTTACTGGTTTTCACTGTGTTCTTCACTGGTTGCTCTTACTCCCTGTTCGAGAAATAACTTTATTTCAAGAACATCACTTTTATTAAACCATTCGATCCTGAGCTTCTTATTCCAGCAATGGCTGAAAGCAACACTTAAGGATTTGTCCTAAGAAATGCTGAATGATTTGGACTTTGGGCTGAAAAAGGCAATGACCATTGTTGGCAACACAGCCTCGATTGCAACTACTGGGTGTGGAAAAGGATCTGTAACTGTAAACCCATTTTTTGTTGCCATGCTTGAAATAATCTCTGAAATAAATTGTTTTAGTGGATTAAATTATTGGGATATTTAATTTTGGCTGGGACCTGTCAGTGTGTAAATGGCTCTGAAGAAAAGTTTGTTCTCTTAACAGATAAACTTTTAAAAAGGAATTTTTCTATTGGCCTATGTGGTAGAGGGAAAAGGATAGTTTACCTGGCAGGTTTTGAATGGAGAGTTGAAGAGTTCACTGTGACCAAAATATCTGTCAAAGTGTATCACAGGTGATCACTTTTTCTAATGTAAATCATTTAACATCAGTAATTTTCCTCTGTTGCCAGTGCCATTAGTTATTTTAGAGGTAAAAAAAAATAGGATGTTTTACTTGCCTTTTTTAAAAAAATTTTGCTGGCTACCCATAGCTTAACTTAATGATTTGTATAAGTGATAGTAATTGCTGAAACTACAGTTGAGTATTATTAGCTATAAAATGAACATGGTTATATGTCCAACACAACTAGCAAGGAACAGAAATGCAGTTGTATCCAAGAGAAAATAATTACAGCAATAATCAGTGTAATTCATGATAATGGCTGAATTGAATTTCACACCATAGCTCCAAGCACTTACATTTAATGAATGTAGTTTGTGCTTGTTTACTAAAAAGGTTTTTAGCAGAAAATCGATAATGTAACTTCAGTGTTTCTAATTGCAAATGCAATTTTTTTTAAAAAGTAGTGGTTCAATAAGGATTTTGTAGGGAAAATTAAGGTATGTGAGTGCAGCAAATGCTGTTACTTTAATTAGGCTACCTGTACATTAGTGGTCTAGTTCCTTAATATTTATTTATTACTACATATTGATTAAAATTGGTTTGCATTCCATTTTTAAGAGTAGCAAATGTAATGAGCATTGAAACTTTTCAGCAAGCGCTGGCTGTGACTAAGCATATCACTTTATAATGGGACTGTCCTCACAAAGAGGTGTTTTTACCTTAAAAGCATCATCATACAAGCAAGGAAATACAGGCTGGCCCACAAAGGTGCTTTCTACATGGTGAATACAAAAGAGTTGCTGCTCCTTCACGGGCAATCGAGGAATGAATAAAGTGATTGGCACTCAGGGGTATAATTATAATTGCTTAATTGGCCCAAGTGTATCCTTGGCCTCATTTGTGGTGGGGTTTTAACATGACAAGGAAGCTGAGGAATGCGATGCCAGATGAAGTTTTTGGTCTGGGCTGTGGTCTCCTGGAGCTCTGGCGTGAGCAGGCTGGAGGTGGTAGGTGGGGGTTATTGAGATACACAACTCTAACCACTAAGAATAACCACAAATAGTCCTGGGGGCAGATTTATAGGGATAAACCCCACTTTTACTAAAGTTAATAGGAATCTTCAAATCTCTTAACTGGTGGAGCACAGTGACACGTCTGAGGCTGGGGAGTGCAAAGAGAAAGGAGTGAAGGCAGAACATTTAGGAAACAGAAGAGAGAAGGAGCTCTCAGAGGTGGGTCTTCTGGAGCTCAGCTACCTGCAAGCACAAGTCACTTTTACCTGTGGACTCTTTCTTTTGCTCTTGGAGACATAGACCCCAGTTCTACATTGGATGGGGATGTGGGGAAGAACTCTGAATCCCTCCACAAGGAATTGAACCACCTTTATAGTCCGCAGGATGGTCTTTCTTGCATTAAAAATCATACCTAGTGGAGATGTTTTGACTTAAAATCACAGAATCACAGAATGGTTTGTGCTGGAAGGGACCTTTAGAGTGTCCAATCTCCCTGCCATGGGCAGGGATATCTTCACATGGATGAGAAGAAGTCATTAAGTCACAGATCTTCCAACCCCAAGGTGATATTCCAGCTGGAGGGATGTCACTGCCCAACCAACAGCAATAATATTGTAACTGGACTTAAACTGTGGCAGCAAATTAAGTGCAATTCACCAGGAAAATATTAAGCGTGAGGGTTTAATAAAAAAATAAACCCGACTCACTGAAGATTTGTGCTCTGATTATTTTCTGCAGCTTCCTGCCCTCGGCGCTAGAACCGGCGTTGCATTTTCCACTGGGTTCAGGAAGGCATTTTACTCTACAAAAACAACTAGCTCCTTTCCAACCAATGATTACTTGTAATTATGCTTTCCCCTGCTATTATTCTAATAGACTGTCATGCTGCACAGAGGAGGCGTTTGGAGGCTGCTTTTATGGATGGACTGTTGGAACACTTAATATAGCTCTATTTTTGAATTATCAGGTTCTATCCTTTTGAAGTCTGTGTTAGTGGAACTCCTATTTATGAAATGTGCTGTGCTTAAAGGTTTGCTATTGATGAAGAGGTCCAACAGAGGCCTTTATCGTAAGTACTGTAGCATTCTCCCTGAGAAATAAATAGCCTTGCTAAAAGGTATGTTGTGTACCAAGGTTGCAAATTATCAGCCAAGCACCTTATAACTGTATACTTCAAAAATACCTTTCTGCTTTCTGTTTGTTCTCCTTTTCCACAACATGAACAGTGGTTTTAAAAATGCATAAGGAAAAAAGAAAACCCCAGAAACCCAAATCTCTCAGCCCTTTAATTGGACAGCATGTCCTCAGTGTAACTCCTTAATATACATACATACCTTGGCAGAAGGTGCTCTTTACAGGTGTGAGTTTTGGGGGAGTTTTCAGCCCCCACACAACGAGGGATCCCAATCACCAATTTATTGCAGAATTCCATCACTGTGGCAGCCACACTAAGGCTTCCAAAGCTCTGAGCTGAGCACTTTTATTTAGCCCAATTATTTAGGAAATGGTAATGAGAACCATGTCATACATACAGAAAAGAGGGCAAAAAAATTGGATATTTTCACTCTCTAAATGTTTACAGCCAAAGTCCAGGAAGGAAGGATCTTTGCACCCTCATTTTCCTTTTGGGTTGAAATTACTGAGAGCTCAGTCATGCAAGGTACTGCCTGTCCTTCCTCCCTTTTGAAACTGGCTCCTAAACTCTCCCTTTAATTCTGTTATTTGCCACTGCTCCATACCTTCAGCTCTTTGGACCTAAAGCCAAAGTGTACTGATATGATATGATATGATACATGCTGATTTCTCTATCTGCTACAGTTGTACCCTGGTTTAAGACCAGGACAAATGAGAATAATGCTATGTCAATAGTATTTATTTCAAAAATTAAAGGAAATATTAATTTTTTGGTTTTTTACTTCTCTATTATTGCTGCACACTGACTGCTGTGGAAGGTACTACATCCAGCCACACCTTTCCTCTCCTTGGGAGCTCATTTTTAGGCAGCCTTTGCAGACCTGGAGTGTCAGGACTGGGGACCAGTGTGCTCCTGGATTTGGGACTGGCAAGACACTCAGAATGTTGGGATGTGTCCCACTGAGTGGGCTGATCCTGAGAGGGCAAGGTGTGGAGGACAAGGCAGGAGGGTGGGGAAGGGTCTGGAGCACAAGTCTGATGAGAAGTGGCTGAGGGAGCTGGGGGAGGCTCAGCCTGGAGAAAGAGAGGCTCAGGGGGCACGTTCTTGCTCTCTGCAGCTCCCTGACAGGTTGGAGCCAGGTGAGGGTTGGTCTCTTCTCCCAAGAAACAAGCAGGATGAGAGGAAATGGCCTCAAGTTGCACCAGGGGAGGTTTAGACTGGACATTAGGGAAAATTTCTTCACAGAAGGTGTATCAAGCACCAGAATAGGCTTCCCAGGGAAGAGGTGGAGTCACCAGCCCTGGAGGGATTTAAAAGTCGTGTAGATGTGGCACTTGGGGACATGGGTTAGTGGTGGGCTTGGCTGTGCTGGGTTAAGGGTTGGACTAAATGACCTTGGAGGGCTTTTACAACCTAAACAATTCTGTAATTCTGTGATTTTATGACAAGAGCAACACGGAGGACAGGAGGGGGTGCGTGAAAATGCAAATGTAGTCGATGGTGCCTCATGGAGGGGGTTCACATTTAACACAACAACTAAGGCAAGTCCTGCTCTAAAGTGTTTATGTGGAGTTTCTCGTTTGGAACCGCAATGTATCAGAACCTTGACTTTGCACTCCCACATTCATCTTTGCTTATGTATTTCACCATTCCCGATAGCTTTCCCCTTAAGCCTGTCTATTTGCCTGTAGATTTGACAGATGACAGCTACTCTTTGGGATGGTAGATGGCGTTTGTACGGCTATGATGCCAGGAGCGTTCTGAGCGCTGGTGTTGCATATTTATTGATCTCCATATTCCCAATAATCTGATGCACGTCACATTTGACAACATTATGTGGAGAGGTCAGCTGTATGGGGCTAATGAAACTGTTTCAAAGATGGATGTTGTTTTCCACAACATTAACCTTGCAAATAGCTGTCACTAGTGCATTTCACTATGGGGCTTGGCGTTTGAGAACCTCCCTTTTTTTATTGTTGATGTTAACATTAAACAAAACCCGGAGCCATTAAATCTCACTATTTATATACAATAGAAAACATGGATGACATGGCATCACTCCAAATGAAAATCTTATTAACAGCACACGGTGCTTGTGGCAAAGTCCCCAACAATCTGAAAATTGGTTTGGCTGTCTGAAATGTTTGACAGATTAGCTAAGGATGATGTAAAAGGACTGAACAGGGAACAGCTGAATTCTAAGGATTAAAGTGGCAAATAGAAAACCCTGATGTAATCAAAAAGGGCATTGCACTTTCATATTTTACTGCAATATTACTTTGCTCACCAGGAGCTTATTGCATCCAGGGCAATATAAAATTTAGATTACCTTTTTATTTTAAAATTATTTCACTAGCACGTGTAATGTTATGAGCAAGCCCTCACTTCCTAAAGAGGTCTCTTGAAGTCCTTTTTTTCCTTAAAAAATACTGTTATGGTGATTTAAATATTTAATTGTAGGCTTTCTGCTGTCATGCTGAGGCACTTCAAAACGGGAGTCCTAAGGGCGATAAAAATAATCCTTGGAGGCCTCTTTTCCACATTACAGTGTTTGAGAACAGTTGTAGTAACTCTTGTTCAATGCCACACTGCATCTTTTGTAATGCAAAATTTGCACATACTCACAAAGCACAATTCCAAATATGATTTTGATAGGCAAGCAGTTTAGAAATGCTTGTGTTGGCCATCTGAGCTGTGAAGTGCCACATACATTTACAGCGTCTTCTGGGACTTCAGGGCTTTTTAAGAGAGAAGGGGAAAAATCTCAACCCTCGTCCTGCTCTGGAAACCCGTGATTGCGTTTTAATATTTTAAAGTGCAGCAGGCAGATGTTAATATAAAGCCCATTCACGAAGGCTGAGATCCTGACCTGTGCACAGAGGTGAGCAGGGGTCAGATGACCGAGATAAGACCAGCTGAACGTGCCCTCACCAGGTTGTTAAGGCGATCTGAGCTGGAGCTCCTGCACTCTCTCTGTGGAGCAATAGGTGCTAAGGCTGCTCTGCAGTGTGCCCTGCTCACTGGCTGTCGGTGCAGTCCCCAGACAACACTTTTTTTAATTAAACTTATTTTAATGAAGTCATGCACATTCATCCAGGTTCTCCTTGTAGGTGGGACCTGTCCATGTGAAAGGTGGTGGTGGGTGTTCAGATCATGAGCTGATAAAGGCACCAGAAGAGAATCTCTCGGTTGAGGTTCATGAGCTTTAGATCATGCCCTTAAATCACAGAATCAAAGCCTGGACTTGAAAGCTCATCTCATTCCAGCCCCTCTTCCATGGGCGGGGGCACCTTCCACCAGCCCAGGTTGCTCCAAGCCCCGTCCAGCCTGACCTTGGACACTCCCAGGGATCCAGGGGCAGCCACAGCTTCTCTGCCCAACCTG
>JAWWTY010000160.1:1993137-2008413 GCA_035222235.1 Margarornis squamiger | reverse complement strand
TCCCTCCATCCCTTGTCCCAAGTCCCTCTCCAGCTCTCCTGGAGCCCCTTTGGGCACTGGAAGGGGCTCTCAGGTCTGCCTCCAGGTGAGCCCCCCCAGCTCTCCCAGCCTGTCTCCAGGGCAGAGGGGCTCCAGCCCTGGAGCATCTCCGTGGCCTCCTCTGGACTCACATCTATAGATCCACATCCTTGTGCTGGGCACAAAAACATCCTTCCAAAAGGCACAGAAGTCTCCAATGCAGCCAGAAAATGGAAGATGCTCTTCGAGGTTCCAAGCTGCCATCCTGCCACTCGCCCTTTCCCCCACCCAGTGCAGGCAGGACCTCTCACTGTGTTAATGTTTTCTTGCCAGAATCATTATAATGAACAACCTTTATAAATAATACATTTCCTCTGTCTCCTTTTGTTCTGTGGGGACAATTCCTTCTCATAAAACATCCCGTATGACAGAGGAGAATCATGATTTTAAAAGATTTAGAAATGTTTAAGCATCAGATAGAGTTCATTCATATAATAATGTATTTTTGTACTTAATTTAAATACTGAGCAAAATGCAGTGGCACTATAAAATACTCATGCTGTACATGATAAAAAATTACTGGTCTCAGGCTCACCTCTGTTATATTCTTTCTGTCAACAAGCAGACACATTTTGCCTCTTTTATACAGCCATTTCATGAAATGTCATTATTCTCCAGCCACAGTCCTCCACTTCATTCCCAGTGTCAGCCTCCAACATTTATCTCTAGGATTTTCTCTCACTTTGGTGCTACAGAGGGACTTGGAGAGGGGAAGATGAAATACAGGCCTTTTTCTACACATTGTGTTTTGTATCTTCAGGGTTTCATTTAGCAACACAGGCCTCATTTAAACAATGTGTGTAATTCGAAAAACACAAAACACGCAAAGGCACAAACAGTCCTACTGGCCTGAAAGGTTTAAAATTATGTAAGTACATATTTATTTAAGTTTATGAATCATTATTTCTGCCCCAGTTCCTTGAAAAGATATTCTGCCTGTTTACAACTTGTTCCAAACATACTGATGTATATTCAGGACTCTTTTTCCCTCGAAACAAAAAGCCAGGACTGCCTCAGAATTCCAGCAGCAGGGATTGAGCTGCATTTATGGAGAATAAACACACAGGGACAGGGGGCTGTGGGCCTTGCAAGGAGGACCAGGCAGCATTGTCACCATCACAGACAAGGACAGAAGCTGAGAGCAGCAGCATTTACATCTGCAAATACCAGCAGGCAAAATATGACAAATGCACATTCCTACTCAGGAGGGCAAAGTGTGAGCTGTCCTAAATGAATGGTGAGTGTTGAAGTTACACAACACCAAGTGTCTGCTTTCAGCCATTCAGACAGATCTAAGCCATACCTGTGTCCCAACTCGGTGTTTGACACAGATAAAGTACATAAAAGCACATCTAAAAGCAAAATAATAATAATAATTGAAGATGGGACTGATGCCCATGGAAGCTGTGGCTGCCCCTGGATCCCTGGAAGTGTCCAAGGCCAGGTTGGACGGGGCTTGGAGCCACCTGGCCCAGTGAAAGATGTCCCTGCCCATGGCAGGGGTGGCATTGGATGGGCTTTGAGGTCCCTTCCAACCCAAACCATTCCAGGATTCTGTGACTCCCTGAACTGCAGTAAATACAGATGTTCCCGCACTGGCTTCACTCCTCTCACTCAGGTTAACAACTGCAAACCAGGCTTCAACAAAGGCACTTAATGATATATTTAGTAACTGGTAACAACTGAAAATAATCCCTAAATAAAGTCCTGTGTACATTCCCAGAGCCATCTGCTCCATATAAAGAGCTGGTGTGTTTGAAGCAGTTTCCCAGAGCGAGCTCATCTGCCTTGTTGTCTGCAGAGTTAAAGAGCTGGATGACTAAAATCTAAATCTATAAATAAAGATTTTCTATAGTTTTTAAATTTATACTCTGGAGCTTTTCATATAACGCAGCTTTTCTGTGTTCTGCAGCTTCCTACATTCTGCTTCCATAGCACATATGAGTTCTGTCTGTGCAGCTTCCCTAGAACCTGAATCCCCTTCAGAGAGAAATCAGAAGGGCACAATCACAGAATCATAAAGTCATGGAATCCCAGAATGGTTTGGATTGAAGGGACCTGAAAGATGATCCCATCCCACCCCCTGCCATGGGCAGGGACACCTTCCATTAGCTCAGGTTGCTCCAACCTGGCCTTGGACACTCCCAGGGATCCAGGGGCAGCCACAGCTTCTCTGCCCAACCTGGGCCAGTCCCTGCCCACCCTCTCAGCCACCAATTCCTTCCCAACATCCCATCCATCCCTGCCCTCTGGCAGTGGGAAGCCATTCCCTGTGTCCTGCCCCTCCATGCCTTGTCCCAAGTCCCTCTCCAGCTCTCCTGGAGCCCCTTTAGGCCCTGGAAGGGGCTCTCAAGTCTCCTGGAGCTTCCCTTCTCCAGCCTGAATCATTGTACTCATCATTACTGTCCTGTTGGGACCCCAGTGCAGCTGCTGGATAACTTTTCAGGGAACATTGTCTTAGGGTGAAGTTTCAGATGCTGAGAGAGGAGAGGAGCACCCACCTCTCCTGGCACCAACTCCAACCCCCAGTGCTTGCACTGACAAGTCTCCCCACGGGATACACCAACAGGATCCTTCCCCCCAAACCAGCCTGTGTGGATGGAGGGAGCTGATAACCTCGTCCTCAGCACTGGGAATGATTCCAGTAAAGAGCTGGAGTTAAAATGGGAAAATCACATGGAGAACATGCTTGTTTTCAAAAGCACAAGTGTGAGTCCACCCCAAATCCATCCAGGGAGGGTGTGTTTGGTGCTCTTCAGTGTGGAAGGACACGAGCTCAGCTGGCAGTGAATAACCAAAGGGAAACTGGGAGTGCTCTACTTTCCCTGGCTAAACAGATTAGCAGGCCAATCCTGCCCTCCATAGCCAGACAGGGCAGCGTTTGCTCCATGGAATCCACTGGAGATGGGAGCCCAGCCCTGCTCCTGGCAGGCTTTGTGCTGCCCCCCTGATTCCCACAGCAGCAGGAGCTGCTCTAACTGCATCCCTCTGTGCTCTCTGAGCACGGGGATCCTGCAAGAAACCCCTCTGGAATGTCTGAAGAGCACGGGAATTGCTGCTTCTGCAACACCCAGGAGGAACAACCTCCCAAAACGGGATAAGGAGCAGGTGAAGGAGGCAGTGCGTTCCCAGAAGGAGCTCCAGGACAGCACAGCTTCCAACTGCATGGGAGCAATGACCACGGTGGGGAATGGACCCTCCTTGCACCTCCTGTGCATGGAGCCATCGGCAAAGGATAACTATCCCAAGGACCAAGTAGCTCTCAGTACCCGAGAGGCTCCTGCACTCCCACAATCCCAGTTATCCCTGCCTGGCTGTGCAGCAGGCACTGTGTGTTAAATTCTCTGTCTGATATAGAAATTAGGGGCTTTTCCACAAGTCCAAGAGGAACAGGCCACTAATTGGCTTTTATTCAAGCTGGAGTCAGAGGTGATAGCAGAAAGCCTAATCAAAGTTATTAATAGTGTATTGATACTGTTAATTGTAGAGAATCCACGTGTGGGATCAGCACAGAAAGACCCAGTTGCATCATCCTGCACAAAACTGGAGTGCTTACAGTTTTATCTAGTTATTTATTTATTCCTCCTCTGAAGAACATGTATTTTTGGGAACACCTCGAGAGTTAATATGTTATAAAATAAAGGAGTTTTCCTCTCAGACTCAACCTACTTCCATAATAACTCTAAGAGCTTGTCTCCTGACTCCTTGTTAGATCAAAGCATAAGGACAGGATTCAAACACAGGGTTTTGTTTAGGTTTTTTTCAAGAGCTCCATCAAAATTGCCAAAGAAGGAACACCCAATAACAAACAATCAAATGCCAAAGAAATAGCACAAATAACATCCTTTTTTCCCCAAGTTCTGAAATGAATCCATAATTAAAGAAATACGTCAGAATAAATGCACGGTGTTTTTATTTGTACTTTATATTTACAATGTGTTTCCATTCTACCTTTGGCTGCAATGGAAGCTCGTGTAGAGGGGTTTTATTTTTAATGGTGTGCAAACTTCATTCCCACCTCCACAGTGGCTGTTTTGTGAATGATAAAGCACTAATATATCAGTTTATTATATTATTATGTTCCTATGACACGCTCTGAATACAACCTGCCCATACAGAATTATTGGGGTACAATATTTGCTTTTAAAGAAGACAAATCCCAAGAATGCAAACAGAAGCTTTTTAGTTCTAAACACTGTTTAGAAAGGTCATGTGTGAAAGTCCCAGCATGGCCAGGAGTGATGCCAGTGCTTGCAAGGAGGGAAATGATTATACTTTCTTTGTATTTAATTAATAATGTTTTATCTCTTTAAATAAATGTAACAATCTCAAGGAAGCTGCTCTTGAATTCCACAGCAGCACCACTTTTCTCATCAAGGTACAGCAGTTGTTTTACTGACTAAAAACCATCATTTACTAAAAATCATCTCTCTCAACCAGTGTGAGTCTGAAAAAAGCCCAGTCACATCTGGGAGATGTTTTGTGAAAGCAGCAAAATTCAGGAAATGCTGGCACTGCCTCCCCCAGCAGGTCCTGCCCCATCCCCGCTTGGTGAGACCTTTCCAAGACCCAGCAACAGAAAAGCAGCAGCTGGAAATGGTGTGGAGGGAATTGCATGAGGGAATTCTCCAAAATGAAGAAGTTTCAAGTTTATATCCCACAGAAAAAAAAAAAAAAGTGTGAAAAGTTTTCACCAATTACTTTCCTAAAAATCAGCCTCTGGTGTTTGGAAGACTTTCCTCTGGATGAGAGTCTGAAATGCTGCCCTTCCCTGGCAGGGAAACTCTGCTAGAGGAATATCAAATGGTTTTCCTACTGAAATGGGAATGCACAAATGCCAGTAATAAACTTTAGTTTGAACAGACTTCCTTCTGTTTCCTAAAAGAAAATGCAACTAAAATCTTCACCTGGCCCAGCTGTCCAGTAAAAGTGTCCAACACATGAATCAGATCTGATTTTAACACGATCCCATAGCCACCATCAAGGCAATATCCAACAAAGATAATTAAAACACCTTTGTTTAAAAAATAAAAATACTTCATTTTCCACTGCAAGCCAGCTATCACAAGCAATTCCACCACAGCCTTCAGAAATAAATGTCAAAATCATAACTGAGCCTTTTCAGTCAGGAAATGTTGGTGTTAGGGATGACAATTTATAACTTTCCACCACCAAAGACTGGGAAATCCATCCGGGCTTAGCCAAGAAAAGAAAATATTCCAGGTGTTGATGGGATACTCATGAGAAACTTCCTGAAATCAACTTAAATAACTGTGTTTAATTTGGAGGTTTATTATTATTATTATTATTTATCAATATCTTGATTCTCCAGTCCTTGCAGCAGAATGTCTTGTATGTTCAGCCCTGGCTGCTCCATAAATAACTTCTGGCTAAGCTGATGCTCTCCTTGGGCTCTGAGCAAGCCTGAATTTCTTTGCTTCTAAAATACATGGAGATTCCTCAGCTATGATAAATATGTTGAGATTAAAGCCACATGCATGTCCTGAGACCCACTCTGATATTTTTAACTTCAGCCACAAAAAGGAGGCACTTTTAGGGCATGATTCTCATTAACAGGATATACAGTGAACTCTCAAATGTCACTGAGAGCTCGTGCTGGTTTTATTTTGGCTCCCCAGGGAAGCCACCAGGCTGAAATAATAATAAAATAGAGAGATATTCAACCCTACTAAACTAACAGAACCAAAAGTTGCTGAAAGAAAGCAAAATACATGAATGCTCAGTGAGACACACGGGTCAGGTTTTGTCTTTGGGAGACCAAGAGGGGTTTTCACACAGAAGAGTTTCCTTGGGAAACACAGACTGAAAATACCAAAACGCTTCTCATTCTGGATCCAAAACCAGGAACAGTGACTTGGGGGGTGATGTTGGAAAGGTTTGGAAGTGTTTATTTCCCCAAATCTGGTGACTAACACTAATTCCATAAGTTTCAAGCAGTATTAATGAGCCGAATTCCCCTTTTTAACATTTCAATACAAACCCCCACAACACGTTAGTCTCTTGTTAATGAGTTTATAGGATTTTAGGGTCTTTGAGCCTCCTCCTTAGTTGGGTGGCAAAACTTCAGCTGAGTTCAGTGAAAGCAAATCAATCCACTGGCAGGAAAACTCATCCTCCTTCTAAGGACACACTTTTTCCCTGATTATTGGAAGGAGCAGAGAAACGAGGCTCAGAAAAGTCATGGCCCTCCTTGTCAATTAGGGCTTCATTTACAACTATTCCCAAATAGCTTCTCAAGTGCCAGGAAAATTGGAACAGCTCCTTTCCGACTTCCCAGTCCCCACAACAAGTGTTGCCTCACCAAGTTTGTGTTTCAAGGGAAAGGCTGTAGGCCCAGTGTTTGATCACACAAAGAAGTCTGCCTTGCTGCAGGTTCCCAAATTTTTTATTTAATGCCTTAACTATTTGGTAATTGCTCCTATTCAGTCTCCCAGCAGCCTGAATGATTTGAGCTTTTAATGTGCCTCCTCTCATTCTGAGGCACATCAATCCAGGAGCACATCGCAGCACCTTGAAATACTAATGCTTGTCACACACTTTAATCTCCTCTAAAAGGTCTTGTTCGTTGTGTGTTTAAATCTCTTAATAGCTTTTCCCTCTCCTCAGGTTTTTACTTTTGTGGCAACTGATTCTAGTTAGGCTGAAGTTTGTTTAATTTCCATTTCAGTGAAGAGCAGGAGCAATAATCTAAAAGCTTGAATTATCACCATATTAGTAAAAAGGGAAAATTGCTTTTTCTAAAAAAAATGACTTTTTTTCTCCCCCCAAGCATGAAACTCTCCTAAATGTATCTGCAGGAATAACATAAACCCCTCAGAATGTAAGAAGACACATCCTGTATGAGGATCACCCAGCCCTGCACAGCTGGATATCACAGCTACCTTTTCACCATCGTTCTACAGCACAACATCTGGGGGTGACTGACACTGTGCTGCTCAACACCTCTTACAATAATGACATTATTCTTTTATCCCAGATTCATTTTTATTCTATTTTCTAACTAGAAACCAGTGCTTGGTGGTGTTTTATCTCCTTGGACCACCCCAGCTCTGGCCACGCTGCTGAGTCCCTCCCACACCAATTCTGCCCCTTTCCTCCCAATATTCCAGCAAAAGTGTAATGAGTAAGAATTGCCCCACGGAGCAAAGCTGTAGGACTTTCCCAGCCCCCCCGGGGAACTGCCACACCCCTTGGGACAGCATTTGAAGGTTGATTTGGAGGATGAAGTGACTTGTCTCCTTATTCAGGCCACAGTTTCAGTCTCAGCCATGATTTCTCAGCCTTAACTATCTCCAGGTTATACAAAAAACTATGCTACTCAGTATTAGGGCCCTGCTCTGTGATTAATAAACAACCCCAGAAATTGAAAAGAAGAACATTTTATCCCTTATGTGGAAATCTTAAGCAATATTGGATGTTCAGGGCTTTTTTTCACTCATTTTTATCTGGCATGCTTACTAATAATTGTCCCCCATCCTGAAGACAGCTCTATTTCAGGATTCTGTATTTTTAATGAATTTTGATGACTTGCAGTGCTCTGACATTGCAGTTCCTGCTTGAACAGCAGTTTAGCAGTGCCAGTACCAGGGATGGGGCAGGGTTAAAATATTGTCTCGGTTTAGTCTGTCAAAACACTCCTCAAAAGCAGCATCTCTGATAGAGTACAATATTTCTGTGGAATCTGTTCAGCTCCCAAGCACAGAGCTGAGAAATGAAGTCAAATCCTTCCTGGGTGTCAATCAGCTCGGGAATGAATGGAGCCAGGAGCCAGGAGCTGACAGGCATTCCCACCCTGCTATCCACTGAATGCTGCCTGTTTTCCCCTCAGTGGGCAGGGCAGGGGTGTCCCTGGGATCTCCCACAGTCCCTCCTCTTTTCTTTCACAGCTCTGAGGCAAAGGAGGTTCAAATCAATACCTGGGCTGTTGGTGAAATGTCACTCGGGCACTCGGGGAATCTCACTCTGTTCATCAAGGATGATACTTCATTTCTCTGTCAAGGTGTTTACCCAAAGAAGGGCCATTCTGCCAAGGTGTTGGCAGAGCTCAGGATTTGCTCCCATTTTGTCATAATTTCCAAGCAGTTTTTCTCTTAGGACAGAGGGTTTTTTCCAAGAATCCTGGGATGGTTTGAAAGAGACCTGAAAGCCCATCCCATCCCACCCCGTGCCATGGTCAGGGACACCTTCCACAAGCCCAGGGTGCTCCAAGCCCCGTCCAACCTGCCCTTGGACACTCCCAGGGATCCAGGGACAGCCACAGCTTCTCTGCCCAACCTGTGCCAGTCCCTGCTCCCCCTCCCAGCCAGCAATTCCTTCCCAATACCTAATCTAAACTCCCCTCTCAGTTTAAAACCACTCCCCCTTGTCCCATCACAGTCTGCCCATGTACAAAGTTCCTCTCCCACCTCTTCCTAAGCCCCCTCTAAGCCCTAAGAGAAGGTCTCCCCTAACCCTTGTCTTTGCCCTCTACACCAGTTCTGTACTGAAGGCAGAGCTCCCCAAACCACCAAGGGCAGCTCCTCAGCCACCTCCATGACTGGGCCGAGTTCAGGTAACACCTGAACGTCCACATTCCTCCTCCAAACCCCAAAATATTCCCTTCTGGGGCAAAATTTCCATTTTGTCTCTATATCAATCATATTTTGTGGGTGGGGAGGGAAGTTCAGCACACCCCAAATGTGTGTCCCCACAGCCTAAAAAGCCTGGTGGTGTTCTTTTCCCCTACAGAGGGGAGCAGGGCAATTCCAGGTCCCGGGAAGGAGGTGTTGCTGCCCACCCCTGGTGTGTGAGACCTGAGCAGAGCAGCATTGGGGGCAGCAGGCAGTGCCACCTGTGCCCCCGGGCAGGGCTGGCTGCCAGCACCTCAGCCTGTGCTTCCAGGGAGTCTGTGTGGTTAGTCCAGGAAACCCAACCTGCTGCTTGGAGGGTGAAACCATGGCCAGTTTAAAACCTGCAGCCTTATTGCTCTGGAATGGCCCTCCAGATGAATGGAATATCCAACACATTAACTGGGTGCTTTCACTAAAATCAGAAGTAAAATAGCTCTGTTGACATTTAAATCACTATAATCTGTCCCTGCAAGGCCAGAGCTGAGGGGAGATGGACAGGGGCATTTATTAATTCCATTTGTGCCCACATACAATATCCACTCCATTCCAGAGGTCACCTCTGCAGTGGGAGGGCAGATAAATTAAAATGTTGAACAAGAAAGTCACATGAACATATCTGGTCAAGAGAAAGATGGATATGATTCCATACATTCTTTAACAATTAATGGGAAATATTGTACCCACAATGAACAAGAAAAAGAACAATCTCAAACACTTTTTTCAAATTGCCAACTTGATTTTGAATTGATTTTTATGAAGACCATTGAAGATTGCAACGATGAATTGTCAATGAAAATATTTTATTCATTTTCCCAGCTCCTCAATGCCTTTCTTTAAATCCCTGGTGATTAACAGCTGCCATAACTATAATTGGGTCACCACAGCTTTAATCCCCACTTTCACACTGGAATCTAAACAAACTGAAAATCAGAAATGAAGCAGCCAAACACACCTTAAATTTCTGAGGCAGCAGCACCGTTCCAACACTGCAGAGGTAATTATTACCTTTAATAACACCAGCTATGATTGAGGCTTTTAACAAAAGCACTGCTGCACTGGAACCATCAGAATCGGAGTGCTGTGGAAAAGTGTCAACCAAGGAATAAATGTGCTTCACCACTGACAGGTGTGTGATGGGATGTGCCCAGCAAGGGCTGGGAAAGGTTAAATTCCTTTACTGTTGGGAGGAGGAAGTTGCACAACAGGCCTCGCTCAAGGCTGAGAGGAAAACCTTCTAACCGTGACCTCGAACACAACAGGTTTGGCAGAAGAGGGTTTAGGTCAGGATGTGTTTGTGGGTAGGAACAGGTTTCCTCAATATTGAGCACCATTGTTTCCAAGCAGTTTTGTTTTAACAAGGGCTCTTTCCACATACAGAGCTGTTGGAGGCTGCAATCACCAGTCAAAGCATCAACTCCGAGTTTTGATACTGAAATGAGTCAAATCAGGCTCAGCTTATCGGGCAAGGGAACCCCATTTGTCAGACACTGTCAGTGCTAACATTTCCTGTGGAATAACTGCTGAAACCACGTGCAGATTTATTCCAGCCCAGTGAAAGGCACTGCTGGCACTTGGTGTGAACAAATCAGGGATGTCAATACAGGCCCTGAGAGTTTTCTTCTGTGTTTGAGACAGGGAGCAAACCAAAATCACACGGTGCCTCCTGAACCACCTCCTGAAGCTCAGGGTCCAAACAGTATTGCAAAAATAACCCCAAATGATGCCACCTCACGTAAGCACAGTGTGTCTGTAAGGATGTGACCAAAAATCAGGAACACTGCTCTACTCAGGTAACAGTCCCAAAAAGAAAACACACCTGTATTACACCTGTAACCTACACACATGCTGTGTAATCGCTTTATATTTCAAATTCCGAATGCAAATACCACACCAGTGTTTATGGCCCTGCTAATGACTTTACCATATACTCTTTGAATCTGTTTGAAAACTTAGAGGTGAAAGTCTGAACAGAAGCATTAGTTTGACTGAGATGCTTTTACTTGAATTCTTAAAGACATACTTTTTAGGAGAAAGATGTTGGTGACTAATAAAGACCCTGGCAATTAACCTTGCAAAAGAATTCTCTTGCAAATGATTCCCGTCAGGAAAAGGCTGTGCCAAGAGCAACCCTGGGAGTGCCCAGAGGAACAATCAGCTGCAAGGGCTGGAGCTGGACCAGCTGCCCCTTCATTGTGAGGGTGTCCAGAGGTGTAGAACATCCAGGGAGAACACAATGGATTTGTGGAGGCTGGAGGGATATTATGCTGTGCTATTATCTATTACACTCCAGTGCTTTCCACTTTGTTGTAATATTCCTGACCAGTGCAGTGCACTGGAATGAAGATGGAGCCCTGGCTCCCACCCATCCTTGCCTTCCTTACATTTACATGTTTTCCATAATTATTCCTAAATATTGCAACAGGTACTATGGAAAATACCTTTCTATTTCTCTCTGTAACATACTAAAACACAGACAGGCTTTTCTGAAATTATAAAGGAAGTCTGTGACTAACTGGAAAGGGAATAGGCATTTCCTGAATTTGTCAAGTGCCAACAGCACACAGAATTTGTCCAAATGCACTTTTTCTGTCTTAAAAAGCAATAAGAAAAAGGGGAAACAGTTTGACACCCAAGCAGCAGGATCACAGACTCCTGGAATGGTTTGGTGAGAAGGAACCGTAAAGATCAGTTAAGGTCCCACCCCCTGCCATGGGCAGGGACACCTTCCACTAGCCCAGGTTGCTCCAAGCCCCATCTGGAACACTTCCAGGGATGGGGCAAATATCAGAAATATCAGGTGGATCAATATCAGGAGGCAATGACTCGTGAGAAAAAGGGATGATAAGACTGTGAGGACAGAAGAAAGTTCCAGAAGATGGGGCAGAGCCTGCAGAAACAGTGGCAAGGTGGTACAAGAAGAGGAAGAGAAGGAGCAAGAGCCTCAGTGAGGTGCTGATGAAGGGCAGAATTCCTCTGGGGCCATCATGCTGTGCTGGGAGAGCAATCCTGCCAGAGGTGCTTGAGTTCACCTTCCCCTCTGCCCACCCACTCCCAGACACACAGGATGTGTTGTGCATGCACCAGGGGTGACAGGTCACAGTTATGTTGTTCACCAGTGGAACGGGCTAAAACTCCATTAAACAAAACATAATTTTCATATTAAACCCCACAAAGCCCAGCAATTGCTGTGCCTGATGGTCTGAACAAGCGGTCAGCAGAGTCCTCAGCAATTCTCCTGTTCTCACTCTTTCAGAGCCCTCAGGCTCCACCTCTGTGTGTGATTACAAAAAATGCTCTCAGAAGGTTTCTGTCCAGGGTTTTGTTTTTTTCCCAGCAGGAAAACACCAGCAATCACCAGGCTTTTACACAAAGAATTCAGCTCAAGTCAAGATGGATTTCAACTTTGACACAAAAAGCAGGGAAACAGATTAGCTGGCAGCTTTTTAAGCAGTTGGCAGGGAATAACTATAAATTCACTTCTCCCACTGGCTTGTAAAGAAATTTGCTTTACTGATTACTGGAAAGAGACTCACAGGGGAGGTTGGTGCAATCAGAACATTCTGTGGTGCAGCCATGCAGGAGTTCAGACTTTCAGAAGTATTTTCACTGAGATTCCAGCCATGTGAACACCACCTCATTTTCTAATTATCCCTTTGAAACCGAGGAGCGGGTCGTTTCCAGAGAAATAAAGTTAATTCCCCCGCATTTACTGGCTCTCACCTTTCTCCTTCTCCCTGCAATATTTCCCCCCAGAGACACAGCTGAGCCACGCACGTGTGATGTGCTGCGAGACACCACGGCAAAGGGTTTCATTGGAAGGTGCCAGCCTGCAAGGTGTGTGGCTGCAGCAGGGATGGCTCAGAGGGAATAAACACGGCCAGGGAGACGCTCCAAACTCCTAATCCTGCCGGTGCCAAGGCCACGGAGGGAACGCCAGGTCAGTGCATTAAGCCCTGAGTGCCAGTAATAGCTGCTCGTGCTCCGAGATGTCACTTTGCATTTGTCTGGAGAGGCCCAGAGAGGAGTCAAAGACGCCCTGATGGAGGGGACGGGCAGAGGGGGCCCTTTTTAATCAGTAAATTGGTTTACAGAGGCAAACTTTCTGTTCAATTGGCTTTCAGCATTAGAGCAACAGACAAGAAATGGAATTTTACCACTGTCTGTTTACAAAGGACTCAGCTCATGTAGGACTGTCTGTTTGGGGGGGGGGGGGGTTTGGGAATTCAGGTGGTCCATGTTCTGGGCTTCCTCTCACATCTAAAGTGATAAGGGAACACTACAACTGCAGCTCAACAGGGCAGGTAGGAGCCAGGCTACCCCAAACTGTCTCACCCACGTGTCCAGAGCAGGCAGCACAGAGTCCCTCCTCTAATTTTCCAAATACAAGGAGAGTCTTTTCCCTTATGCCTCTTTTCCCTATGAAAATTCAATATGATTCTATGATTTAAATCTCTCTGGACTCCTTTAAACCTCACTCTTGGGGATGGGCCTGTCAGGGCTTGAGGGTTGGACTCGACCATCCGTGTGGGTCCCTTCCAGCTCAGGATATCCTGTGATTCTGTGAGCATTATCAGAAGGCTTCACAATATATCTTAATAAAGTAAATTTTTTGTATGTTTGGGTTTGGTTTTTTATTTTAATCATCACTGTTGTGCAACGTGGCGAAATGTCAGAATTCCCAGCATTTCTTTTGAAGCGTTTTCTTCATGGGAATGTACATAAGAGGTGAAAGAATGGAAAGAACTGCAGCATCTCTGGTCATTGTACACTCTGAAGGCCTCGGGATGGACATTTTGACTATAACCAGATGGCTGCAGGCTGCCAAACTATTCACATCTTCTGCGTGAATAATAGTTTAGTGCCTCTTGTTTTTCTCAGCACATTACACAGTCTGTCCCCCCTAATTCTGTCCAGTCTCAAAGCAGCCTTTCCTAACAAACCTCATACCCCATTCCCAGATCCCCACCTTGTTTCAAGCTTTTCTTCCCCCCTCTTGGTTCCAAACCTTACAAGGACCACAGCTGTAGAGCTGGGAAAGTGCTGGTCTGAGGCATCCCCTCAGCCTGCCTGTATGGACACAGCACAGCAATGGGAGGTCTCAGAGAAGATCTGGACAGCTTTGAACCATGGAATCTTTCATAACCCAGACCACAGTTACAACAGATATATTTAATAAATCAACTGACATGTGGACTTCATAAATAATGCTGGAAATATGCAAGGTTTGTGGTGTCCCACATGCACGGACAGACCTACAGGGAGGGCAATGCCTCCATGTCCCAGTGCCCCATCCTGCTCCACTGCCCCCAAATTCCTGCTTCCCACCCCCTCCACCCACTGTGAGCCCCTTCCAGGCAGCCCCAACTCCTCTCCACTGCCTCTTCCACAGCTCCCAAGGCTCCTGGAGCACTTTCAGGTCACATCCTCAGCTCTGGTTCTCAGCTCTCAGACCCCTCTCCCACTTCCCCACATCCTTCAAATTCTTTCCATGTTTCCAGAACCTACATTGGCCAGAACTTGCCTGTGATTTTGGCCACTTTTGAGGTAAATTCTTATTAATAAAGACAAGTTTTTGCAAGGTCACATCACCTCAGTGTGTGACACCCTGGCTGGTAGAACTGTTACTGGAGAAGCCAAATTCTGCATGAGAGCCTTGATTATCCAACACCACTTCCATTGCAGAACCCAAGAAAAGCCCCAGCCTTCCCTGGGAGCTGTAAATCATCCCACTCCAAGAGTTAGCTGAGAGGGACTGAATCACATTTCTGATTGCCCACAGAAAATACTGGGGAGAAAAGGTGATTAGCATTCCAGTTCATAGAGCCCAAAGCTATTAATAATAAATCCATTAGAACTTTTAATTAAAACCCCGAAACTAGTCAGACAAAACCCACCCCACACAATAAAATAAATTTATAATATTGGCAATAATTAGCAATGCATCCTGTAGGATTAAAAATAATTAAAATAATTACATTTTGAAGTATTTTTAAATAGGTAAGAGACGGCTTCAAAGACATTAATAAAATTACATTCAGAACCTGTAGGCTACTGTCCTGGCAGGATAGACTCTGAGTCGAGTCTAAAATAATGAATTTACAAGTAATTAAGAAGTAGCAGGCACTGGAGAATTCTTTTTAATGATCTCGCCTTCCTTCTTGAAGATAACAAAAGATTTGGGGCCCCTTTTAGCAAACTGTGGTGACAGTCACACTCGGTGTGTTGCCCACTGTTCTCAGCATCCAAGAAACAACAGGTTTCTGAGAATTCCAAGATTCCAGCTGCATAAACAGGTTATGCAAGGACAGAGCCCACAATTCCTATTTAGGCACCAAATGTTTGTCTCGGAGCAATGAATAGCCTTGAAACATCCTCAATCCCATCTTTGGTTGTTATCAAGGAATCCCAGAATGGTTTGGGTTGGAAGGCACATTAAAGCCCATCCAGTGCCACCTCTGCCATGGGCAGGGACACCTTCCACTGTCCCATGTGTGCTCCAACCTGGCCTTGGACACTTCCAGGGATCCAGGGGCAGCCACAGCTTCTCTGCCCAACCTGGGCCAGGGCC
>JAWWTY010000160.1:1964367-1983701 GCA_035222235.1 Margarornis squamiger | reverse complement strand
GGGTGGTGGGCACTGACCAGGCTCCCCAGGGCAGTGGGCACAGCCCCAAGGCTGCCCGAGCTCCAGGAGGGTTTGGATGATCCTCTGCCATTGTGACTGAACTGGATTAAGAAACGCTACATGCAGCTTTGCCCTGAGTTTTCCTGGCTTCTGGAATACATGGAGGGATGAAGAAGTGTCAAAGCACCTCTCAGTCATCTCAGCTGCAGCTTGAAGAGGCCACAGCAGCACAATTCTGCTGCATTTACAAAAAGAAAAGACAATTAAATAGAGTTTCATGTACAATTTATCCATGTGAATTCATTACTGGATTCTGTTTTCCCATAGATTAATTCTAATATTGAGATTTGTTGCTGTGTGGTGACAATATTTATACTGTTTTATTTCTGTAGGAGGAATGAAAGTAACAGATTAATTTTGGCTTTTAAAAAGCATAGGAAAGCCCTAAAAAATGGAGAAGGGAACAAGACCAGTAAGTAACAAACTCCATAATGATCCAAGGCTGAAAATGACAAAAAAATATGCAAAATATTGCAAAAAACTGTAATTAACTCTACAGTTTTCTGTTGGTAATGACATAAGGTTATTCTGCCCCTCCATAAAACCCAGGGCCCAAACTGCTATTTTTTTAAAAACTCCCTTTCATTCCAAAGAAGACTCTTCCTGAGAAAGAAAAGCTTTCTTACAGTTGGAAATAAAATGATGTTTTTAAATCAAGACACGCAAGACTCAAAAAACCCCTGAACAAACAGTTTGAATTCCTAAACTGAAGTAAATTTTGAGACTGCACACAGGGATTTATTCCAGATTGGCACATACATTGCAGGAAATTAAGATTTGTTTAAGATAATGAAACTGATACAAGCATTTATTATGAAAAAATAAGCTAGAGGAAAAAAGAAGAAAAGGAAGAAGGAAATTAGCGCTAAGTTTACTAACATTTGAGAGTTCCATGGCACATAAAAAGAAAATTGCATCTCCCATGCAATTTGTTCCCAGAACTGTTTATTAACACCAAACAAAGAAACTCAAGTTAGGAAGGAATGTCATCTTCTCCGCCACCATCTGCACTGGGAAACCTTCCACCAGAAACGTTCCCCTGCAAAATATCTGCGTCAGCCTCAGGAAGCTCCCAGCCCTGCTGAGCACCATCAGACGTTCCCATTCCCATTAGCTGTGCTCCACAAACCCTCAGCTTGGCCCGTACAAACCAAACCCAGAGCACACCTACAGCCTCCAGAGCCATCACCAACCTCCACATGCCTTGTGGCACAAAGGCAGGTGCCCCAAGAACCTGGGAACACACCTGGATGGTGGCCATGCTCAAAGAAGAGGGTGAGGCCACACCTTGAGTTCTGGGCCCCCCAGCTCAGGAAGGACATTGAGGTGCTTCAACAGGTCCAGAGAAGAGCAACAAGGCTGGTGAAGGGACTTGAGAGGCTGAGGGAGCTGGGGGTGCTCAGGCTGGAGAAGAGGAGGCTCAGGGGGACCTCAGCACTCTCCACAACCCCCTGACAGGAGGGTGTAGCAGGTGGGGTTGGTCTCTTCTCCCAAGACAAGAGGGCAGGGACTCAAGCCCTGCCAGGGGAGGTTTGAGTTGGACATCAGGAAGAAATTCTTTACAGAGTGATCAGACATTGGAATGGCTGCCCATGGCTGTGGTGGATTCTCCATCCCTGGAGGTTTTCAAGATGAGAGTGGACATGGCACTCAGAGCCACGGCCTGGTAATCACAGTGGGGTTGATCAAGGATTGGACTTAATGATCTTGGAGGTCTTTTCCAACCTGGCTGATTCTGTGATTCCATGACCATTGTTTTGCCTCTACAAATCCCAGCAGAAACACACCATGCTATAGATTTTTCTATTTCCCAGCAGTTTTCTGTCAGGAGGGGAAGCTGCTCAGTGAAGCTGCTGGTATTCAGTGGATCATCTCTGCTTGGGAAGGATGGGGATGTGGTCAAGAAACATGAGCATGTGGAACCAGGAAAGAACAGGAATGAACTGACACCTAGTCTGTTAACCCACATCTAGAAAGGACATACTGTTCCTCCATTAAGCATTACCCTAATATTTATAGGGGGAAAATAGCCATTATTTCATGTATTTGAGATATTCTCACAGAGGCCATCAAGTTTCAATCAGCTGCACTGGAACCGATCTCATGAGGATGTTTGATGAGTGTAAATATATTTAGACACAAAAAATTGTTTATTTTCATATTTATTAAAAATAAAATACGGACTTAATGAGTCTCCAAGATAGCATGTAGGGTGAGTTAAATATTAAAACTGATCATAAAATGTTTTTAAAAGTTTATTCATTTGCAGCTACGATCAGGAAATGGGATTTGAATGAAGCAGCTTAAATTTCATAATCTTAAACCATTAAAACCATTAAAAATGTTTTAATGTGTCAAATGACTGTAAATATTAAGATGTGGCAAAAAAAATCCAACTGAGTATTTCTGTATACCAGCTGTACATATTTCAGACTATTTCACTTCTTCTGAGATATGTTTTTCCTCCACAGTTCTATTAACCCATTTTAAGCCAAAAGCACAGGCAGGGGATGATGGATGTGCCATTAGAAAAGCTTTATTTTATAACAAACTGTGTGTCTTGTAAAAATATCTCTTTTCTTATAGAAAAGAAACAGGGATTGAAAATAACCAGCTCTACCAATGGTAACCTATTTTAAAACTAAATTCTTTTTACTTGCTGCATACGCTGTCATTGTTTACTCGGTGACTGCCTTATAAAGATACATTAAAAATTAGCATTATAATATTAAATTAGCAATTGTTCAGCAGATGCCCTGGATTTCCTTTTCCTCAGCCTCCCATTGACTTTGAACACGATGCAGTTGCACTGCTGGATTTATTGGGGGAAAGACTGTGGGAACTTTGAGTTCCCAAGAGCCTCGGATGGGAGAGGAGGAAAACACTGAGTCCCAGAAACGGCTGGGAGGAGAAGGGGAAGTACTTGGTGTTTCTAATGGATCCCTTCTCCTCCGTGACAACTTGGTGGGACAACGAGATGGCCACAGCTGGGGCACCATACCATTGATTTCCCTGGCTCTTCCTCATTTTTTAGGGTTGGGACTACTGCTGTGCTTCCCAGGCAGGGATAATTGTCCCTTCCTAAACCATCCCACAGAGGCAGGCGAGGAGAAGAGAAGCGGCATTAATGAGAGTGAGTTGAAATGAGTAGAATTAGCACAAAATAGTCCAAAATAGAAAAGCACTAGACCACAAGATAAGACTTGTTTCATTAGCTATAAGTAGCACGATGTGTAGGAGCACATAAAGTGTGGCTACATTTCAAATATAAAAATATTACCATGAGGCTTCTCCCTCCCACTCTATTATACTCTCCAAGAGAAAAGAGAGTAGGTAGACAATGAAATTCTTAGTTCACTGCCAAGAATTCCAGTGCAAACAAATTATCAAGAGAATCAGGTAAGAATAATGATGTGATATTGATAGAGAAAGCAGAAGCTCCGTATAAATTCAAGTTTAAAATAAACTGGAGGAGTGACAGAAGGGAAAGGTATAAAGGCAGGCAGAGGGAAGCAGAGGCCCTGGGCACCCTGGGCACAGCAGGGGCACACTCTGCAGGCTGTCTCCTCCTTGGAGAGGGGGAGCAGCAGCAAGGCAGGGCTCTGCTGATGTAAAAACCAGGAATTTCAGCAGCAAACAGCTCCTAATTGCCAAAATTAGTCACTTGGAAAATAACCTGCACTAGACTCTGCTATTATCTTCACTAAACAATGGAGAGCCAAGAGGTTTATCCTGCTGCTTCAGAGTTCAGCATTTCAGGAGCTCAGTCTGCTTTCACTCCTGGGAATATTCCCATAGTCTCCTGAACTGCCGCCACACAAGCACAGGTATTTTTACCCTGCCTGCCTTACTTTCCAAGGTTATCCAGTCTGAAGTGATCAGGTATGAAATCAGAATTCTCCTTCCCAGGCCTTCCTGAGCAGTCTCAGTGATCATTTCAACTGACCTAGTTTCCCTCCTTCCACATCCTCCTGCTTCACGGTGTCTCACTGCGATGGATTCGATATAAATCTGCAGGGAATTCCCTGAAAGACACATCCCCACTCAAGGACAAGGATTTATTTAGTCGGATGGAAACCTACCTATCAAGAAATGTTGAGCATTCCAACAAAGACAAAGAAATAGTACATGGAGAGGTGCAAAATTATAAATTATAAGGTGGTCTGGTTTGGTTGCAAGTCAAATTGCAGCAGCTCCGTGAATTGGAAACTGTATTCTAAAGAGCCACAGAATCAGCATTTAATGGATGTTTTACCAGAAGATCCAAGGGAATCCCAGTGAATGATCATTGAAAGGGGGAAACAACTATAAGAAAATGAAACAAGTTAAGGAACAATATATTTACCAACATATTGAATGTGCTCCCACTTACAGATCCTCCAAGATGAAAAGTCAAGGACTTGAATAAAAACTCTCACCCAAACTCCTGCAGGCACAAACAGAACTGACTCAAACCTTTCATATCATTTTGCCACACAAAATTCTGTCTGTGGAAATGTTGTGCTTTCCAACTCTACAGCTGGTTGTTCATATGAAGAAGAGTGAAACTGGAGCAAAGCACTGGCTGTCATTCTTAATCAAGAGTGGAAGTGAATTTAAGCCATTAACGGGGATACTTTTGAATGTTGTTGTAAAGCAAAACCAGGAAAATTAAAATAAATTATTGCTTTGCATATATGCATATGTAACTTGTGTCCCTATTTGTATATAAAATGAATCACATGTGACCTAAAGGAAAAAAAAAACCACCTTATAATCAGAGGAAAAAAATATTTTCAGATGCTGGTGACTACCACATTTTACACAACTTATCACAAAATGGCACATTGTGTAGAAATTGGTAACTCACAAACCCAAAATTCCTGCTGCTCAAAGACCTGAACTAGATTTCATAAAGGAATTTGCTAACATTTCTTTCCTTCTGTTTGACTTTATAGACACTGGTTTATCGTGTGTCAGGGGGTGCAGAACTGTTTATCAAGGAAACAAAAAACACCAAACAAGAAAGACTGAAATGTCTGAATTCCCTGTGTCAGCAGCCAAACACACCAAGTAATTCTGACACAAATGTCTGAGGACTGGTGGAAAATAAAACTACAAACAGTCTTTCTGAAAAGAGCAAATAGAGGCTGCATAATATGAACATTACATGAAGTGATGCTTTAGTCCTATTACACTCTTAAAACTAAAAATGCAACCTATAAATGGTTAATATTAATTCCTTTATACTCCTCTACGTGGTAGTGCAAACCCTACAAGGCTTTGACTCACTGTTTAGCACCACCAGAAACTGGAGTTGTTTTCCAGGAGTGTCCCCATCCTGTTCCAGGATGCTCAGGCCCAGTTTCTCAGCACTGTGATTATTACCTGGTTTGCTTTGGAGGAGTTAGACTTTGGTGATTCTTTAAGCTCTTTAGAACTCCCTCATCCCATTTGCACTGCTGGAGATCCTTAAACCCACTCTCTTCATAGTTAAAAACAAGGTAACAAGATTAGGCTGCGAGCCAAGGAAATCAACCCTGTGCCAGCCGGGCCCCGCAGTTCTAATTAGAACATCATTTGTATTAACCTCCATTTCTAACATAAGGACAATATTATCACTTCTGTGATTATATCACTGCAGTAATTATCTATTCCAGGAGTGCAGTGCAAGGTAGGAACAATGCAGAGTAATCCTTACAGGACAACCTGTGGGAAGGTATTAATAGGCTATTATTCCACAAAAATATATACTAATGGAAAAATTATTAATAGAAATGTAATAAGGAGATAGTCACTCATTAGCAAGAGGAATTTGATAAACAAGAGTATGTACAATATGTCCTAATCTAGTGAAAAGTCTTTCAATGGGCTTGGAACAGACCAAGTTTTAGGGTATTTCATATTACAATGGGACCCATAACAGTGAGAGGTTCAGTAAATTTTTAATTTTCACTAAAAGGATATTATTTGGTGAGTGACCTCTCCACAGTCCAGCAGAATACCAGCCAGAACACTTTTTCATAGAAAGGAGTAAATTTTAGAACCAAAACACACAGTTCAATGCACAAAATGCAATATCTTAATGAACTCACAAGAAAATCCTGTGACTGAAGTCACAGATTATTTCTCTTGTACTGAAGAGAGCTTGGAAAGCATGCACTGAAATAAATATTAAAAATCCACCTACAGCATTAATATACCTAAATACAACTACTGAAATTAAAAGAACATTCATATTTCCAACAGAAAATTGCCTAAATATGAGTATTATCAATCACTGAGACCTTTGACCCTCCTTGTGCAAATGAAACTTCCCACAATCCCAACAAAAACTGGGGATCCCTGGGATACTTGTGTTTATGAGAATGTATTTACCACAGCAGAATCATATATGAACATGGATCCCAAAGTGTGAAAACACTGCTGGTGCACATTTTAGCAGCTGTTTTTCAGTGGAGATGCTATTTTGGTTGCCATATGAAGACAGACATAAAAAATGAAATCATAACCATCCTTTCAGGTTCACTCTCTCAGAACAAGTCAGCGCAACTTCAAAACCTTCAAGAGATTATTAATTGTGCCTCCAGTGGTGGGTGGACTGTTCAAATCACATTTCCACATGGCAGAGATCAATACTGCCTGCAAAAATAACTAACTTCTTCACAGACATCTTAAGCTGAGCACCAAAATCTTTTCTCAGCTCTAAGAATTTAAGTACAAATCTTTGCAGACAGAAGTATTTTGTGCAAGGAGGAAACTTCCTATAAAAACAGCCATGAAAATGGATCTGAGTGTTACATTAATTCATTTCTGTCCCATGGCATTTATTACACAGCATAAACTCATGTCTAGAATGCTTGTGCTGTGCAATTGTTGATACAAAAGTGTAAGAATATTACACCTGGAAAACTAAAATACCAAAATGGGTTTCAAATCCTCAATGCTTGACCTGCCAAGAAAACCATTACATATTTAATGATTTGGATCAGCCCCTGGGAGTGTCCAAGGGCAGGTTGGAGCAATCTAGACTAGGGAAGGTGTCCCTGTCCATGGCAGGGGTGGGATGGGATGATCTTTAAGGTCTGTTCCCCAGATTGCTCTGCAGAACCTCCCAGGTTCTGGCAGCCAAGTGGGAAGTGCAGATGGGAACTTATTTCTTAGGGCTTAATCAGGCTCAGCTGTAGCAAAACCTTTCTCAAATATTTTGAAAGCCTTTCAGAATTTATAATGCTTTGGTTGGTATTTTACAAGTCATTGGGCTCAAATTCATTTAAGAAGTTTATTTTGGAATACTCTGAAAGACAACCATATGAGTAGAACTTCCAGTTGATCCTCCCCAGAAGTTTATTGCCTGTGCAGCTCATCTGAACACTGAGCAGAGAAATCTTACATTTTAATGCACTCAAAACTAGGCAAAGTTCCTTCCACCAGAAAATATGATTGATTGTTACAATGACAGTAATTGCATTTTAGTAAAAGTAACCATTATGGTAATTTTCCTCCAGAAAGAGACATTTAACTAACTTAAGTAACTTGTTACTTTTCAACACATTAACTTTGGCAAATTTAACATTACAAACGTACAGAGTTCACAGCCACAACAACGTGCATCACTTAGGGAGTGTGCACACTTTTTTCATTCTATATATCAAGCAGTGTTTCCAAATAGTATCTGCTAAAAAAAAAAACTGTGCATACATAACACAGCATTAATTAAACTGTTAAGAGCAGCTATAGCACATCCCCTGCCAAGTCTCCTGTTGAAAAATTCTGCCTTCCAAGTAGCAAACTTTGTATGGTTAGGAGATATTAATTCCAGGGATAAAATGCCAGCTCTGAGAACACCATAATAAAGGATCCCAGGGAAGCAAAGCAGATCCACAGCAACTCCTGACACAGCACCCAGAGAGGTGGGTGGGTGAGTGACAGGCACAGGAAAGCTCAGGGGGCAGAGAGAGGGTGCAGAGAGCAGTTCCTGTGACAGCCCACCTGCTACAGCACTGCAGCTTCTAGAAGTTTCTACACAAGCATCATCTCACTGTGTGTTTGGCTTCCGAGCACCACCTGAACCCCAACCTAACCCTGCACTGTGGAAGAGGTGCATCAGTTTTTCCACCCTGCTCTTTATAAGCATTCAGTGCCTCTCAGGTTGTAGGAAATTCTGATTAAAATGTCGTTTCTGATAATTAAGAACTGCAGCATAAAATAATTTAAGCATGCAGGGTTTGTTTCATGCGACTTCACATGAGTTAAAGTGAAAACCCTGCGCCTTTACTTTAAAGAGAATAATCATTTTCTTCTGCTTTAAAGGGATCCTAAACTGCAGCTCATTGAATTTCCATACTACTGAACATTTTTACACTAGAAAAGAACTGAAATTAATCTGGATTTATGGTGTGTTTTTTTTTAAAAAAAGAAATTCCCTTTAAATGGAAATACCAACAGTCTGAATTTCAGTCAGTCAGATTTAAAGTTTTCACTTCACTTCCCTAACTCCTGTGAAGGAACAGTTTTTGTCTTTGGCTCCTCTTTGAACTGTATAAAGCATTCATGGTGCAGAATTGTGTGTTTGCAACTTGAGTTTTCACAGGTGATGCTGCAAAAAATCAATCCTTAGTCCTTGCAGTAATTTTTCCTCAGCCCAGTACCCTGCTGGGGAATTAATCTGCTCCTCTAGTTTGTCACACCTTGTAAATGAAATACCTGTAGATAACTCAACATCAGGAGACTTTTTTATCCCCCTGGTCAAAGGAGCACCATTATGGAGGAGGTTGTATTATCTCAAAGTCTACTGAACTGCTTTTTCAACAGCAGCCTGATTTTAGATAAACCCCTAATTTTATTTTTGAGGACTTACACCTGTAAATTCATCAATGATTTGTTTGGTTTTTATAACCAAAAGGTTGCAAACTCATAGGGAAGCAAGGCCAGAACAGTAGAACAGTCAGAATGGGCTGGAAACCCACGTAGCTCAAGGAAACTTCCTTTCCACTGATATCAGACTGCCCAGGGCAGGGGTGGAATCCTCATCCCTGGAGGGATTTAACAGCCCTGGGGATGTGGCACTGGGGGATAGGGGACAGCGGTGGCCTTGGCAGTGCTGGGGGATGGTTGGACTTCATGATCTTAGAGGAACTTTTCCGACCTAAATGATCTTGTGGTTCTTTAAGACTAAAATCTTTCCCTCTCCTGTTGATCTTCAACTACATCATAATGACAAAATATTTAAGAAAACCTCAAAATTAGTTTGGCTTTTCGAAGACAAAGTGAAATTAGGAGGAAATCAGCGACTGGCACACAAACAGCAATAACCTGGGGCAGATGTTTAGAGCTTACTAACATTCCACCACGGAATTTTCAAAGATTATTTTTATAACAGTGTCCCAGTTACTGTCGAGAAGAGGAGGAAACTTACACTTTAAACAGAACTGGCAGCCGACCTCTATAATTAGTCCTTTATCTTTCCCACGTCTCCTAAATGACACAAGGCAAGCCACATACCTGAATTGTGCTTTGCAGGGTGCGGGAGTTAAATCTTCAGTATCAGCTGGAGGAGCTGATGATTTGGTGGAGGCTTTGCAGGTACTCAAGGCAATCTCTCCAGCTCTGACCAGGTGTTACCTGTTAAAAAATCACACAAACCCACCAATCAAACTGTCCATTGTAATAAAAGGGTCTATGCTGATCACCTGGCAGCACCTCCAAGAGAGGATGCAGCTGGAAGAGATTGGGACTTTCAGTAAAGGACACTCCTACATAATGCATTCCATTTGGCAGGGTTATAAGGGAGAAACAAAAACTCCATCATAACCAGGGTTTGTGTTGTGCTACAGGATGACTTAAAGGAAGGAGAATCTGTCTCAAAAAGAGACATTTAATTTTATTGAAGTAGCTGTAATTGTCAGAAATTCCAAAAAAGGGATATGTACCTAAGTCTTGTGCAAGACCTGCAAGTGTAACAAAGGGAGTTGATGCAAGAAACCATGACCCATAACTTTATTCTGATGTCCAACAGCACAATAAATGTAATTTGGCGTGAGTGAAACTGTAATTTTTGGTAATCCAAAGATACAGCACTTATGAAACTCACAGATCATCTCAGCAGAGTTTTGGAGAAAAGGAATGAGTGACTCAAACTGTCAGACAGTAACACAGTCAAGCACAATTCACCCAAGCCCTGTATTTCCCTCCAATTGTTTTGTTGCATAAATACTGAATGGAGCTACCTAATACAGAAAATATCTGCTGTGAGAGGATAGGAAATTATTTCAGTGGGTGTGGAAACGTGTTTTGCTTAGAGACAGTTTGGATCACAGAAGGTACAACTTGAGGTTATTCAGAGAAAAATGGCTAAAGGCAGGCAGGTGATAGAGACAAAATTAGTCCAAGCCCACACCCTGGGCTCTACCCAAGGTGTGCCTTGGGAGTCAGGACATAAAAATATGGCCATTAATCCTCTTTTAAAATGTCTGGCTGTTTAGCAAGGAGCCACAATTTAAACTGCAGTTCCACAAGCCCTTTAATCCAGCCCCTGCATCAAAAAAGCAGCAGCTCCTGGTTTCCTTCACACACTTGTTGTGGTCTCAACCCCAGGAAGGTGCTGAGCTCTAAGCCAGCATAAATATTGGTGAGGCTGGGAAGGAGTGAGCTCAGAAAGGAGTTTAAAGCTAATGTTTTGGTTTGGCTTGCTGGCTGGGCTAGTTTGAACCCAAATCAGTTCCCCAATCAATTAAATGTGCAGCTGCAAGAACATTTGTGCAGGGCAGGGCGGCATCTCTGGCTTATGCTGGTTTAAAGTGTTTGTGGAAGTACAGCAGGGGTGTAACTGAAGATCTGCTATAGTCTGACACTGCTAATAATCCACAAATGCCATTCCAGAACACAGGAATAGTTAAAGCTTATAAATGGCCTGGCCATGTGCTCTGCAGAGGGGCCTAACACAGGAGAGCTGAGAAATTGCTGCAACAGCTTGAAAAACACACAAGTTTTGAGGTAACTGCATGTTCCAGCAGCAAGGACAAAAACGTGCTTCCCAAGCCACTTGTATCCCAGGATGATTGATGAGAGCATGATAAATGTGCTTAGCAGACCTTCAGAGTGCAGTGGCTGTGAGGGGGCTGCTGACATGCCTGGGGCACTGCTCCCACCTGATCCCCTTCCAGCCTGCCTGCAGCCTGCACATTTCCTTCTCTTCAGAAGGCCACTTTTAAACCTTACAACTTCCAGTAATGCTCCAAAGGTAGCAGAGGATCCAAGTGAAGTAAGAGCAGATGGAAATGCCGCTCCAGTTTTCCCATTAGTCCTTCCCTGTACCATAAACACAAGCCAGGACAACCTGAGTTCTCTTTTTGTGTAATTTTACAAAAAACTGAACTGGACACGTGCATACCCATGTGTTGTCTTTACCTGGAACCACAATCTCTGTGCCTCAGTAGACCTTAGAGTGTCTGGTCTCTCTGAACACTTTATCTTCATTGCTAAATTGACATAGTGATTCTACCAGAGGAATTATTCCAAGTATTTGAAGGTAAAATGTTATCATTACACTCTAGTTGAATATAAAAAAAAAAAAACCTTAACCAAAAAAGCACAGCTTTATCTGGTACAAATCTCAAATAGAATTTAAACAAAGCAATAAAGTAGAAGAATGATCACCTGTTAACATATGACAGATATAGGTTATATATTGTGCTCAGCCCACTGTTTTCCTCACGTGGGAACCAGCTGATAGGTTTTAAAGATAACAGTATGCTATGATTTTAAAGTAATAGTCAAATAGTTATAAAAACAGTTTAAAAAGGTTCTTCCAATATTTTGAAGCTTGTTTGTTAAATATTTTACAATAAATCCTCACTAGAGTCAGGACTCTTCCATGGTAGTTAATCTGGATGAAACATCCAGTCATCTCCTTGTCCTTCCTCCTGTAGCACAACACACACACGACTCAGTGAATTCCTGATATTTTAATGACAATAAAACTTGGAAACCAATATAGATTGAGAGTGTTACTTGTAATAAATCATTAAAAGCAAGAATCAGACAGAAAAACCTGCCCTTTTCCCTTCCCTGGCCTTAGCCAGTGCTTGAGAACTTCCATGGCAATGCCCACTGAACTTGGCAAGGGGTGTTGTCTGAGCTTACTCCAACCTGAAGTGCCCAGCATGACCAGAGCATTCAAATTCCAAGTATCCTTAACAAAAAAGGTAGAACTTGGCATTGCTCTGCACAGTTCCAGGAGAAAAAAAACCCTGATCTTTCCACCCAAATCCCAGCCAAGCAACTGTTGCAGTGGAATAAGCCTCCAAACCCATGGGAATCTCTGTCCTGGGAGCTGTTTAAGCTTCCTTAATGCTCTTAATCCACCTTGCTGTGGAGCTGCCAGACACACTGGCACCCACCTTCCCACTTCCCCAGGGCTGGCCTGCAAGTGTCCTTCCCCTCCCTGTAGGTCCTGACAGGCTCTGGGACACAGACTGGAGCTTTCCACAACTGCCTGTGACCTTTGAGAGACACCTTCATGGAAGTGCAAACCTCTCAGGAACCTTGAGGAAAACCAGGCTGATCCTGGTGAAATAAATAATATGTGTCTCTGGTAAAGAAGGATATTGATTAGGAAACAGCATGGCAAACCAGCTCCCCTGGCTGTGCCATTAATCAGCTCACCAGTATTCCTGGTAAAAAGAGGAATGGCTTCCAAGTGGTGGTGCTCCAATGGAATCATTCCAATGTTTTGGGGCAAATATGGGAAAAAATCTACCGTCCATGTGCATGTATTTCACCTGCCCTGGTGCTCTGTATGAAACAAACCCACTTTTCCCCCTGCAGTTTCACGGAAGTTGGTTATGTGATGTTCCTGCAACAAGGTGCATGCACTATGCACCACTAAAAAACATTAGAAGGATGTTCTTTCCCTAAAAATTTCAAGGCAAAACAGTGAGCATATTAGGCAGGTTGATGCTAAGTATAACACTTTCTAGTTAAAGGGGGAAAAAGAAAAAAAGGTTAAATTTAGTTCATTTTAAAACAGTCTGAACTGCAAAAACTTCTCATTTTAGGGAGTAAACTGATTTTGGCACCTCAGATATTAGCATATTTTCTGTTCAGTGTCTGAATTGTAATTATTATAAATTTATTTGTAGATGGATCTACCCCAACCCCCTAAAATGGTGGGAGCTGGAGGAGGATTTAGCTCCTCAGTGCCCTGGACACTGACTGAACCTCTGTGAGAGCACAAAGCTGAGATGTTCTGCTGGTTGGAGAATGAAGATCACAGGTTTTCACTCAGAGAGCTTTAAATCACCTTGGAATGGCCCAGCACATCCATCTTGTCAAAGCACAAGCAGCAGAAAGAAATGGTCCAGCTGGATTCCCTTCATGGAAAAGAAGTGGACAGCAAGGAGGTGTTCCCTGAGGGACTTTCAAAGCTCTCAACTTGCTCCATCCATCTTTAGAGCCGAAATAGGTGGGGTTTGGGAATCTTCCACACTCCTTGCAATGAACCCCATAATGTGCCAGATTTTCAGGAATTACAGCACGTGGGGAGAGGTATTATTTTTGAAAGAGTGAGCAGGAACCAGGGGGTGCCTGCAGACCGAGCTGCTGTTGGCAGGATTATTTGAATGCTACTTAAATTCTGGGCAGAAATTATGAAATCCCTAAATCACTGCTTCTGGGCTGAGCCCAAAACACATTGACTTTACACCAGTTCCCATCCATTGTCCCCCAGTCATACTCCTGGCTTCCTCAGGGTTCCTGCTGCACTTCTCCATAACTACCTCTAATCAAGGCTTCAGAGAACAGCAGGAACCAGCAGGAGCTAAATTTCTTTCAAGGAAATGGGTCTCAAATCATATTCCAATCATTTTCCTTTGCAGAAAGGCTTTATTAGCCTAAAACTTCTGCCTCTGGAAGCAGGACAATTTCTTCTTTCACATAATAAATTTGTAAGGGTTTATTCTACATGCTCCAGTTATTAGCCACAAAAAACACCCATAAAATTATGAGTAGCTTGTTCATTGCTGTGGATCTTCACATTTCTCTTCTAAAATTCCAAATGGCCAATTTTCAAATGCCATACCCATGGATTATTTCATAAATTCTCCACTTCCAGCTACCATCTCTTTCTGAAAACAGTTATTTACATTATGGAGCCTCAATTTCTTGGCATTTTAGCAACACCAGTAACTAATGTTTGAGCTGCAGCATCCTCCAATCCACCTGAACCTTCCAAAAGTCCACCTCCCATTAACATTCTTTAACAAAACTGTGGGAAACTTTATTATTACCTGTTGAGCCAAAATCTGGCAGCCATTTGTCTTCCTCAGCACTCTGTGACAGTGAGCTGAACCAAACAATGTTCCCAGGAATGTCACCAGGTTTTAAATGACTCAAGTGGGACAACAAGACCTCTGTGATGAACAGATTCAGAACAACTGGGAAGGTGTGGTCTCATCCAAGGCCTCTCACTGCTCCTCTTGCTCCAGGCAGCAAAGTTTCATTCAGACCTGCAGACCCTGGAGTCTCTTCTCAGAGGGTTTCCTCAGCTGATTTGCACTGCTCATCTCCTCTAGAGAGCTCTCAAATGCACAGTTTTCCTCTGTTTCCTGAAAAGCTGGCCTGTGACAATTCAGCTACTTGTAATGTGGCTGGCTCATCTGAAAAATAGATACATAAATAATAGAGTAATAAGTATAATATATATGTGCACAATTTGGGATTACAGTCTGAAGTTAAAATCACACATCACAGCCTGGAAAATCAGCCAATCCTCCTGATCCCACTCTTCAGCCCTTACAGAAAGATTCCAGGATATTTTGACTGACATCATAAGTAGCTACATCTATTCAAGTATTTTCCTTCTTTCAAAAGAGCCAAAAGTCACATTGACACACTGATTCTAAAAAGCACACAGTCTAATACTCTAAATATCTGTCAATCTCACCCCATTGCCCACTTTGCTCTGCTATTTCTTATGCCTATTTAATTACGAATTGTTGGTCTAAAATATATAAATCCTCAGCAACAAATATATATATATACATATGTATAAATACTTCCAAAGTAAGTGCAAAAGATATAATCCTTAAAATTTAGCATCATTGTCAGGACACTGCAGCAAAAAAATCCCCAAAACACTTGTCACATATTTTAAGAATTCATCAAAAATAATGTTGAAAACATGACAATGTTGTAGCACTTTCACCTCCTGTGGTGGACACAGAGTTAGGTTATAAATGGGTATCTAAATTATAATACATTCTGAAGAATCTTGTTTTCATAACACAGACTGGGGGTTTAGGAATTCATCTTGGACTCTTCATGGCACTTCAGAAAAAAAGAAAGAAATCCATAATATGACTGAGGACTACGGGAAAATACCGAGGAAATGTAATTTTCCTGTGGAATACAGATGAAATCACACATGATAAATGCCACAGCAATAAAAACCTGTGACACAACAAACTGCCTCTAAGAGACAACGTGGTGTCTGAGAGCAACAGGAAGCTCCAGCTGGATGATCCTTTCTGACAAGACACTGCAAATCCTAGAATGAAACATCACTCTCTCCTCCAGGAAAATAGGTTAGGGAGTTCTGAATCCCTGCTCGAGCAGTTTAAGGAAACAGAAGTCTGGACAGCAGGTCAAAAAGGAAAAATAATCCTTGGGTGTAAATGTAGCCTTTAATGAGAATTACTTGATGGAGACTGTACTTCTGTTAATTTCTGAAAATGTTGTATTTATGTTTGTTTCTAAGCTCAGGGAAGGAGAACATTTGTGGCTTTGAGGGTCTGCAGGCTCCAGCTGATTCCACTGAATAGGAATTTGTCACATGCACAAAGTCACTCCAGGAGCAGCTTTAGAGAATGTGAGACAAGCCCTGTGCATTGGACTCTGACACGAGTGAAATGAGCACAGCAGCACCAAAACATTCAACAGCTTCATGGAAAATTTATCATCTCAGTTACAAGAATAAAAGGAGAAAACCTTGATGGACATTTATGGTGCCCTAACCCAGAAGCATTCCAGAGGCAAGCTTTGGATTTCAGATCACAAGCATTTAAAAGGTGAATTAATTTCATGTTTTCTCATGTTTTCAAGGCTGTGCTATCTGTATAACTGGGAAGTATCTCAGCAGTTTCGGGACACAGTAAAAAAATGCAAAATAATGAATAATTTGTAGTAAATTTATTATCTGCCCACTGCACTAAAACTGAAAATATGTATTAAAACTCTTTTGGAATATTATGAATTCCACATAAGTTATGTATATGAAATTAAAAATACTTCAAGGCAGTTATTTACCTATTGAAAACCAGAAACTAGGCTGTCCTCCAGTACCTGCACTTTTTGCCAGTGCAAAGTCAGGCTGGCTGCTGAGGAGGACATGCCTGAGAGAGATTAATTCCTTGCCATTTTGGTCCTTTCTGGTTTGGTTATGTAAGGACGGTGCCTGAACGTGCTCCCCCTCCTCCTTCAGAGTTTCCAAGGGAGAATTACTCAGGCCAGGAGGGAAGATTAATGAGATAACGACAAGGGTTCTATCTGTTGATGTTCCTCCTGATATGACAAGCCCCTTTAAAAACGCTTCCAGAGGTGCTCTGAGTGAGTCCTGCACAGAAGCTTCTTACCTATCACGCTGGGCTTGTGTGTTGATTCAGTGCTGAGTGTGGGAATGCTGAAAACCCCTCAATTTCTAGCCCTGCTCCGGAGAGAAAAATGAGACATTGCTGAGTTTTAATTCTCCTCATTATCCCCTAAAAGGAAAGTTATATTTGTGCTGCCTCTAGGCAAAGAACCATCCCACATGAGCAAAAGACTGGGAGCTAAGATCACATCCATTTCATCTCGCTGCTGCTCCTCCTGCTCTCCACAGATGCTTAAGTCCCTGACACTGTGTCTTCAGTGCTCATATGTCACAGCAAATGATTCATTAAAAATGCACAGACAGATTGATCTGGGGAGAGGGGGGGAGAAAAAAATCTGGAGTTTAAGGCGAAAGGAAAATAGAAATGAAGAGCCAAAAGGTGAAAAAGGGAAACACCCGCAAAATTCACATGAGAAAGACATTTAAAAATAAAGAGGAGACAGCAACTGTGCTGACATTTAATATGTCTACTTGGGATAAAACTCATCCTTTTACGAGCAATAAAACAACAGCCTAGCCCAAAGCCCTCGAAGCATTTTGCTTCAAGTGCCTCATAAAAATGGTTGGCTGTTTCTCCTAAGGTCTATAAAAGATTTCCACCAAACCACCTTATTTTTTTTTTTCCCTTCTTTTTAAATATAATGAAATGGGAGCAAATCCCTAATGCAGGTGATCCCAGTCACCAACACTGATCCTGATTCACAGACCACTGGTCACGCTTCTCAAAGCTGGGAAGGAAAAGGGAGAAACTCATGACTCCTGTGGTCCTGATAAACAGGGGATTGACAAGGCTAACCCTACTCTATCCCTGTGTTTGTAATATTTCCTGGATGGCCAGAGGGATTTACTCTGCCAAAGGAATCCTGCAAGTGAAAAACCACCCCTGCCCAAGGATAATAAGCTACTTGAGTAAGAGACACCTCCTTACTGTGACATCCATGCAAATGCTGTTATATAGATGTCATATATGTTGTATTTTTATCAGAAAAAAAATGGTGAAATATGAGTATGGACCATAATTTACATTCTGTAGGTAAAAAAAAATCCCTAAGCCAAATACCTACAATGGGAAGTACGTACATACATACCTCTATATATATATATATATATATATATATTCACACACACAAGCCATATTTTTAGCTATAATTTCCTGCTCATGTGGCAACATGACCAGCGTTTTGAAGCAGCTGAGCCAAGTGAAAACACAACCTGCAGAACAGGTCACGTTTAAATATTCTGCTATTGAAGAATATTAAAAACGACAGATTAAGTAGGAGTGTTGTAACACTTAACATTAATTAACGCTTGTAAATCACTCTGAAATACTTGGATAAAAGATGGTATAAAAGGTGTTGCCACATGTCTTGATGCTTCTAGATGTGCACAAGCCCTGACATCTTGTTTTGTGTTCGGGGTGTTTCAAATCATAAAAACTACGGTCACTGGATGAATTTAATGTTGGGAAGTGTTGGAACACGGCAGAGAAACACCAAGGATGCCCTGATTAAGACCTCAAGCAGACACCTCGATGTAAATAGCCTGAGATAGGTGCATTTCTTGGTGTCTGAACCCTGGTGGATCCCCTGATCTGTGAATTAGCACAGCTTGGCAGTGTTACTCAGCCTTGGCTTGGCTGTATGTTCACATGGGTGAAATGCATGTAATATTCCTTCCAATCCAGTACCATGCCGTGTTCACAGCCCAAAGAAAAACTTGGAATATGCCACCAGACAGTTTGAAAAGGAACCTGGAATCACTCAATACCTATCTGGGGTTAGTGAACAGCATAACCAGTTCTCAGAGAACTTGGTGCTTGTTGCTCAAGCAATTACAGGCCTTCACAGAAATTAAAGGCCAGCACCAAGGCCCTTATGCTTTCCCACATGGATCTCTGGATCTAAGAGCTTCATTTTTATCCAGAGACAAATCATGTCTTTTATGGCATCCATTTAAAAGCAGGGTAAGGACTGCCACCAAACTCATGAAGGCACAGAACCACCATCCCTAAGGGGGATGATTTAGTGCAAAGTGTTCTGTGCAGAGGGACACAAAGTACCACCCAGAAGGTGAGAACCCTGGAAATGATCCATCCATCCTGCTCTCTCCCCAGCCATCCCAAACCCAGCACACGTGCTGCTTTGTGCCCACGTTCTGGAGGACAGCCAGCCCATTGTGCCCTCCTCTGGGACACAATGTGGGGTTGTGCTTGTGTCGGGAGCATCCACGGGCTCTCCCACTCCACGTAAAGCTTGGGAACTGCCAAGGGACACACAATGATAGGAAACTGCAGTTTGCTGTGATTCAGGGGGAGACTCTCAGTGCTGGGAAGTTGGGCCACTGTGCCAGCAGAGCACCCTGCCCATCCTTCAGGGTGGCCAGCACAGAGAGCTGGTGACACACAGGTGCTATATAAGTGACATATTTATGGTATTTATTGTACATACCAGGGACGTACAGCCACCTTTGAGCGTGGGGTCCTGGGTGGCAGTGCCTGTGAGAGGGCTGTGGAACACAGCAGTGCCCTCAGTGCCGGGGAGAGCCCAGGGAGATGGAGAGGGACTGGGGACAAGGCACGGAGGGACAGGACACAGGGATGGATGGGATAATGGGAAGGGATTGCTGGCTGGGAGGGTGGGCAGGGACT
>JAWWTY010000160.1:1935273-1964182 GCA_035222235.1 Margarornis squamiger | reverse complement strand
GCGAGGCGGCGGCGGCGCGCGCGGGGCCCGGGCCGGGGGGCGGGGCCTGCGTGGGGCCGCGCGCCCCGCCCCGCCGCCGATAGGCGGAGCGAACCGCGGGGGGCGGGGCCATCCCGCCGGCGCCGCGCCGCGATTGGCCGTCGAGCCTGTCAATCATGGTCGGCCGCGGCGGCCGCGGGGAAGGAGGGGGAGGCGGAGAGGAAACAAAAACAATCGGCCGGGCGCCGCCATCTTGGGCCGGTTCTCCGCACGCCACCCGGGTGAATGGGTAGATATGAGATTACCACGGCGGAGCAGCGGCAGCAGGGCACCGACGGCTGCTCCGCGCTGCCACACACACGCGGCCGGCTCTAGGCACGGCCGGCGCCGCCCGCAGAGAACCGCCCGGCTCGGCCTGCCCGCCTCGGCAGCCCCTGGGCTGCGCTGCTGGAGGGACAAAGTTGGGCTGAGCCGCGCCGGGGAGCAGAGCCCGGGGCAGAGCTAGGCGAGAGGGCGAGCAGGGCAGCGAGCCCCGCTCCGCCGCGCCCCGCCCCGCCGTGAGGGGGCCGCGGGCTCGGGGCTCTGCCCCTGCTGCCGAGGGCCGGGGCGAAGGGGGCGAGGAGGCGGAAAAGAAAAAAGAGGGGGAAAAAAAGGAAAAGAGGAAAAAAAAAGAGGCGAGGACTGCGCTGAGCTCGGAGGGGTGGGTTGCGGTGGAGCAGCGGCGAGCAGGGGATGTGTCCGTGAGGAGCCTGGAGCCATCCCGGACCCGTGAGGAGAGCCTGGATTCATCCCGGACCGTGAATCCTCCATCCATCCATCCTTCCATCCACCCATCCTTCCACCCATCCTTCCTTCGCCTCGTCCCTTCCAAAGAAGCCCGTGTCTCCTGGAAGCTCGGCACTCCGGCAAGGATTTGCCACAAAGAATATACCACCCTCCTCCCCAGCGCCTGGATACTGCATCTTTATTTTTATTTCTTCTTTTTTTTTTTTAAACACACCCCCCCCCCCTCCTTTTTCTCCCCGGTCGTGTGTTTAAAAACCAAATATAGCCTCTTGCGGGGGGAGGGGATGGAAATGTTCTGCTAGAAGGATTGGGAATCTCGCTGAGGACGGGGGGATGCGCTGCTCTCGCTGCCTGCTGCACAAGGACTAGAGATCTGCCACTTCCCGGAGCTTGCTTTGGTACCAAACTGTTGTTTTCCCCCCCTTTCCCTCGCCTGGGCTGCTCGAGATCCCCCGGTGGTGGTAAAGAAAACCCACGTGTAGCTGGTGGCCGGGTTTTTAAGGTAGTTGTGTTTTTGTTTTATTTTTGTTTTTTTTTTTAATTATTATTTTTCATCGTCGAGGAACTGACAAAACTTCCCCGCTTCGCGCCGAGGTTCGGAACTGGAATGGAGCTGCTTTTCTCCCAAACACTACGGGGTGTGTGAGGGGGGAGCCAGGGCGAAAACACCGCGTGGACTGATCCCCATCCGACCCACGAGGGATGATCCTGCACGGCGCTTGATGTGGGAAACACTTGGAGACTCAGAGACTTCGTCGTGTCCAGCAGCTTAATTGTTGACTTTTTTTCCTGTTGTTCTTTTTTTTTCTCTTTTTTTATTTTTAAGTGGATTCGTAGCATTACTTTTATGAATTGAATTTTGCCACCGTTTGTACAGAAGCCAAATGACACGTGTGTTTTGAAACACGGTTCCAAATATATTTATCCCTCCCTCAACCCGGATTCTCTCTAGCAAGAGCCGCGGGGAGGCCGTTGATGTCTAAACAAACCTGATTTTAGTGTTTTATGAACACTACCTGCTGCAGAAATGTTGCTATAAATCGCTTTATAGCGGTTCAGCAAGAAGGGAGATTTTTCCAGCTTGCAGGACCCAGGAAACTGGATACTTAAAAGTCACTTAAATGTTTTAACAGCGTTGGAAAATGGGAGCTGCTACTAAGTTGGCGTTCGCTGTTTTTCTTATCTCTTGTTCATCAGGTAAGTGAATGTTCTTGAATGTGTTGCTTTAAACGGAAGGTTTTGGGAGTCAGCGCTTGAGAGCCTGGGCCGATCCTCTGTGAATGAGGAGAAATCTCTTTTTTCAGGTGACAAATGTTTTACTGTAAAAGCAGAAGGATGGTTTTATATTTATTCTTAAAAATACATAACGTGAGCACTTCAGACACGCAGCGCTTGGATTTCAGATCAGTTGTGTGGAATAAATGTGGAGACATAACCACCTAGTGTCAAATAAGTAATCTGGCAGTGCAGTTACTGGTGCTTGACGGTGTGTTTTTAAATAAGAATTACCCAGCTGAAATGCCCTTTTACTTCAGTTTGATCTCTTACTCTGAGCTATTCACTGGTCCTTCGTTAATGCTTCATTAATTTAGAATAGGTGCTGCTCTGAAAGCCTGGGCTCGTCCTTTAATGACAGCGAGGGGTGAGATGTGCGAACAGAATTGGGGTGAAAAGCCAGACTTTCAGTTTCTAAACAATAATTTGTAACCTTTTGTATTTCGCTATTCAACATGTCACTGCTTTGTAGTGTCAAGCCCGCTAATTTTCCTTTTAAAACAGCAGAATTTGAGTTCCAAAGGCCAGCTCCGAGTGCTGGGAAGCGAGCTGGGTGCGAGGACTTCCCCACGCTTCTCCAGGAGGAAAATTGTTACGGCAGCAACCAGTGGTTGGGCAACTGTTGGTCCAGTTCTGCTTGCAGCTCCATCGGGCTCCCAAAAAACACCCTGGTGGGGGCTGTGCAAGGATCTAACACTGGTTTACAAGCAAGCCTGGCGCTCGCTGCTTGCACTTGCGTTTATATTTAGTATATTTTACTGTATCTAGTGCTCTCAGCGCCCTTGCAGGGTGTGCACAGGCACACTTGTTTATCAGCCTCCAAGGCACCAGAGCAGAGCTCGGCTCCCCCTGAAAGGGCGAAATGAGAGCCCTGTACAATTGCAGAGTTCTGAGGTGGAGGGTTTTGCTGAACAGGACGTTTTCCTGCGGTTAGTAAATGGATAGTCTAGTCTTGTGTCTGTAGTGGTATCGATCCGTTCCGTGCGCGCTAAATGTGCTGGGAGATGGCAGCGCCGCCAGAAATAAACCCCCCCAACCCTCCCTGTTTGAACCAGGGGAACAGCACAGCGGGTTAAGGACAGCCAGAAGGTTCTTGGGGGGGGTGTCTTTTTTATTCCCCTTCCGAAACAGAGCGTGATTTCTGGCAGATTTGTCTTGCAGGAGAACATGTCTTTCGTCTTTTCCCAGTGTCTGGTTTTTTATAAGTCAAGCAACATTCGTCTTAATTCAGGGATGTGTTTTGTAAAGAAACTTTTCCCCCCCTCTCGCTAACACTTTATGAAAGACTCGGTGCCATCTGCCCTCCGTGTCTGTCTCTCTTCCACCTTTAAGATCCTTTTGCCTAGAGCACAGAATAGTGATTTTTGTTGACGTTACTTATCACACGTATTAAAAAGAAAGGTTAAGCAACGAAAAACCCCACTTTTCTTGAACATTTCTTGCTCGGGTTGTCCTTGGTAAGGTAAAAAGAATGTTTCTCTTGCCTGTGAAGAATGAATGTTTGCTAAATGAGCAGGAAACAGCACTCCGGACTGCTTCTCATGTTAATGACATTGCTTTGGTGGTTATGCCAGTATTACACATTAAGTGTTCCGGTACTTAACAATTATTAAACTATTTTCTACTCCCCTGAAATTTTAGAATGTCTGCAGTCCTCTTGTAGGTCTGAAGGTAAATAACTTCAACAGCAAGCTGTTGGTTTTATGACCGAAATTATAAGATGACTTAAGATTTTAAGCATGAAGTGCAGGCATTTTTATGAGTGGTGTGACTTATTTCACTTTTAAACCCCTACCTGGCCAATTGGTTTTAACACCATCATAAGTTTCTTTTCCAGTCTTTAGTCTGCAAATAAGTCTGCCCAGCTTATATATTTAAGAATATTGGCAGTGGTTTAGGAAACGCCGGGGTTCAGGTGTGGAGGTGTCTGCTTTGCCTCCCTCCGGTGTCTCCAGCTCCTCGCAGCCTTTGTGTGTTGGTTTGCTGTTATTTGTTAATTTATTTTTATGTGCATCTATGTTCTGCAGATGTTTACACAGCCAATTAATACCCGTGCTCTTTAAATAGGTGAAAATGTTGTGGTTTTTTTGCTGCGTGGTGGGTGTGGAAGTGCTCTTTAGGTTCAAAGCAATTTTATGTTACCTGCTGTAAACTGCTGTATGAAACCCTGCAAATGCACTGCGAATGGACAGGAATTTCCAGTGGATCTAATCATCTTTGCTAAGGGAGTGAAAATATTTTCCCATTCTGACTAAGATATTTGAAAAAGAGCATCTGTGTTGTTATTAGGCTTTAAAATATTTGTAGATGCTCGGATAGAAGTGGGTGTAGGTTTGCACCCGTTTGTAGTAATCCAAGAGGATGAGATGAATGCACATTAACTAAACATGAAAACAAAGTGCCCGGGTCAAGGTTCTCCTCGTGCCCTCTAATACACTTCTTAGATAAACCTGTGTGTATTTTTGATTCAATAAGGAACAGAAGAACCTGAAGGAATAATAAAATACTCCTGAGCAAGCTCCCTTGCCTCTCCTGCAGGTGAGGCAAGATTGGAGGTGAGCTTAACAAGAAGAATAGTAACTAAGAGAGCTGGTTCATCAGAGAAGGTGCTCTTAGATATTATCTGTGTTCTCCCCTCCCCCAAGGAAGTGTGTTTGTGTTCTGTAGTTCTGGGGATTGCTCAGTTGCTCTGTGACATTTCAGGAACAGAGAATGTGTGCTTTCATCATTTTCTGTGATTTTTGGAGCGTGCACCCTGTGCAGCTGAAAGTGTGGGAGATGTTGAAGCAGTGGATTGTTTTCAACCACAAGCTTTTTCTGGGTGCTATAGTTTAACATCTTGTGTTCCCTTTTGTTACTCTTAAGCTCCTTATTTCCCTAAACATTGTTTCATGCTCCGCCTTTGGTACCTGGGTGGTCCATCAGCAAAGGAGCTCTGCAGCTCCCAGTCTTACAGGGAGCGAGACCTATATTTTTTGCAACTCATTTAAGCTAAAATCATGCTAAAAAAAATCACCTAAGCAGAAAAATCCACATCAAAAAAGCCTTGGTCCTCTCTATTTCTCCTTGTGCCAGATCACTCTCAAGCCACTCACCAGGTCTTGTGCTAAAGGAAAGGGCATGGCAAAGATACCTTTGTAGTTGAAGGAGCATTTTCCCTGCATGGAGCATGTTTTATTCTCAGATTTTTAATTTATTCTTCCCCTGTCTCACACTTATCAGGGAAATGATATTTTTTTTTTTTAATTTCTCTTTTCCCCCGCCAAAAAAACCCAGCTAGAACTAGCCCAAGATCCTGCTTTGACTTCAGATCCTGAATGGCTGGGTATTCTGCAGGAATTGGGAGGGAGAGAGGTGAGACTGATTTTTACTGGTGTAACATTTTTTTTGGACAGTCCTTTCATTATGAATTTGGTAGCCCTTGAAAACCCTGCCAAAGGTTTGGGAGCATTTATGGAATTGTCTCTGTGTGTTCCCTGCTGCCCGTGCTTGGACTCCCATCATGTTACTGCACAGGCAGGGCAATAAACCACTTCAGATTAGTACTGCTTTGGAAGTAAAATCCTGCTCCAGATTCCTTTTTTGTCAGAGTGTTCACTTTTTTATATTAAATGTCTTATCATTGGGCAATACCCCGGCACTCCTGAGGTTGCTGTTGAGAGCAGGACTTGTAAACCTACTTAATGCTGTTTTCAAGCATAGATACCTTTAGGTAGGATTGATGTTATAACTGATTATAGGGCAAAAAGCTGTTAACTATTGCTGAGCAGTCTGTTAATACTTAACAGTTGCAAACCCTAAATCTTCTGGGTTATGGCAAAGAGCTGTGCTTGTGCTAATGCAACATTAGAACATGTGAGCATCCTTGTGGTGAACTCTGCTTTGCAAATGTTTCCAGAGAGATGCTCTGTCAGGAGTTTATTTGCATATCTACCCTTCAGACACGAGTCCTTTCTCACAGATAGAGCTTAAATCAGTTTGCCTTCACATGCTGGATGCTGTGTAAGTTGGTGGGCAGGTGTTCTCTGCCAGGGGAAAGCTGCTTTCTGCTCTATGGGGGTGCAAGAAGATAATTGCTGCTATCATGTATAATAGTTTTCAGCTGCGTTTAATGGAGAGCATTTGAATGCCTTTTTTTTGTTTCTTTTTTTCTCCCCCCCCCTTCTGGAATTTGGGGACAGAATTCCTTAGGTAATGCCTTTGGCTGATTTGTAAATGAGGATAGATAAATAATTGTTTTCTTCTCTGCTTAAACAGAGACATTAGTTTTGGGTAGAGGGAAAAAATAACAGTAACTCCACTGTTTTTCATTCCTACTGGTTCTCTTTTTCTTCCAAGCTTCTACACTTGTAGTTTTTACAGGCTGTAAAAAGAGAGAGGTTGACAAGGAATCTGATTGTAGAAGAGATCTCTTGGTGAGGGGGAGATGCATTTCCACCACTTAATTAACCAAAAGCAGATTAATGCAAATGCCTGCCTGAGCTGGTTGGTAGCATCCATGGGCTGTTAGCTCTCTGATGTTGCTGAAAATGAGAACTCTTTAAAAAGATCAAGAAAATTACGGATTTTACAGCCAAGTTCTTGTGTGATGAAATCTTAATGTGTTTTTGTTGCCTTGGTGCTTGAAATTCGGCACATCTTATTTCCTGTTATTTCCATATGGAAATTGAAGTGTTATTGGGTGCCAGTGGCTTTGTGGCATCTCTTGTCTTCTCTCTTGCACTGTCTGTGTGGTAGTGGAGGTTTTTTCTTAGAAAGTTTGTGACTATTGTGCTAAACTGCAGAGCATATTTAGGCTTAATCCCACAGAAAATGAATATTTACTGCCCTGTTGTTTACATTGCATATCTCTGTGGCTTGAGAATCCCAAAGGTACTTTAGATGCATCAAATCCTTCGGTTGGTGGTGGAAAGAGAGCACAGAAGGGTTTATCCATTGCAGGAATTATTGTCATGGATTCACAGCAAAGTGAGCCTTGATAAGAAAGGTTTCCTCTGAATTTCCTGGCTAAAGCTGTAACTGGAAACAAGAAAAACACACAATTCACTTACTAACTGGAGGCATAAATCTTTGGTTATGTGGTTAGAGGTATTAGAGAAACCCTTGGAAATGAGGGAAGCTTTTGTGGGAACAGCACTGTTCCTGCACCAGGAGCAGCTGGAGAAGCAGGGCTGGTGTTGGGATGGGATCAGCTCAGGCTGGGTGTGGAGGTGTAAAGTCCTGCTTTGTGACAGCACCTGACCAGAGGTGGGTATAAAACCCTCCCTTATTCCCAAAGTAGTTCAGTGAAAGAATGTACCTTCTCTTCTGTTCGAGAGCGCTCCCAAATTAATTAATCCTGCTTTGCGGCTCGCCGTCAAAGAGGGATGAGCAGGACGGTGGCCTTTACCTCTCCGCCGTTGGAGCTTCCTTTGTGAGGCTTCTCCTAATGAACTGTGCTGGGATTCCTTTCATGGAGCAACTTCGTTATGGAGAAAATGAGCAAGGGACACACTTGCAATTGTGTTGGTGCCAGCGAAGGTCCGAGCGGCGGCCGCGCATCCCCAAGTCCTGGTGACTTTGCAGCCTGGCAGCGGTGCCAGCTCGGTGTTCCCTTGGGCTTGGAGGGGAAAGGAAGTATTGCCCCAATATAAAACCCCCCTGTGGAAGTGCTGGTTAAATCAGTGCAGGATAATCTCTTTCAGTCAGGATCAGAGTCAGTCCAAAATCGTAGTTAATGTCAGTGTTGTTCTGGAGTTACTCACCAAGGCAGTTTGTTGGTAACCATTAAACTACATTGGCGTGGCCTTCCTGTGATAGTGACCACCATCAGTTGGCAAGAGGGGCACATGTTGTTGAAATAACTGGAATGGCGAGGTACCACCCTTCTGAGATTCCTGGTTTTGTTAGGATAAAATTGGGGTTTTTAAGGATTTGTGGGAAGATATAATTAGGTGGTAATTTCATTCAAAATGCTGCAACCCGAATGTAATTAAAAGCAAACTCCTGCATATTCTTAACTATGACGGGCATGTAAGAAATGCCAAGATGCATTTCCCTGCTTTTCTAACTCTTTAATTACATGAGGGAAACGTTGCCTATAGTCAGTGAATTGGACTGAGGGAATAGATAATGGGGAATGCTGGATCTTTGCTAAAAAGGAAAGAATATTTCTTAAATTCTTCTGTTTTCTGGACTTTGAGGTATCAACCGAGCTGAAACTAAGAAAATGAACACTGTTGTTTTGCATTTACAAAAAAATTGTATCTGGGAATTAAAATAAATGTAGGTATTGCTGCCTGCTCTAGTTTTGGTTTATACCTGATTGAGACTGTTCTCCTAGCTGGGAGGATTCCACTGTCTCTGTAATCGGCAGCAAATGAGTTAGGTTTGGTGGTTTAATTCTGTACCTTGACACCATTAAAAGCTGATACCTGATAAGTTACTTAAGACATTTAATCTAAAGATTTGTTTTCAGAAAGCGACTGCATAATTATTTTGAAAACTGTAAGAGTTTGTGTAGCTGGGAATAGTGTTGCTTTTTCCATAAGTTTAACTCTTTGTGTGTCCTCTGTTCCTGAATGGGATGCACTGTCACTCCAGCAGAAAAAGAATTAGTTTTTCTAGCTGAAATTGCAAAGGCTCTTGTGGCAGATTGACTTTTAAAATGGGATGCTACCTCCATCCTTTTTAGAAATTCAGGAGGGAGAAAGTGGTCAAAAAGGTTTAGGGTCTTGCTTGTGTGTTTTCTGAAAGATATCAAACTTTTTGAGGGTAAGTCAACGCGGAGGGATTGTTTTGGAAGCTGTTTTTCTGGAAAAAAAATGGAAAGCAGTAAGGCAGCTGAGTGATTTTGATTTTTTACATGCTTGACTGTGGATGTGAAGGATGTTTTAGAGGCGGTCTGTGCCTGGTGTGTGAGTGAGCGTGGCCTGGCCGGTGCGAGGAGGCTGCAGAGGGAACAGCAGCCCATGCCAAGCGGTGTCTAATGAGCTGACACACAGCACGGTGTGAGGGCAGTGCCAGCCCCGAGCCAGCATTCCTGCAGCTTCAGCATTCCTTCCCCTCCTGCCCCAGAGCCTGCAGTGAGTGCCCTCAGTGTGCTGGGAAAACACTGCCATGGCTTGCACTGGGTTACAGCCCAGCTCCTCCGGTAAACTGTGCCGCTTACAAAACAGCAGCCTAAAAGCCCAGCCCAAACCAACCCCAAAGCTGCTTGGGGTGCAGAGTGACCCCCTCACCTGGAGCCCGGAGGAGGAGGCCCATGGCCAGGTGGAATGGACAGCTCAGTCTGTGACATGTGGCCCAAGGGCCAGTGAGCTGTTGGGATCTGCAGTGCACAGACAGAACTTGAAGGAAAAAATTACCTATTTGGTGTTTAAAGCTGATTCCTGGTTTAGATGAGTATTGAAAGTTTGGATGCAGGGTCAGTCTTTCATCTTTCAGTCCGCCTGGTTTCTGATGTCACTCCACGACAAGGGCTCTGAATAGAAAAGGGACTGTCCTGTTTGAAATTCCTCTTCAGTGGAGTGTCCAGCAAAGCTCCAGGTCCTTGTCAGCAGAGCTGTGCCCAGTCACCACTGTCCTGGTGCTGGGGCTGCTCTGTCCCCCAGGCCCAGGACACACCACAGAGGTCCCTGTTGAATTCCATGAAATCCCTGCTGGCCTCTGCTGTGCCTCAGTGCTGCCCACCCACCCTGAGGTGTCCCCCTGCTCCAGGCACCCACGGAGGTGGGAAGCACGGTGGGTCCTGGGGGAGCAGTTCTGTTCCTATCACTGGCTCCAGCTCGACATCTCTTTGCTCTGCTGGCTGATTTGAGCTGTGTTCCAGCACCTTCCTGCCTTTTGGTGCTTCATCACCTTGTGATTTAAAGGGTTTTTTTTTCCTTTGTAAGTGAAGCCTGACCTTATGTTTTCAGGTTCAGAGTTCTTATCTCACCTAGATAGCACTAATCTCCAGTCTTTAAATACTGCCTAAATCATCACAGTGGTCTTTATTCTCTCAGCTGTATTTTGAGTACCTGGATTTTCAGTATCAACACACGAGTTGGAATTTGATCTGTTTTTAAAAGCTATTTTTAAATATAAGCAATCATTTTATCAAGCTTTCTAACATGAAAAACTGTTTCCTTCTAGGAATTTCCACATAAACAGGGAAGTGGTTTAATTTTGTTGTTGAGTTACAGTGTTAAGTGTATGAGACAAAATTAAACTTTGCAGTAGCTGTTAATTTTAGAAATTTTTGCTGGTGTTTGTCAGTAGAGGGTACAGATAGTTCTCTTTAGCTCACAGCAATTACATGATGGAAGAGTTTTCTTTAAATATTTCCATGTTTCAGGGTTGAAAAACATTTAGACTGTGAAAGTTGCAAAAGGACACACAATTGTTTGAATTACTGCATTTTTATATAAAACTAGATTGCTTATTTTTCATCATTTATGTTTTAAAAGTAGCATAGAAAAAACCACTGGTTTAATATTTTAATTCTCTGATCTTTAATTTTAAAAAGGGTCTGTTCTGCAAGTTGTCCCTGGGCATAATTGAATTTCATTAAATTTAACACAAAGCCTGTCAAAAAGATCAGCTTAAATGGCTTTTAAAAATGGTAATGACTTGATTATGTTTTATTGAAGTTCAGGTTGTGTCACTGGGTGGGGACAGACCCCAACCAATTAAGCCTCACCTAACCTGGCTCATTTAGACTAATCCAAATGAGTTGTGAGCTCTTGCCTAGTTTCCCTGTGCCATTTATGTATTAAAAACAACACGTGGAACGAGGAATAATTTGTGAGAAGGTGAGTTAAAACCACAGGATGGTTTTACTTCCATTCTTGCCCCAAACTCAGCGTTTACCAACACTCTGGGAACCCCCCCCCCGAAAAAAAAGAATTGTCTGGTGAAAGTTTTCAGTTTCTGTTCACTTGAAAAAGTCCTGAATCACTTCCTTTTAGGTCAGAGTCTTTCAGGGAAGCCAAAGTGCTCAGATCCCACTTCTCATTCCACTGGAGAAGGAATGGATCCCTCATGAAAAATTCTTATGCTCCATTGTGCAGCTGTACTTTTCCAGTGGCTTAAAAACATTAGGATAGATGACAAAGAAAGCCAAATTAATTTTCTAGAACCGTGTTTGCCAGAGTATTTCTCGGAAATTTAATAATCCCAGAATTGTTTCCCTCAATGTTATTATAAATATTATGGTGTTGGAAGCTCTTTCATTGCAAGTGAAGACGTGAGAGAAGAGGTAAATGACCGGTTTCCATTTCTTAATGTGTAAGAGTGAAAAAATGCATGTTGGAATTTGGTCTGGATAAGCTTCTGGGATATTTGTATGCTGACAAAGTATATTCTGGGGGAGCTTCAGCTGACCATCTGAACTCTCCTCCCTGCTGTCTTCCTTCAATCCAAAGTCCAACATTTTTTCAAGGGAAGCTCATTTGCAGTGTCAGTGCTTGTTGGAGAAACCCATTATTCCAGCATGGACTGAGACATTCCCAGTGCAGCAAGTCCTAGACTTTGATAGGAACTTCTGGAACGTTCCTAATAGCCTGGAGAATCCTTGTGGATAACAAACAAGGACATGTCAGATTTGACTTGGTTGGTGGCATCCTGAGGATATTCCAGCAGAAAAAGTCACTTTGAAGCAGAGGTTCAGTAGTGGAAAAGTTACAGAACTGAGCCCACAATGTCTGTGGTTTTGAATTGTTCAGCCAGCTTCAAAAACCAGTTAATTACCTTCTGCTTGTCCAGAGGGGTTGTTTCAGCTATGGGATGTGTAAGAAAAGTGATCAGAGAACAGGGAGACTGAGAGTTCCTCTTCTCTGTGTCTTCTTCCTCACTCACATCCCCACTTTGGGATGAAGTCACACTTCACTCTTGCTTCAGCCTCGTGCTGGGCTGGGCTGATTCAACTTGCTAAGCCAGCAGAAGTGGCTTGGAAAATCAGCAAGGGGCTTTCTGCAGCCTGTACCAAATGAGGGAAAGAGATGCGTTAAAAGATGATGAGGCAGGGAAAGAGATGGGTGGAATGAGGGTGGCAGAGAGTCTGCAGGAGTTGTCCTAGGAAGTGAATTATCAAGGGAAAAGGGCACAGTGTTGGTGATAAAGCTGTTCTGTATATGTATTGGGTAAGGACAGGGAAGTGACACAGTTAATCATCTTTTTTAATAACCTGCATCTTTAAAAAGAGTTGTTTGTCTTTTTCAGTTCTTCCAAGGTTCTTAGTGCGTGCCTGTTCTCACTGGGTTTTGTTCTCTTCCCTTGTTTTTTAAATATCTTCATGTTGTTGCCCAGAGAAGCTGTGGCTGCCCCTGGATCCCTGGAAGTGTCCAAGGCCAGGTTGGACAGGGCTTGGAGCAACCTGGGCTATGGAAGGTGTCCCTGCCAAGGCAGGAGGTGGGACTGGAAGGGCCAAACTCTTCTGTGGTTCTGTGATTCAGAGGAATAGGTGATAAAATTCACTGTTCTCTCCCAGGTTCTCTGGTGGCAGTGAGGTGGGAATGAAATGTAAGATTCACAGACACAATCACAGAAAGGCTGGTACAATGACCTGTAAAATCCAGCTACAGCCCAAGCTTAAGATAATGTTTTGGAAAGACTATTTGCAACATAATCTTAGCAGCATCTAATTTGTGTTAATCAAATTTGAACTGCAGGTTTTCCTAGAAACTTTTTCTGAGCAGGTTGGCGTAAAACTTTATGCAAAACCTCTGGCAAAATTGTGATCCAGGCAGAGAACAGACAGCACTCAAGGGTCTGGAAATGATGAGGGAAGAATGCAGGTGAGGTCCTGAATATGTTGATGGTATTTGGTAATGCCTGAATGTACTGAATCAAAACGCTTAACGCAGCATCAGGAATCACATGTGCAAACAAGGGCTGATCTGGTGATTTTTATGGATCAGCTGAACAGCCTGGAGCAGTTCTGGATCTCTGTCTCCCTGGGCTGAGAGATCTCAGTCTCATGAGCACCTTCCAGGTGTCAGGGGAGTGTGTAAGAACCAGGACACTTGTCAGGAGCTTCTCATGTTGGTGCCGTTGCAGTTATAAACAGTCCCTGAATTGACAAAGGCCATAAACCAGGAATATCTCCCAGGCAGGGGGCACAGCCTGGGAGGAAAGGGTCAGGATGAGATTGTGGTACTTGGAGTGCAGCTGCTGACCAAGTCTTTGGGCCACCTCCTAAACTCCTCAGCCTTTTGTTGCACTCCAGTGTGAAATCAGCCTCGGGCTGTTACTGGGCTTTGTTCAAACACCCAGTCGCTTTTAACCTCCCTCAAATGCTGCTTGAGGATTTCTGGGTCCAAATCCAGGCATGGGCAGCCAAAGAGAGATAAGCTGATCGCCAGCAGCAGTATTGTGAAACTTTGCATAAAGCATGACTGAGGTCTAGATCAGTTTCAGAAACATGTCATTGTTCTGTTTCTTCCCAGCCGTGGTCAGCTCAGCTCAGCCCAAAACCTGCCTCCCTTTTAGGGAAGAGACAAGCCAGTGTTCCCAGGCCCAGACTGCAATTTCCAGCATCCTGTTCCTTTGGCTACTTCCAGTTAACTGTGATATTTCAGTTGCTTTCTGCTTGAAGCTGGATCTTTAAACCCCTCCTTCCTTGAGGCCACCTAGGCCTGCCACCATTGGAAAGCAAAGGCCTAAATGTACATTGGTTTTCTTTTCTTTCCAGGTTCCCTCTAGCAAGGCTGTTTATTCCTGGGATCCATATCCTGGGAGCATAATGTTCCTGTCTTATTTACCTTTGCCAGCTCACCTTTTTACTCAGCTCAACAAAATCTCCACCCCACCTGCCAGTCCCCAAAAAAGGTTTGTTTATTTGTTGCTGGAGGAGTCTTGTGGAACTCTAGGAACTAAAGTGTCTGATGGAGAAGTGTGGAAAATTCTGGAGGAAAGATGAGGTATTGGCAGTGGAAGCGGAGAGATAAGTTTGGTGTCATGCTCTTCCTATCCCTTTCCAGTCAAATCCCAAACATTACATGCAGAAAGGGCATTGCTTCTTTTTGCTCAGCCAGTCCTCAGCCAGCTTGGCACTTGGGAACAGCTGACTTGTACAAGAAAAAGCAGGAAGAGCCCTGGTGGGATTGATGTGGGCTGCCATGGGCTTGTGGCCACAGGGAGACTGAGGCAAATGGAAGTGAATGACTGGAATTCCCTGGTCAGATGATCTTTGGCCCCTGGGGAATCAAACTGCCCTGGGGCTGACAAGGTCGTTGGAGTCTGAACTTCCACACAAAAAGCTTTTATATGGAATTTCCAGTAGCTGCCTTGTAGTGGAGAGCGAGCTCTTCTCTAGGATGTGGAATCCTTAAAAAAATCCCTGGTAATTTAGGTAGATGGCCTCAAGCCTGGGAAGGATGGACTGGATGGAGGCACGGAGTCTAGAAGTGCAGCTTCTGTGGGCAGGAACTCTGAGTGTGCTCTGTGTTCCCTGCTGATGCGCCGAGGGCAATTCCAGGCTCTGCGGGCACGGGGCCTGAATTTCTCCTCTGACTGTACAGGGAACTGGGATCCCGGAGTTCAGGGCATTGCCAGTCTTGGAATCTGTGCATAAATAACGCCATGCTTAAATAAACATTGTAAGAGCACACTAAGGCAGCTGGAATGTTGCAGCCACCTTGACTGCACAGCGTTACTGCTGAGTACAGTCAGGGCCAAGGGAGGGGACAGGCTCCTGCTCCCTTTGGTTTCCAAGGAAGTTTTTATTAGGAGGAAGGTGGCCCAGAAGAGCCTGGGATGCCTTGTGTGGTCTCTGTAACACCAGTCTTGCTGTTCTGGTAGGACAGAATAAACCACTCCTAAGGGTGCTGCACTGCAAAGTTGAGTCACTGCTGCAGTGTGGCCACTGATTTACCAAAGAAGTTGGTGTGTGGGGTGGCTGGAGGTAATCATTGTCCTGGAGAAAAAACAACAGCAACAACAACAACAAAAAAAACCCAGAACAAACAAAAAGCAGACAATTTGTCTTCTCATTTTTCAAGGTTGTTCTCCTGTCGATCTCAGTGATCCAGCTTTTTATGTTCACATTTAAATACTCATTGACTAGTGCAGGAAAAACACCTGGAACAGGCAAGACATGAGAATTCTGCCATAAGTTTTTCTGTTGCAGTTGTGGAGGTTTGGTGTTCTGGAGTGCCAGGAGAATTTACTGTGGAGTGAATTCCTCAGCTGTGACAGGAGGAACACCTGTTTCTGTGGGAGCACAAGCTCTTCTCCATCAAAGACATCTGGCTTTAGCAGCCCTTAGACTTGTGTTTATGATTTCGGTGTAAGGTACTCCAAATACAGCTTTGGAAGGTCTCTTGAGAAAGAATCAGGGAGATTAGTGACTGTCTTAAAGAAAGTGCATCATCATTCTGTCCATTACCTTAATACCCAAAAAGTCTTGTTTTACTAGTCAAGAAATGCATTCTTTTGGATGTTGATTTTCCCCCCTGCCCAATAACTAAGAATAAAAGTCCCATCTGAGCACATACAGAACTTAACTAAATGTAAACAGCTTGAAATCTGCTGAGTTCTTTTTCTCTTCTAAGTGTCCTAAGAATTCCAAGCGTCAGACTTGGAGGATTTGACTTCTAAGCATTGTTCCTTCTTAAATCAGGTTGGGAATTTGAAGTGAACAACCCAGATACTGCTGAGTACCTGTAATTTCTCCATCCCAATCCACTCCAGCATCCTACCTCAGTCTGATAATCACAGAAATGTATTCAGAGATGCCTTAGGGACTGAATACCTTGATAACTTGTCTTTTCTTCCTGCTCAGCCTGGCCAGCTGCTTCACATCAAACCCACTGAAATGATTGATGGAGGTACTTTACACAGAAAAAGTACATTTGCTAATGATGGGTAATTAAACTGTGGAACTCACTGTTTCAGAACATGTGGAAGTAAAAAATGATCTCGCAGATGGACAAATTCAAGGGGGATAGTTTGTTCAGAGGTGATTAAACTTGCTCTGGATGGAACTTCCAGCTCAAATAATTCCTGATTGCTGAATGCTCCTGCCAGAAGCCTCTAGCTCAACCTACAGTTCCTGTTGTCTGATGCCTTTGAAACGCTCTCCTCAAAAAGGGTATTTGGAATGAAAATTAGGCCGACCTTCTCTGTTTATGCTGAGCTGGCAGCTTAATACCAGATTTGGTTTGAGCATTTGTTCCCCTCATCTCTCCCAAACAGGACAACAGTTGCAGCTCAGCGTTTGCACTGAGTCGTTCCTGCGGGGGCAGCATCAGAGTGGTCCTTGCTCTGGAGATGCCCTTCCCCAGCACGCTGTCCTTGCGTGATTCCCGCTGCAGGGAGCGGCCCTTCCCCTCCCTGGCCAGGTTTCTACAGCACTGCTGTGGCACCAGGGAGGGAACTGACTCAGCACTTGCTGGCCTGGGCAAAGTCCACCTCGCCCTGGTCGCCCCATGGCTTTGTGCAGTGAAATTGTAGCTCACGTTGCTTGGGAGTCCATCTGGGAGCCCTCAAAGAGGGTTCTGTGGGGCATGAAGGGCCAGGGGGGTGTGGGTGAGGCAGGGTCTGGGCAGTGAAGTTTGTGGTGGGTTCCCACAAGTGCTGGGTGCTGGATCTGCCCCTCTGAGTTGGTCTCCTCAGTCCCAGGCAGGGTTAATGTCTGACTTCTCCTCCCACTCAGTGGTGTCCCGTGTCAGCAGGTTCTGTGTAACGTGCTGCTGGCTTCAGCCAGGCTCCTTCTGGGTGACTTTAGGCACAGTGGCAATGCAGAGATGGCAAATGATAAGGGCTGACCCAGTGTGAGTATCCTGGGTTCCTTCGAGTTGCTTTCATGTGTTGAATCCTCTGCTGCTGCTGCTGCTTTATGAGCAGAACAGAGCAAAAGTGACTTGTGTGTGATTTGTACTCCTGTGTAGATTTCTTTTCCCTGGTGTTGGGAGTTGGGCATTGGTAACCTGTGGGTTACAATTCTGGATTTCTGGTTCCCTCACCAGGTAATTGGTGGTCTGAATCTCTTGCACTGTGTGCTGGCACAGAACTCCTGGAGTAGCTGCTTTCTCAAAGCCTTTGTTGACACAGGGTAGTGCAGGTTAGTCTCCTTGGCCAAAATGCTGTGAAATCCAGAATTCAGTATAACTGTCCATGAAGAGAGCCTTTGCCTCTTCCTCCCCTGCGTCCATGTGCTGTGGGTGGAATGGTGTTCCTGAGGGGCCCTGCACTATTGTGTCTGACCACATCACTTCTGTCATGGCTTAGGGTAGAGATTGGGAAGTTCCAGGGAATTTGTGCTTGCAGGGAATGGCATTAAGAGGCAGAACTGTAAATTTCTGTTCTGTAATCTTTTGTGCAGCACAGCTGAAATATTGCCCTTTCCCTCTCCTTCTGCCAGTGTGTGGTGATACCTTAGGAGTGGTTTTGGACCTCTCTGGCAGGTCTGCCACAAGTAAACTAATGGAATGTGTTTATGGCTGTCTTTGTCCTCCTGCTGAGAGGCAGGAGGGGTTCACACCACTGCCTCTGGGCAGGGGGAGTGCTTATGGAAAACATGTTTAGGGAACATTATTTTATTAGCATGGAACTTGGAGTTTTAATCATGAAATTTAAGGCTGTCACTTTGTCAAAGTGTCAAGAGGCTTTTTAATGTAGCAACGGCATTCATGTTCTGGCTTTAAAGGTGTTCTTGAATAAGAAGGTCACAATCATATCCTGAAGTGCCTTCCAGATTTCAGATCACTAGATGTCATTTTCTTAATTGTTATCTAAATTTAGAAGACAAATGAACTGGTAGTAGCAAGTGCAGTGCTTCCACCTGAAAGCTTTTGTTTGTGATGTTGTTCTCCTCTGTCACGTACATCCCTGATTCATCCGTGGACTTGGGATTTGTTTTCCACTGGAAGGTCATGGAGAACTGTCAGAACTGACTCTGCACAGCCCCAGCCTTATTTCTGCTAGGCCACGTGGTTAATTCCATGAGATGGGATAATAAAAACTGAAGTTTATACGGCTGCAGTTATGATAGAAACCCAATTTGATTTGCTAGGTACAGACCAAAAGCAGTCTGTCTAGTTCTAGTTATTCTATCCAATTTACCTGATGAAAATTAAACATAGGAAAAGCTTCTGCTGCCCAAACAAATCCCGTGGTTTTGAAGATAAATAGCCAAGCTCTGAGGGAGCCTCTGCATCATCTTACAGCACTTTAGCATTTCCTGCTCGCCTAAATACTTGTGTTGGTTTTTTTTACTTAAAGTATTGTAGTGGAGTAGATCAGGTAAGACAATTGAACTATTGGCCAGAAAATAGCTTGCATTGCTGTGGCACTGTGAGGTGCCCAGTTAAATAACAAACTAGCACCAAGAAGTGAACTTAAACCATAATATACGAGGGTATTTCTCTGAGCACTCCAATTTCCACAGGTGTAGGAGTCTCAAAAAGGTGTGCAGAGTCTCCCTTTGTTAAGCTGCTTTTTGTAGGAGGTTAAAGCTACATTAAAAATATATATTTTTTTAAAAAAAAGTGTTGTCAGTAGGACTAAAGATAGGAAATCCTTAAAATAGCTCAGGCAAATGAACTCCAGCACTCCAGGAATACTGCAGAGCTTCAGGATGTGCTGCTGCCTGTGCAGGGAGAATAAAACAGGTGCTTTGCCGTGCTCACTTCAATGAAATATTGACTTTTCAGTGGGAGATGATGTTACTGGGGCAGTGCTGGCATTGCTGCTGCAAAATAGCTGTGCTGAAGCTTTGAATTTTAAAAGCAAAGCCGACAAATGGGGAAGAGCTCAGAGAAAAAGGCTTCCAAGAATAATCTTTTTGTCTACAAATCTCATGTTGTCGAGGGGGCTAAGGAATCTCAGTCCATTTAGGGCAAGGAGCAGCGTGATGACTGCAGAGAGAAGGCCTTTCTGGCCTTCAGGTGTTAGCAGAAATGATAAAAATCAGCATTTTCTGCAGTGAATGCTGGTGCAGGGGTGGTTACACACGGGGCCGGTTAGAACCGAGGAGTTTAATTTTGAATAAGACTCACCCGTTTGGGCTTTGCTGCAGCATTCCACGAGATTCCCGTGGGATGTGGGGCTGGCTCGGGACCTGGGGAGCTGCATGCACAAATTACCAGTTTCACTTCGCTGCCCCTGTGGGTTTATAATGCTCTACGTTTCCCCAGCTGTTGCCTTGGGGTTATAAGACAGGATAGATTTCTTCTTTTCTGTGGATGTGCCTCTCCCAGGCTCTTCTTGGAGTGTGGATCGTATGAAAACCTTAGCAGGAGGGAAAGGTTTTATTAAAAGAAATGATTGCTCTTGAATATTCAAGGGAGAATGGACCAGGATATAAGCAAAATAAAGGTAAACAAGGAATAGATTATTTTTGTGTCAAAGGATATGCATTAAATCACATGAATACTCTGTATCACCATTTCTCCAGTTTTTAATTCCCCTATAAAATATAGGAGCAAAGTAATTCTTCTCATACAAAGAAAAAGGAAAGGAAGCTGATGATTTATATTCTTAAGTCTCCCAAAGCTGAAGAAAACTGTGTAGGAAATACCTTACACTGTATTGCTGCCTGCTGAGTTACAGTCTGAAATGCAGAAGAGCAGATCAGGACTTAATTCAATAGGTAGGGAATTCCCACCTTGTGCCAGCAGTGCCAAATCATTGTTGCTGCTCACTGCACTTCCTTACCAACACTTTATCCCATCCTGTCCCCACATCCTTTGTCCAGGGAACTCTACAAGTGGATTTAAAATTGCATGAGCTTGTTTCAAAGTGAGCAGAATAGCTTTGTAATCAGTGATAAATATCTGATTGAAAGATAATTAAAAATACTTGTCTACATAAGCATATGATTTTTAAGTAAAAGTTGTTTCTGCTTGCTTAGGAGGTGATAAGATTGTGGACTAAATGTGATTAATGTTCTTTGCAGATGCTGCTTTATATGCTTAGGCTTTCAAAGTAAAGCAGTCTAGACTGTCTGTCTGCATTCTCCTGCAGCTTTGATCTTGATTAAAACTGGTTGTATTACATTTATCATCTTCCTTTCCCCAATGCCAGAAAGTATCTGCAGCGTTTCTTTCTATCTCTGTTTGTTTGGGTAGAAAGAGCGTCAGTATCACCTCTGAGTGCTGTAAAAAGTACGCTTTTGGGTAGCGCAGCAAGTAGCAAAAATGGATAATTTGGTGTTTGAAAAGCCTTGAAACAATCACTTGGCTTATTTCAGAGGCAGCAAAGGCTGTGCAAAGCCTTAGGTGAATGCAAGGGAGGGAATGGAGGGAGCACCAGTGGGTTTTCCCCCTGCCTTGGATGCGGATCTGAGGGAGGGTGGTGGGTGCTTTGATCCTGGCACTGCACTCCTCGGGGTTTGTCAGGTCTGACACCGGGGAGCTCTGCACATCCATCCATTCCATCCTGCTAAACCAGGAGCTCTCTCCCTGATTTCCACCCTCCCAGCTCAGGCTGATGGACCCAGCTTGCTCCAGGCTCTGGAAAAGGGTCAAACACAGCAAAGCACCCAAATAAAAGACAGTTTGTGGAGGCTGGTGCCATTTGAAATACAGTGTGGGAGGGCAGAGATGCTGCAAGGTGGGAGCTCCTCAACCCTTGTTGGGTGTTCAGTCTCTGCCTGCCTTGGGAGATGGACATTTGTGTGCCCCAAGCACGACCAGAGGGGCTCTTCCAGCATCTGAAATGTGTATTTCCTTATTTACCAGTCAGAGATTGTTCAGGGCCGATTGGAGAACTGGGGAAGCCTGAAGTGAAGGCAAGCCTTTGAATACTGAAACCATTTGCTGGTCGGTTAGTAAAACATTTTGGGTATTTCCATGAAATATTAAAGGTTTATTTGCTATTTCAGGTTTTGTTGTTGCTGCCACTGAGCGTTTTATTGCAGTCTGTTGGTTATAGTTGTTTGTGAGACATTTTTGCCTCTAAACCACGGCGTTGTCTTCAACCCAAGGGTGGGAACGTGGCTCCGTGCTCATCCAGTGTACAAAGTGGGTGGAGAAGTAACTAGACAACAAATTAAATAATATTTTGTTGTTGTAAACCACTTGTAAATCCATTCTAGGAGGCAGCGGGCTGTGCATTGCTCTGTATTCTGTCATTACTTAATTTTCTCTTGATTTTTTTTTAGTCCTAAAGCTCTTCTGGTTTTGTTGTGTCTTGGCAACCATGTGTGATTTTTTTAAATTTATTTCTCTTTAGTTCTCTAAAAAATGTTTTTCATCGATTTGCAGGCTCTAAACTTGTATATTTTGGGACTGTGGTGTCAGAATTGGGCCGTAGAACCAAAATTCAGCTGGATGGTGTGTTACCAAAAACCCAAAATCCAGCAGCAGGAAGTTTTTAGTGTTGGTTTGAAGATCTTCATGACAAACACACAGCGATGAGTACAGTTCTACTGAGTGTGTGCAAATGGTTCCTAAATGAGAATTTAATATGATATTTTAATTATTAAATGTTTACTACTTTAAAGATGCCTTCAGAAGCTTCACACTTAGAGATAATTCCAGCAATAACCTTGAGCTTCTAAAAGGTTTTTGTCCTTTTAAGTGAGATGTTGCAGATTGACACCAAATCTGTTGTTATTCAGACGTAACCACAGATAAGAATATTTTGGCTTTTTTTTTTTAGTTGGATTTTTTCCCCTAAATTGCTTGCTGTTGGTAGATTATATATCAAATCCTCCAAATATTGCATTTTAGGGAGATCATTTGCAGATTGCTAGAATTGAACTGCTGTTCCTTCTAATGAGGGAAAAGAGAGGTAATTTCATCTTCTAAATTTCCCAGTGCTGGTTTATTTATTTCTATTCATTTATTTATTTAGTAATTTTAAAATATTGTATATTTTTAAAATCATTACTACAGAGTTACACTCCAGAACACCGACAAGAGTTTTAGAAATGTAATTTTGAGGCTTTTTTCCAGTCAGCTCTTAAAGCTCTGATAACAAACACAAGAAGAGTTAAGTTTTAATATGTTTTATCCTGACTTTAATAACCTCCTTTTGGTTTTGAAGTACTTCCTTTTTGGATTTGTTCTTTTAGTTGTCAATCCTGCTTTTCTGGAGACAATTAGTAATAATATTAAAAAGAAAAAGACCAGTGGAAAGCAAAACCTGCTTCCTGGGTATCCATAAAGATTAGGAAGACAGAGCAGAGAAGCAGTTTAATTTGAGGTGCAGGAGGAAGTTGCTTTGTTGTTCCACTGCTGTTTTCATCTTCTGCATCTCAAATACAAGATGTTTTTGACTGAGCAGTGACTTCTATCAGAATTCATTCTCCATAAAAGCTGGCACAACACTGATAAATGAAGCTCACTTTGAGCATGGAGAGCTGATGATGGGGGTTGAAATTGGAAGAATCTTTAAATCATGAGCATTACTCAATGAAGACTTCATAGTTGGGCTCTGGATTTCACTGCTATTTTAGAAGACAAGTCCAGAACGAGGTACTTCCAACAGCAAAGTGTTTGTTCCCTTCTCCTTCCACTGCCCTCCTGGACAGCGTGTGCCTGCCCTGTCTGCAGAGGTTTGGCTGTAAACAGCCTTGTCCCAAGCTACAGAAATGGGATTTTTAACATAATCTTCAGATTACAGTCTGGGGAGCAAAATAAGGCAGCCTGAGAGGGGGCAAATAAAACTGGCTGTGTCTTGGAATGGATTTTACTAGAGGTAAAGAGACAGTTTTGCTGGGTTTTTAAATATAATCAGTACTGATTGCAGAACACAGAGGGACACATTTGAAAGCTCTTCCAGGGTAGGAAAGGTTTGGAATTTGGCATCAGTAGGGCTGCAGAGGAGAAATGGGATTAGACACGGCAGAGTTTGAGGTTGTGTAGCTGTTTTGCTTCAGGAAGAGGGTTCAGCAGTCACAAACATATTAGCATTTTTGTGCTGATAGGTATTTACTCAGATGTGTGATGCTGCAGCCTGACATTTAGTCAAGTTTGGAGGCTGAGGGGAGGAATTACTTCCACTCATTTGTGCCAGTTCAGCTGTTTGAGGCTGCACAGCTTTTTTGGTGGAGCTGCAGCTCCAAAACGTGTTTCAGACTGTGCTCTTGGATCACAGCACACCCCACGAGCTACTGATGGGATTTGGTAGTGATGCATCCCATCCCAAAACGCTTCTGAAGGTGCATTTCCTGGCAAACAAACCCAGTGTGGACACCAGAGGGGTCTTTGGGAATGGCTGAGGTCCTGAGCGGAGCTCTGGCCAACCTGTGTAAGCAGGATGGGCTTGGAGAGTCCTGTTGGGATGAGGTGGGGAAATGAAAAGGAAAATACGACCCGCCCTGGGATCACTGTGTGCAATCAGCACTGAAGCTCAACTTGATGATTCTCCATAAATAAGTTGGAGAGTTGAAAGAGGGAGGGGCAGGGAAGGGTTTCCAGGTGAACATGGAAAGGCTTGAATTTTTCAGCAGAGCTGGATCCTGTGTTATCCTGTTTGCAGGTCCAAGATAATCCCTGTGTGTGTGTTTACACAAATCTGGAACCTGTCTTTCCTACCGTTGAGCTGCCATCTGGACAAGGGCAGCTGGAGCTTGTCTGGATGTGCTGGGCAGGGTTGTGCCCTCCCCACCCGGGCAGGCACTGCCCACCAGCCCAGACAAACAGCTCAGCACTCAGCACTTCTTCAGCAAAACAACACGGCTGATGCTTTGAAATATAAATAAAAAAATACGAGAAAACCGGTTGTAAGGATGTTTATGCCTGGGATCTTGGTTGTAACCACAGAAAAAAGTGCACTATAGCGATGGCAAAAGAATTTTAATGTAAATAAGGAGCTTGATCAGCATATGTAGGATAACCGGGGAGTGTTTTTGCTTGCAATAGCACCGAGTGGGACACGACACCCACGGAGGGATTTGTTTGAGCTCTGAGTTGAAGGCAGAATCACACTGGTCTTGTTGTCTTTTAAATAGTTATATAAGGTCCTGTAAGACAGAAAAAGAAGTGGGGGTTGGATATATCATGTGGAGGAAACATCAAATGTGAAGTTGGATCCTTGCCTCGGAGATGTCTTGACTGTGTTTTTGTTTGCCTTGGTGTGTGGTTCTGTTTTCTTTGCAGTCAAACTGTTAAAAAATTTGCATTGTGCTCGACTGATTTGGAAGGCAAAAGGTAGAAAAATTTCTTGTAATTAGCCTCACTTCAATCTTCTCTGCCTCTTTTTGGGGATCAGAAGGGAGCCCCTTATTAATCATTATATAAGTGGTGAAATAGTGATCCTCGTCATATTCAACAGGATTCTGGAAGATGCAGGCAACAGTACAGGAGTAGAGTTGGAAAAAAATGTCATTTACTACTGATCTTGTGCTATAACCAGATAAGAGAATTGGAAGGCAGCTAAAATTCCTGTGAAGCTTTTCTTATGCTTTTTCCTTGAGTGATTAATAAGTTCAAATTTCCCATCTCCACGAGGCTGCAGGAATGTCACACTTCCATTTTAGACTTTTCTAAATGTTCTGTAGTTCATGGTTGGGAATTTCTTACAGTGTTTCTTAGCTCAGAGAAGAACTCCCACAAATCCCAGCCCCGAGAAAGGATCATTTTGACCCAAAATACCACTGAGATTCACAGCTGGGTGTCACTGCATTCCAGTTGCTCTGGGATCAGGAGAACAGCTATGACAGGTGTCTGAGATCATTCCTGGGAAACTCCCTGTCAGGCCTCGAAATAGAAATTCTGCTGGTTGCCACCACCAGTGTGAGAGTCATCCTTGGAAACGCTTCACTCTTCCCACTCCTCTTTGGATACCCTTAGGTCGTGTATTTGGGCTTTAATTGGGAGCCTTTCAGGCTCAAGCGTCTCTTTTTTGAGTTTAGTGACAGCATTCCAGGACTGTGTGGGGATGGTGTCACTCAGTGTGCCATGGGAGAGCATCCCTGGCTCCTTCCTGGCCATCTCCTTCCCTGAGCTGCAGCCGGAGCCAGGTGGAGCTGCTGGTACCTCCTGGACAGTCAGGGGGCAGCAGAACCCCAGTTTGCAAGTTTTTGTGTCAAAAATGAATTGTTCTTATTGCTTGTGTTTGGGGGGTGTGCTGGGAAGAGCAGGATAATCCCAAGTGGGAACTGTGTGTTATTTGGAGCATTAGTGCCTGTTTGGCCTTATTCTGTTTTTTTCCAGCATCTGAGTATTGTAGAATTTAAATTTTTCTGGTGAGTTTTGTGTTACTAATTGTAGATTTTCCCCACCTTTAATACCTTCTCTGTCATGCCAGGGAGGAACTTTTGACCAGCACATGTGAGGTGAGTGCAGCCCCAAGGCTGTGCTTCAAAGCAATCAATTTATAGGGTATTTCAAGCCTTTCCCCCCACAAAAATCACCAGACAGCAGATGAGAGGGCTGTGTGTCTGTGCTGCTCACACCTTGCAGTGACAGCAGTGGCATCTTTGAACTTGAAAACATCAGCCTGTGTTTTGGTGCCTTCCCTTGAAGTCGGGAAGTGTGAAAAATAACACTTAACTTGAAGCCTCTGGAGATTCCCAGAGGATGACAGTCTTGATCTCAGAGGGAACCAGCTGATGCTGCTCTTACTGGCACCTTAATTTCTGCCTAAACATCATCCTGACCCTTTTTCTCCATTTTCTGCCACGTGCTTTGCTCTGAAATGGTTCTGGAAAACTTGGGCACAGGAGGTCTGGGGTTTTCCCACTTCCTTAAATCCAGGCTTAAATAAGATATTCGGAAGTAGAAGGCAGAAAATGGAAGTTGTCTACAAAATCCTATTACAACACTATTAATTTCTGCTAACAATAGGACAAACTGCTGGGAGGGACTGCAGGAGGGAAACACATTGCAAAAGTAATTCCAGCTTTTTTGCCTTGAGCAAGAGGGCTGTGCACTGCCAGGACAGGGGGAATGGTTTGGAGCTGAAGAGGGTGGATTTAGATGGGATATTGGGAAGGGATTCCTGGCTGGGAGGGTGGGCAGGCCCTGGCACAGGTTGGGCAGAGAAGCTGTGGCTGTCCCTGGATCCCTGGAAGTGTCCCAGGCCAGGTTGGAGCCACCTGGGCTGGTGGAAGGTGTCCCTGCCCAAGTCCAGCTGGATGGTTTGATCTGCTGCCTGCACTGACAGCACCTGTATTCACACTCCCTGGATTTTTTAAAATAAATAACAGCATCAAGTGGTTAGAGCAGCTGACTCTAAAAATTGTTTTCCACACTGCAAGTGCAGAAGATTCCTTTAGAGTAGAAAAAGGGTTGTGTTCTGGTTGCTGCCCCTTTAGCAAACCAGGGGCTGCAGGGAGTTTTTTAACAATCCAGATGTTGTTCTTCTCTCCTTTCCCCCCTGTTCCCTCTGGTTTAATTCTTGTTTGTACATCACATCATCCCCCAGAGTGTCCACTGTATTTAGGAACCTGTGCACCTTTAGGTAGATCTTCCTTCAGTTTTGCAGCACTGGATTCTTCCTGTGGAAAGCTCTTTTTCCAAAGTGTTATCTCAGCTCCAGAATTTCATACTCCCAAGGCAGGCACATCCAGACACGTTTTCCATGTTGGCAATGTGTGAACTGCAAACAAATTGAAATATTTTTGAAGTCTATGATGAGATACCTAAGCAAATATAGATTTCCTGATGTCCCCCCACTGCAGTCCTGGGGGATAATGCAACTATTGCTGTGCAAAACTCTCCACTAAAGCTTCCAAACACGTTTATTTTTAAATACTGATATACGAAAAGCAACCAGCCCTTTAGAACATGAGCTTCATCTTTGCATTTTGAAGTTGTGCAGGGCAGTGTGGCAGCAGTGCAGGTGATTTGTTACTTCACTGCCTTGTTTATCTTTTCTCCCATTCTTGCCTGGCCTGAGTTAATTGCTGCTGTGCTGGGATTTAATGAATGTACTTTGGCTCAGTTCATAGGAAGTGCAGTCCTTGGTTGACCTGTGAGCATTGAGAACGGTGAGAATGGCACTAATATTAGCCTAAAAATCAACAAAATAACTTTGGGGCCGTGTAAAAGGAGGACAGAACAGTTCTTTCTGTTGGAACCTTTATTAGGCTGGAAATAACTTCTTTATTTTTCCTCTGAGGAACATTCCCCTGGGTGTTATCAGAAAAAGTAGGGAATGATAAAACCCTGCTTCCTGCTTGCGGAGACATCAAAGCTGGGCCTTTTTAGTCTATATTTGTAGCCTGTTCTTAGATACGTTTGTGGGGCTGGAAAGTGTTTGAGATCACTGTGGAAACAAACAGAAAAACACATATGGACCAGTGCTTGCAAAAGGTACCTGTGCTGTGACTGAAGGGTTTTTTCCAAGGTGTTATTTCTATTTATGCTGCATTTCCTGTTCTTTCTGTTCCTCCAGAACAGCGTGTTGCAAGGCAGATATTTTAGTGCGTGGCCTGTGTTAAATAACTCGCAGTGTCCGGGCCCTGTGGTGTTCAGGTCACTCTGCTCAGCTGGTTTATTCCAATGAACTGCTCCATTCCTTGCACTTCAGTGCAAAATTCATCTCAAACATAATAACCTTTCTGCTGTAAGCTTGGCTATCTGCCACACTGAACATCACCCTTTAATTCTTTTATATATAGAAAGTTTTCGAGGGAATGGCAAGTAACAAGCCCTTTTGTGTCACACATAAATACTGGCATTAGTGCTCATAGGAGAAGGAAATTCAAGTGTTGTGCAGCCCTGAAACACAGGTGTGGTACAGACTCCTGCTGGGTGGAAAAGAAGGTTGTAGATCTGTCTGCTCCTTAGAATTCTGGTTCCAGTTCCCTTCTAGTTAAGGATGTGTTTGTTGGGTGCACTCTGGGAGCCTGAACAGACACCGGATTTCACAAGACTCGGGTATATTTTTACATTCATGCTGATATTTAAGATCTCAGCACCATCGAACTAATCTTTGAAGCCTTTTCACCAGTTTTCATGACTTCAGCTTGAACATTTTTATGTGGTGTCACCAAGGAATGATGCTGCCAGAGCAGTCCTTGGGAATGGCAGTGGGATGTGGGGGAAAGGGAGGATGTGTTCGTGTTGAAGTCCTCTCTGGAAAGGAGGGAGACTGTCCTTGTCACGTCTCAGACATTTAATTTAAGGCATCAGGAAAACATTCCTGCATTGCAGACCGATGTGTTTGTGTTGCTCAGTTTCAGGTTTGCTAAACAAAGTCAGACAGTAAACTCCCAGAAGTTTCTATCTTCCCATTTTCCCCTCTGGGTATAAAGTAGAGGTATCTTAATAGACAATTCATATTTCATCCAGTACCTTTTTCCAGCAATCCCTTTCTAAATGAAGGCCATGTGAGTCCTTAGTAGCTGTGCAGGATTTCAGTGTCTGTCCCTTTTTAATTAAAGCGACTGCCTAGATTGTTATCCAGACTATTCCCATAGTCTTTCTGCTCCAAAAACAGGAGCCAGTCCTTCCAATTCCTGCCGAGGTGAGGCTCTCCAGGCTGCACATGTGCCCCCTGATGGAATTGCTGCCTGCCCTGCTCCCTGTTTGGGGGAATCCTGCATTAACAGGGGTTCAGGACATCACCAGCACTTGCTGCTTTTCTTCCCTGCTTTGCTCCCCTGCTTTTCTTCCCTGGTCTGCTCCCCTGCTGCAGCTGTGGTGGATGGACAGAAGTGTGAGGAAAGGAGCTGCAATGGGATAACCCACATATTCAGTGGGTATGCCTTCCCATGCCAGCACTAAACTCTGTTATGTGCCTGACTGTCCTTTGCTTTGCTAGTGTGTTTCCTCCCCAGCTGTCAGGCTTTTCCATCCATGGGATATGGCTGGAGCTTTGCTCCTGGCTTCTTTCAGCAGCAGCACTTTGCCTTTTGGGCTTCGGGAATTGGTTTCCCAAGGGCCTGACAATTCCATGTGCGCTCAGAATGGGTACAGGAGTTTCATTATGGACCAGTAAATTTGCTTTATTGTAAATGCCAGCTGCCCTTCTCCCCTGGGAGCTCCATCCCTGTGGAGGGGGTGGCAGA
>JAWWTY010000160.1:1920241-1935173 GCA_035222235.1 Margarornis squamiger | reverse complement strand
CCAGTAAATTTGCTTTATTGTAAATGCCAGCTGCCCTTCTCCCCTGGGAGCTCCATCCCTGTGGAGGGGGTGGCAGAGCTGGTTGGAGCAGATGGGCTCAGGGCTTCTTTGTGTGGTTCCCCTTCTCTTCCCCTGCTTCTTCCATATTCCTGCTTTTCCGCTCTGAGAGATTAATCCAGGGTTGTCCCAGGATGTCCACGCATCAGTTTGGTCTGGCCAGACCTCTTCCAAATGCCTGTTCAGGTGGGAAACTCCGGTCAGGTCTGAGGCCACTAAACCAACAGTGTGGCTGTGGAACAGTTGGATGGGCTGAAGGGCCTGAGAGCATTAATGGATAAAAAAAATAACAGCTAAGAAAACCCGACTATAAAAAGCAGAGATACTGTGCAAAGCTAAAACTCAGCTTGTCCGTGGTCCTCTTGGCAGCAGGAGAGAGGGAATGGCACGTGTGAGAGAAATCCAGGACTTCTGCTTTATTGCACTGACAGACCCAAATGGTTCAATCTGTCGCCTCATCTGTGCCTGGCCGTGGCCGGGAGCTGCAAAGGTCAGACCGTGAGCGTGCTGCACCTCGCCGTGGCACCAGCTGCCCCAGGGACCCTCCCCTGCCTCCTTTGGGAGCACCTCCCAGCCCCAGGTTTGGGAAGGAGGCACTGCAGGATGCTCTGTGCTGCTCCTGGGGACCCCAGCAGTGCTCGGTGGACAGTGTTCCCCTTCTCCTCCAGGTCTGTTTTCCCGTGTGTTTCAGACGTGGCGGAGCTGGCATGGAGGGGAAGGACACGCTCTTGGCAGCGTGTGACAGATAAAAACAGAAATAAAAGGCAGCTCTTGCTCCCTCCCAGTGTTTCTGTGACATTGCTGCTTCCAAACAGCCCTTCACCTGTGCAGAAAGCAAGCTGGGGCTTCTTTCACATTGGCTGTGAAGTTATCCTGCTTTGAGGGGCCTCACACACCATCCCAGAATCCCAGAATAGTATGGGATGGAGGGGACCCTAAAGCCCATCCTGTTTCACCCCCTGCCATGGGCGGGAAGCCTCCACACCACTCATGTTTGCTGTCATGTGGCAGTGGCATCAGGGAGATACAGAATTTACATACAGAATTTAAAAGGCACCACTAAATTCAGAAGTTCAGAAACATTTATTTTTAAGGCTACTGGGATGACCCAGTCTCTGGGTTTCTGAGATGTACTCACTGTGTTCTTGCCTCATGCAACAAGATAAGAGGCAAAAATGCCTTTTGGTGAATTCTCCTGGCTGGAACATCTGGTTTGGCTGATACTTTAATTAAATCTTTACTGCTCAGTAGTTTAAATTTTCTCTGCTGTTGCTGTTGAGCTAAAAGTATTGCCATGACTTGTTCTTCATTTCTTCCAAACTTGCTAAGTTATGCAAGCCACGTTTTGACTTAACAGCAGATCTTTGTTTTATGTTTCAGCACTTGGAATGGTTGAGAACTTCACATGTTTCCCTCCTTGATTGCAAAAGGGGAGAGAGGGCACACTGATGCAAGCACTGCATGGGATTTCTGGGTTTGTCTCAGCCCTCAGAATCCCATCTAATCGTGCCTTCCTTGCCATTGCAGGGGCCATCCTTGGCAGGTCAGAAACACAGGAGTGCATCTACTACAACGCCAACTGGGAAAAGGACAAAACCAACCGCAGCGGCATCGAGCCTTGCTATGGTGATAAAGATAAGAGGAGACACTGTTTTGCCACGTGGAAGAATATTTCTGGATCAATTGAGATTGTGAAGCAAGGCTGCTGGCTGGATGACATCAACTGTTATGACAGGTAAGGGAGTTTTCCTCTGCATTTGAAGTTTATTTGTAATTTTCAGTAATTTCGCCTAATTTATGCGTTCTCCCCTCTGCAAACAGACAGAAGATAACACATAGTCTGTGAATAATTATCTTATTTTTAGATGGCCTTTTTTTCTGCTCACTTGTATTTAGGGACCAGAGTTCACCTGAGTGCTTTGTCTTGTTTGCTGAATAGTGTGTTTTACCTTCTCTTGTTTACCTACCATCTATTAAAACCCCCCAGGTATTTAATGTATACTGGTTTAGGCCATTAATAATGGATTCTCTAGCGCTTTGTTATTGCCAAACAGTGCAAATACAGTTATTGCACCCAGAATGCAAAACTCTATAGTTGGCTTTTCCAAAGAATTTGGAACAGAAAAGTCAGCACTTTGTGTCTACAGTTTACCAAAGCATGGAAGTGTTTGGCCAATTTATTAAAAGGCTCAAGAGACACTGAATATTCTAAATTTCCAGCCATTCTTTTAATAACAGATGGTCTTGCAAGTCCCCACGAGCAGTAACAGCAGGACTTGGGGTTTGTTGGATCCTGGCTGAATAAAGGTCATGACTCTCTTAAGAAATGGCATTTGCTGCAGTTTTTAAAGGACAATACTGGGTTTATTGGACCAAAACACTTATTGTTCGGAAAGGCAGAGAATTAAGAAATAAATGTGCTATAGATCTTTATTAAAAAATACTTAGAAATTATTTTAGCAATATTTTAGCAAAGTTTTCCTTTGGGTTTGTGAAATGTGGAGTAGTTAGAAATCCTTGGAGTCATTCCTCCCAAATCCAGTTGCCTCCCTGCACCAGGATGTTTTCTGCTTTAATGACACTTGAAAGCTCAGTTGAACAGCAATTCCTCAGTCTCAGAAATCCTGAGATGAAATTCTCCCTTGAGCCAAGAAAAGAAACTGGAAGCAGAAATAAAATGCAGGAAGGCTGGTAAGGAAATAGCTGGAAAGTGAGTAAGAATCTGTGTGTGCTCATTAACGGAGCTGTGCTAATAACACACAGTGCTGTGTTTGTCCAGAACACCCCAAATCTTATCTCTGGAGGGCAGGGTGGCTTCACTGGACAGGGAGTCAGGGAATGATGAACTCCAACCAGCAGCACATGGACAACATCAAAGGGAAATGTTCCCTGGACTTACAGCACGTGGCAGTGGCTGGTTCTGTGGAATAACCCACACTTTGGGAGATGAGCCCCAAACCCTCCTGACAACCTTCAGCTGTGTTTGAAATCCTCAGCTGTATGGGGAGGGTTTTCAGTCTCTTCCTGCTCTGAGCTCGGGTCCTGCCTGGTGCTGATTCCTCTGCCCTGCAGGAATAGTTTCAGTTTATTTATTATTAGTTATTCTTTTGTCATCCTTTCCCACAGTTGTGCATTGGGTGGAGTGAGTCCTGTCTCTGACCATAACGTGGGTAGGGGGGATTGTACAAATTTTGTGGTTTGTTTTCTAAAAACAACGTAAAATCCAAAAACTCTCCAAGCCCTGCAGCTGTGGGTTTGTGGCTCAGCAGCAGACCTTTGTCCTGTTTAAATGTAGACTGTGAACTGTCCTTTAACTTTGTCTTAAAACCAGCAAAAACGTGCTGTTTCTGTTTGAATAATATTTCCTTGCAGTATAAAATACCTCCCAAATTGCAATTGATTGAAACGAATCAGCTGGCCTTTGGGCACTGCGTTATCCCAGATACCTAATGACGGTCACTGCTGAAGGTTTGAAGATGAGCATGGATTTTTTTCTTAACCAAACCCCCCAAAGAGGAGGTGAATGACTGTTTCCTTACTCTCCTTCCCAGGAATGACTGCATAGAGAAGAAGGACAGCCCCGAGGTGTTTTTCTGTTGCTGTGAAGGCAACATGTGCAACGAGCGCTTCTTCTACTTCCCTGAGATGGAGGTGACGCAGCGTAAGTTCCCTGGACACTCCTGGGGAGGGATGTCCCACGTTGTGCTTGTTTTCCCACTCTCCTGGGCTGCTTTTCCTGCTGGATTTGTGATTCCTGGATGGTGAAGCTCTGGTGTATTCACAGAAAGAGCCCAGCTCATTTCTTCCTTGGGAAAGGTTCTCTCCTCGCAGTGATTTAAATTGATAAAAGGTGCTGCAGCTCTTTTCCAAGGGAGGATAATCTGAAATAATTGGCTGTTTTAAGATACAGAAGTTACTGTCAAATCTTACCTTAATTGTGTAGTTAAGCTGCTGTAAGTGTCTATAAATTGTGGGGTTAAAAGCTGTATCATCCCTGTGCCAGCTCCTTTTCTTCAAACAATCCTCTTTAAACTACTTGGACCTCACAGTTTCTCTGCAAATTAACACATGCACCTCTAAAAAGGGGCACAGCATTTCCTCCCAGGTCACAAAGAAAATCAAAGAGCCAGACTTAACAAATAATTGTTAAAAAACAATGGCTAAAAGATGATTTTTCTTGCCTATCTTCTTCCAGTCAGGAATCTAAATCCTAGCTGGAAAACTGAGTGATGTTATTGACTGAGCTGGAAGCACCAAATGTCTCGTGCACCAAATAGCCAGAGGAAGTTGTTTATGAAATGAAACAACATTTTCTGGGAGATTAAAATAGCCTTTGTTGACCCAGGAGATATTGTTGTCATTTTTGTCAGCGATCCTGCTGAGGCAATAAGTGACATTCTTCTCCTCTCCCATGAAACCCCCTTTGCCCAAGGGGAGCTGTGGCTGCATTTCTGTGCTCTCCAAAGTGCTGCCTTTATAAATAGGTGTTAGTTTAATGTATTAGCAGCTGGTTAGTCAGAAACCAGGCACTGGGGGTGTTTGTTTATTCAAAGCTCTGTCCCTTTTCCCTCCAGCCACCTCCAACCCCGTGACGCCGAAGCCGCCTCTGTTCAACACCCTGCTGTACTCCTTGGTGCCTATCATGGGGATTGCAGTGATCGTGCTCTTCTCCTTCTGGATGTACAGACACCACAAGCTGGCCTATCCCCCCGTGCTGGTTCCCACCCAGGTAAGGCACTGATCCACCCTCTGGGGAGGGGATTTAATGGCAGAGCCATTTCCAGAGGGGGCTGAACCTTCACCTCCCTGGTGCAGGGCTGTCAGTGCTTGCTCTCCCCAAAAGCAGACAATTAAGCTTTACTTCCACAGCCTTATCCCAGTAATCATTCCTTGATGGATATAGCAGCAACTGCTTCTTGGTTGTGTTTGGAACTGAGCACAAGGCTTGGGATGGCCCAGGAACAGTGCTGAGGGCTGAGCTTAGTGCTGAGACTGAAACTGGAGCTGCTGCTTCATTTTGGCAGGTTGGGGGGAATAGAAAGCAGTAGCTGGTACGTGCTGGGCTGGTTTGGGGACTTGTGGGGCTGGGGTATGGGTGCAGTGAAAGGGAATGTGAGGAAATCCTTCAGTTCAGTAAGTCCAGAGTTTAGCTCAGCTCATGGCCTTGCTGCCATTCCCGTCATCTCCTCCTCTTGCTTGTTTATGTATTTTCTGTTGTGTCTTGAAGTGTTTCATTTTAGCCTTGTTTGTGTTGTATTTAAAATATTACGAGATTGTGGTCTCCAAATTTGGATGTGAACTGGCCATGCTGCATCCAAACAGGCCTTTTTTGGCTGTGTGTGTGGAGGTCCTGCTGCTGGAGGTGGAATCACTGTTAGTACTGGAATTCCTCTGCCTTTGGAAATTCAGCTGAGATCAGGAGGATTTTATGGAAAGAGTTAACACAGGAAATTCTTGAGACCAGAATAGGAAAGATGAAGAAAAATAGTGGAAACAGAGAGAGAAATGTCTTTGATATCTGGGTTAGGAATTAACTGGAGCTTCCTACTTCAGTGCAGTGACCAGAATACAGGGACTGCTGTGCAGTTTGTGATTCAAGCCAATGAACACCCGTGTTATTTTGGGTAGGGTTGCATTCAGAAGGGCTGCATGTCTGTGCTCCTGTGATCTTTTCAGTGCTGCCACTCAGCTGGAGGGTGTTCAGCAGCCAGCATTGCCTGTGCTCCGTAGATGAGTTGTTTTGGTTTCGGTTTCACGGTAATAGATCAGACAAATTTGGGGAGAGGCAGTGGACATATGTTGTTGCCAAATGAAAAGAACATAATTTAAGGAAAGAAGTCTGTTTGCTGTCCGTGCGGAGCCGACTGCAGCTCCTCACACTCCCCGCAAGCTGTCGGCATAATTAGTTCATCCAGCCCAGATTTGATGGATTTGGGACTTCCCATCAAGCCCACTGGAAGCTCAGAGTCCCAAGTGCTAATTGTGGGGATCATTTCAGCGTGGGATTTCCTTCCTGGGGAGATTAAATCATGGATGAAGGGGTCGAGAAGCAAGTGAGCGTTAAAGACGTGTGAGACCCCAAGAACCTGAACTGTGAGATTGTTTCTTGTGGGTGGTACAGCATGGACACCCAAGTTTTTAATAAGCAGGGTAATTAATCACCTGCTCTGCTAATGCTCAGATTGGATCTGTTGAGATCAGTGTGTGCTGGTGCCCGGGCTGGTTGTGGCGTAACCACCTTTTCTGATCTTGTGGGGAACAGACGTGAAGGGCCGGTGTGGAAAGGCAGGAAAAGCTCCTTCTGCCTGAAGAACTAAATGAAATTATTATGCAAATCGAATGGATGAAGTATTTCCCACTCTCAATCTGATTACAGCTGGTTTGAGCAAGAGGCAGAGGAAGTGGGAAGAGAGGGAAAAGTGTTAGTAACTTTATAACCACAGAGCAAACATTGAAATATTCATGCAATTAATATATGAACTATTAATATTGCATTTAATAATTGGGGCAGGAGTAGAGTTTGGAGGCAAATGGAATGGCTTTTAAATCTTTGTGTGGCAGTGGTGGAATGGTTGGGTCAGATGTACAGCAGGTATTCCCTGGCAAACAGGGATTGGAGTGAAAGATAAAGGACAATTAGCCCTGGCTTTCCTGCTGCTGTCTGTGTTTGTGCTCCCACTGTGCTGTGTGGGGAACTGTCCACTTAAAGCTGTCAGATGCCATGAAACCTGTCACTCCTGACATTCTCCAACGAGTTATTAGCAAACCCATCTGTGTGTATGTAAAACACTTGCAGAGAACTGTTCCATCTCCCCAGTTAGATTTCATTTAATCACACAGCAAACATACATTCGTTGTCTGATAAAATTTACCCCGGAAAAAGGACTGGGAACGTCTTACTGGATCACACAGCTGCCTTTTTTTTTTGCTATGGGTTGTTCTTAAAATCAGAGTCATATGTTGAGAGGGCTGAAAAAGGGCTTTTACAGGTTCACAGAGCATCTTCATAACCTATTTTTGTGATTCCTTCTTGGGTCAAGGACGTGTCATGTTTTTAATCCCTGAGCACAAGGAGCCCTGACCCAGCTATGCCTGGTGTTCCTGGGAATGTGGAAACTTGGAATGGAGGGATCCTGGCTGTTGGAATGTCCATAAAAGCAAGGCTGCTTCCTGGGAATCACCATTTTTCTCTTCTCAGGAGGAGGATTATGGAGTTGAAAAATGCCATCACATCTTGTGCTTTTAACCTTTTACGTATCACTTCACTGTGCTCTGGGTAAAAGGCTTAAAAACTCTGTGTGCTTCAGTCTTGGTTTTCCTTTTTCCCCATATGGATATGGAGAACATTCCTTGTCTTTAGAGCCATGTGGGCCAAGAATTCAGAATAATTGAAGCACATGCAGGAAATAGAGATACTGATCTCACCCCTCTGGTCTCAGAAGTTTCTGAGCATTAAAAATGACTCTGTGATTTTGGTTGGTGACTCTTTCACTCACACGTGATTGTCTTCAGTGGATCATCTCCTGAAGATGATTTTTATCCCCTAAATTAAATCTACCTGATTAACTTAATATTTCTGGGATAATCTTTATGCCTCTGCCACAGAAAACCACAGAAGGATGAAGAAATGAAATCAAGTGGTCAGGTTTTTCCCCTTTTGGTCCTGCAGCCACAATTTTTTCTTGATGATGTTACAGATATTTTAACACTGGGAAAAGGGAGAGGGGTTTTTACAAGGAATTTGGGAGATTGATTAATGGCCACTTGGAAAATGAGGTGCTTGTAGGAAGTGGGAAAAGAGATTGGGAAGTTGTTGCTGTAAAGAGTCCTGGATGTGCACTGGGTAAATAGCTTAAAACTGTCCTTTTTCTTTTCCTGATAGAATCCATTAGTTTTCAGCAGCAGAAATAGGAAGTTGGTGTGTTTATATACATTTGTTTAGGTGGCAAGTTATTTTCAGGGGCTAATTGCTCCCAGTTTTTATGTAGAAGAGTTCATTCCTGATAGAAAACTCATATTTACATTTCTTTTATGGCCTGATATGCTTAAAGTGGTGCCACTTGCATTTCTGGGGGAGGCCTGAGGTGGTGGTCTGTGCTCGGAAGGGAAGGGCAGTGATTTTGGGGTCAGAAGATCTCGCTGAGCATAAATTTATCCTTTAAGGGCGTCCCTGGGTGTCTGAGCTCTCGCTGGTTGGGGGAAGCAGATCCCTCCAGGGAGCAGAGCTTTGGGAGAGGGCTCGTGTCTCGGAGCTTCATTTTTCAGCTTCTCACCATGGTCAGAGCAAAGAGGTTGAACTCCTGCATCTGCTGCCTTATTCCTGAGGGATTTACAGAATCCTCATGAGCTGCACAACTTTAATCATGGATAGAACTGGGAAAAAAGGGTTTCAGCCCCCTGGTGTGGGTGTCGTGCTGACTGACAGCAGGAGGGGTGATCCTGTGGATCGCAGTGCTCCAGGCTCCAACTGCCTTGCTAAATCCAACCCCCAGCAATGTGCTCTCCGAGAAACCCTTCAGTTATGTTGTTTGGATAATGCCCACTGTGTGCTCAGCAGTTCCCAAGCACAGGGAAAGGCTCTGGAGCATCCTGAGCAGGGAAAGGCAGGGGGGAAGGAAGGGCTGGGTGATTCCATGTGGCATCTGAGTCCGGGGGCTTGAATCCCATGCTCTTCCAACATCATCTGATCATTTGTAGTGGGGAAAGACTCACAGAGTCCTGGACTGGTTTGGGTTGGAAGGGACCTGAAAGCCCATCTTGTTCCAGGGCGACAGGGACACCTTCCACTGGCCCAGGTTGCTCTGAGCTCCATCCAGCCTGGCCTTGGACATTCCAGGGGGCAGGCACAGCCTCTCTGGGACCAGCACAGAGCTCAGGAGGAGCACGGGAGGTGTCTCTGTGCTTGGAGACCCCGAGGGTGTGGAAGCAGCACAAACAGTTCCGTTTCAGTGCTCGGGGATGTGGGTTTGGAGTGGGGTTTGCTGGGAGCCTCTGGAAGGCAGTTCCACGCCGTGCTGGCCCTTCAGCCCTGTGTGCAGGTGAGCCGTGTGAGCCCAAAGCTGTGCTGCCCTCCCGGTTCCCGGCGGGCATTCCCGGTGGGTGTCCCGTTCCCGCAGCGCCCGGGACCGGCGGAGCGGCGCTGCCCCCGCGTGGGCACTGCGGGCATCGCAGGCAAGGGCTGCCCTCCCCGCGGAATTCCCTGCGTGCTCCCGGCCAGCCCGGGAAACACCCGTGGTGGACATTGCTTGGGTCGCATTGTACAATAACCCAGCTCGCTGTCTGTGTAATAACCCTGTTCTCCCCCGTTTCTTTGCTATCGTATCAATGATTTTTTTTATTTTTTTTAATTATTATTTTAAATGATGTTCCCGGGGCAAGACAATTCCCTCCTCCCCCCTCCCATGAATTCTTCTGCTGCTAATTCACTACTAATTGATTTTGTCTCCTCTAAGCTGCTTTCTCATCCCCTTTCTGGTGTAAATAGTAATTTCTCTTGCCTTTTCTCCTCTCTGCAAGCATGCCTTTCATATAATGATTGAGGTAAGATCCACTGGGGTTTCTTCATGTTGGGGGACGTCCTGGGGATGTGGGAGAACCTGGCTTGGTGTGAACTGTGATTTGCCAGTGGTTGGGTTTTGTGTGGTTCAGGAATAGATCACCTGGAGGAAAATACTGACCAGAAGTTATTTTCACTTGTGTTAAAGTCCTGGTAGTGGGAAAGTAAACTCACTGAAAGCTGTTAATTCACCGACTGGGTTGTTATTGCTCAGCTTTTCAACTGGAGAATGAAAAAGCCAAGGGTTGGATTTATGTTTGAGTCCACAAGTGCTCCATTTCTGTCACCTGCACAGTCCCCTGATGAACATCCTGAGATACCCTGTAAATGTAATTTAGAGGAAAATAGGATGGTTAAAATGGTTTTAATATTTACAGTTTTCCCTGTAGCTCCAAATGATCCCACTCAGGGATCTACTTTTGATGGGTTTGTGTTTCCTGTTAAGCATCTCTGTGATCTTGAGACCCGTTTCTGAGGACACTTAAGGGCCCCTATTCTTGGAACTCGCCCTTCTTCATGGAATATTTTCCCTGTATGACTCAGCCAAGGGGAAGGGGCAGGGAAAGCCGAGGAAGGGGAAGTTTTGGACAGCTGTGGAGAGCTGGGATCCCGATATATCCCCCCAGAGCTGTGCTGGCATTCCAGCCTCGGCCTCGGCGCCACGGAGATCATCCCAAAAAGCCACCCCACAGTGGTGGGGCCTGTGGCACGTGGGCCAGCTTTGCTTTGGAGCTGGGAATGGTCCTGTGTAAAAATAGCCCCTGGAGCTGGGGGGTTTGGCTTTCACCAAGAGAAAATCAGGGGGAAAACAAGGCAGGCTTTTCTTTCTGGGATTGTGTTTTCCACCCAAAGCAGGGTTTGTGCAGGATGGGGGGGGGTGTTGCTGCCTCGGAAACTCCGGAAGTTTTGACTCCCCAGGAAAGGGAAAGCACGGGAGGGGCTGGGGCAGGTCCTGGGAACAGCCTGTGCTGTGCCAGGGCTTTCTAGGAATCAGGAGCTGGGGATGTGGGAAGGGATGTGCTCCCCTGGGAAATGAGGGAGCAGCACATTTCACTGCCACTTTCACTTTCAGCCCGGGAGGGATTTTAATGTCCATCAAACCCTGCAGAAGTGTTGGTTTCCTGAAGGCTCAGAAGGAATTCGGGCACTGTGCCCTGCAAAATCCCAGCAGGATTTTTGGGTGGAGCCGTGGAAGGGAAGGGGAATCCAAGGCGCTGAAGCAAAGGGAGAGTTGGGCTTATTTCCCACAAACATCCTCTAATTTTGGGCAAAGCAGCAGGTTCCGAACTTTAACTAATTAATTACAACCATTAATTCCCCAAGTGCTCAGGGAGCTGGAAATAATGGGATTTTACACCTTGGAGTTGGCCCTGGAGGAAATTCAGGCGTCTTGTTTCCACTTTCACTTACACCAACTCCAAACTGTATTTACAAATGTTTGCAGTTACAAATTGAGGGCAGTGCTTTCCCTGGAATATTCCAGGAGGGCTTTGGCATGGAATGAAAGGCACCAAGGGAGGGAAAACCTCACTGTGAAACTGCATTTTCTGTGTTTCCTGCCCAGCTCGAACCCAGCAAGTTCTGATGTAACAACTGTAAGCATCTGGCACTGCGTTTGTGAGAGGATTTCATGCTCGTGGGGAGGATTGCACGGTGTCTCTAATTGGAATTTCAATTCTCTTTTCACAGTTATTAATTTGTGGAATTAGGGTTGGAGGGAAAAGGAGAGCCCAGAAGGAAGCACAGCTTTGGCAGTAAAATTGAGAGTCTCCTTGTTCTATTCGGATAAAGGATAAAATAGGAAATACAGGACGTGCAATAAACAGTCCCATTCCCTTTCCCAGGAAGGGAGATTGTCCCAATCCACAGCAGGATGGTTGTGTACATGGATATGAGGATGTGGGAATGTGGAGAGCCCTGTGGGAGCCCCATCTAACTTGCATGGTAGAAATACTGTAGGACAGGACAAGATAATCTGGGATTTAATTCCAGTTCTGTCCCTGGGTGCTCAGATTTCAGGGACACATTGGATAGGGTGGGAGCAGTGGAAGTGGGGCAGGAGGGGCTGAGGCCCACACCAGGGGTCTGAAGGGTTAAACAGGGCACACACCTGGGAAACACACAAAAAACCCCTTAAATGCACAAAAACCACTTCAGTGCATCAAAGGTGCTCATTTCAATTCCAGCTCTTTACAAAAGTAACAAGTAAAGCTTGATTATCTTCACTCCTTAATTTCTGCTCTGCTTTCCCACCTGGTCAGACTATTCCTTAATTTCTGCTCTGCTTTCCCACCTAGTTAGACAATTCCTTAATTTCTGCTGTGCTTTCCCACCTGGTTACATTATTCCTTAATTTCTGCTGTGCTTTCCCACCTGGTCAGACTATTCCTTGATTTCTGCTGTTTTCCCACCACTTAGACCGTTCCTTACTTTCTGTTGTGCTGTCCCCCCAGTCAGACCATTCCCTGATTTCCATGTGCTTTCCCACCTGCTCAGCCTCTTCCTTGTGTCCTGCTGTGCTGTCCCTCCCGGTTTTCCAGGTGTGTTCCCTCCCTGTGGTGGTGCTTCCACATCCACTGTGAGCATGTTTGCCCACCCCCTTCCTGTTCCAGCAGAGCAGGGCTCACTCTGTGTCTGTTTTTTGGGGGGAATTTATTGCAGGGGGTTTGGCTCCATGATCCAGGTGTCTCCCGGTTTACAAGCTTTTATTTGTAGTGCTGGCACGGGTGACACATTAACAGCAGAACTAATTAACTAATTAATGGTTTAACCTGATTGCAGGACCCGGGCCCTCCCCCACCGTCACCACTGATGGGTCTGAAGCCGCTGCAGCTCCTGGAGATCAAAGCCAGGGGGAGGTTTGGGTGTGTTTGGAAAGCTCAGCTCCTCAATGAATACGTGGCAGTCAAAATATTCCCCATCCAGGTGAGCAGAACTCCTGGGCTCCTCCTAATGCTGTCACATCCAAACAGCTTTTCTTGGCCCAGTAAGAGAGTTTACTTCAGGCTGTAAATCCAAACAGAGATGTCTTTGAGGTGTAAAACATGCAGGAAGAGTTATAATGAATTAAAATGAATATTTTAATGCATTTCACTAAAATTTAAATTAATGGAATATTTAAAAACATATTATTGAAGTGTAAACTCTGGGAAATGAGTGTTTCTAGTCAGAAAAACACTTATAGAAGAGCATCAGCAGCTTCCTGCAGCTGTCTCACATCTCTTGACCAGTTAATAATCAAATCAAATGGTGCTCAGAAGGAGTGGCCTGAAATGCAAACCTGTGAAGTGACTGTTAATTAAGTGTGCCTCAGTTAATGGAGACAGCACTGATTTCCCAGCCAGCACCCTCTGGAAGGCGTGGTTTGAATCCTGCCCAGGACTTTAAGACCCTGGCAGGTTAAAGAACACAAATGATCCTGCATGCTGATATTGGGCTGGATTAATTAATTAAATCAAACCCACCCACTGCTGCACTGGGTGACAGTGACCCCCCCTGCAGGTTTGTGTTCTGGCAGGGGTGTTTTGGGAGGGGATTGCCCAGGCCCTTGGGCTGGCAGGGTGTCTCACAGGGGGTGTGTGTGTCGTGCCCCAGGACAAGCAGTCGTGGCAGAACGAGTACGAGATCTACAGCCTGCCTGGCATGAAGCACGAGAACATCCTGCAGTTCATCGGCGCCGAGAAGAGGGGCACCAGCATCGACGTGGACCTCTGGCTCATCACGGCCTTCCACGAGAAGGTGGGCCTGGCTCTGGGGCTCCATGGCTCAGGAACAGCCTGGAAATGTGTCCCAAACTCGGGATGGGCGCGGTTTAGAGACACAAAGTTGTCACTGTTTCGCTTTTCCTTGGGTACGAAAGCGTTGCCAGTTACAGACAACCGAGGAAGGTGTTGGGTTTTACTTAATAGAGGAGCTGGTTTAGGACACAGAAATTAATTCTACCTTTCTCCTTGCTTTTTGAAGTATTTTTTTTAGAATATTTTTATATAAACGTGCCTGAGTTCAGCAAGCTCCAGCTGGCAGAGGTTGTTGGGGTTTTGTTGCCCGTGCATTAGTTGATCAGCTCTGTGCTGAGGGCACCCAGGGACACCAGCCCGAGTGCCGTGTGTGCTGACCCCGTGTGTGCCCCCAGGGCTCCCTGACGGATTTCCTGAAGGCCAACGTGGTGTCGTGGACGGAGCTGTGCCACATCGCGCAGACCATGGCGCGCGGCCTGGCCTACCTGCACGAGGACATCCCGGGGCTCAAGGACGGCCACAAACCCGCCATCTCACACAGGTACGGGCTGGGAGCCCTGTGGGGCTGGGGCAGCCACCCCTGGGCCCGGGGCACGGCTCCTGCCCACAGGCAAACCCGGGCAGTTGCTGCACACGTGGGTTGTGTTGGGTTCTCACTGTCTCTGTGCCTGCATGCATCACATCCATCTGTCCATACATCCATCTATCCACCCATACACCCATCTATCCATACATCCATCCATCTATCTGTCCGTACACCCATCTGTCCATCTATCTATCCATACACCCATCTGTCCATCTATCTATCCATACACCCATCTGTCCATCTATCCATCCATCCACCTACCTGTCCATCCCTCCATCCCTCCCTCCATCCCTCCATCCATCCCACAGCTGCATTCATTCCAAACACACACCCAAAATTACAGTGCCAGGTGCTGTCTCGTTTGTTCCATAAGGACATGCAAGGGTGGTCCAAGGTTTTATTAATATTATTATGGTTTATCTGTGTCAATTTTTATTTATAATGCAAATATATCAATATATATAACATGCATGTTGCATTGTTTATATTGAAATCATATTATTATTTTATAAGTTACAAATTCACTATTAATAGATATTACCTATTTATGTATATAAGTTGATATATTCATGTTATATAATATATATTATAGATATATAATATATATGTATATATACATATATATTATTAAATATATTAAATATATTATCTACACATTAAAATACATAGATAAAATACACATATATAAAAATTGTTGTTTGAATTATCAATTCCTTTATAATTTTCCTACCTTTCATCCCTTAACCCTTTCCCATTGTGTTGCCTTTTCCTGGGAATTTTACCTGTGGTTTTTCCCAGGTTCTAGATCTCTAACTTTGGTTTTTTCTTTGCCTGGGAAGGGACATCAAGAGCAAGAACGTGCTGCTGAAAAACAACCTCACAGCTTGCATTGCTGATTTCGGTCTAGCTTTAAAGTTTGAGGCTGGAAAATCTGCAGGAGACACCCACGGGCAGGTAAATCCCGAGTTATTTCTGGGAATGGTCCAGCATGGGAAC
>JAWWTY010000160.1:1900270-1912237 GCA_035222235.1 Margarornis squamiger | reverse complement strand
GCCATTCCCTGTGTCCTGTCCCTCCATGCCTTGTCCCCAGTCCCTCTCCAGCTCTCCTGGAGCCCCTTCAGGCCCTGGAAGGGACTCTCAGGTCTCCCTGGAGCCTTCTCTTCTCCTGAGTTTGTCCAGGAACTCCTCATTCATCCCTACTCCAATCTGTATTATATGCTTTCACTGGAACAATGCCTTCAGAGTGAAAAAGCGCCTTTCCAAAGGAAAAACTCACAGCGTGCTGGGAAGCTGAGCCCCAGCTCTGATGAGCTCACAGGGAGGCTGCTGGTGGCCATCAGCCCTTTTCCTGCCCTCCACTCAGGCCACAGGCACAGAATTGGGTGCCCCTGGCCCAGAAACAATCTGGAACCCAAGCCCAAAAAGAGGACTCTGCTCACGCTCTGTGTTTCAGAACTAGAGCAGGAAGTGTGTGCTCCAGTTCCCAGCACGCTGCTGGGAAGAGCTGTCAGCACTGGAGCCCAGAGCAGCCCACCACAGGGCAGCAGGTTAAAATCTGAAGGCTGGCACAACAACACCCCACTGGCAGGTACAGGCAGTGGGCTTTTCACACCCACAGCAGCACAGGGATATTTTAGGGATGGTTAAATAAGTGTTACTTCTCTCCTGGAACGAGTGTTGGTGCATTTATATTAGTGGTGTTGAAAAACACAGCTGAGGGAGGCAGGTTAAATGAAAGATGCTCCAAGAGAGCTCCAGCTCCTCTGTGGGGATGGGAGGAAGTTCACTGCCAGCACTGCCTCCTACTTTCTCAACAGGGAACTCTTCCCAGGGAGGCAGCAGACTCCTTATCCCCCACACAGTCCTCCCTTCTCTCCCCTCTAAGGTAACTGGGAAGAGTTGAAGCTACCAAGAAAAGTTCTGAAAGCTTCCTCAGGCCCTTGAGGGTGGATAAAGTGGTCATTTGGAAAATCAGAATTAACTTCCAGCTCAGTATTTCTACAGATTAGCTGCCTCCAGCACCTCCAGATTTAAGATTAAGATCACATTTCCTGGACTAGTGTCACAGTAATGGATGAATTAGGGATTGCTCCCTGTATGAAACCAGCTGTGGAGAATAACATGGTGCCTGATCATTCACATCATCAAACGATTCTATCTGACACTGGAAGTGATAAAAGGAAGCAAAAGCATTTCCTCCACGTGAATAACAGGGCTGCAGATTTAGCAGAAAGAACAAAGGTTTGACATGGGAACAGATCTAGTGAAAGAAGGAATGGAGGAATATTCACATGCAACAACTGTCTTAACAATAGAAAAAGTAGGTTTCAACATGAGCAGTTTTTAGGATTCACCAGGACCCAAAAGGAACAGCAGAAAGGAAAAAACAGTTTGAAAGGATTTCCCCTCCATTTTCACTTTATAAATGGAAGGACAAATACCAAAAGGCCACCCCATTTGAATGGAACAGAACACCCTCCCCAGGTACCTGCTCCAGCAACTGGAATTGCCCAGTTACCTTCCCTTACCTTCCTGCTGAGGCCTGCAAGGAACCAGCAGTGTCCAGAGCCTGCTGAACAATGTGATGTTTCAAGCAAAGCTCAGCAGTTGGCCTGGAAACCACCAGAGCTGATTATTGATTACTGGAAATCAAGAAGGTATTTTATACATATATATATATATACATCCAAATACACACCAAGAGGAAATGGAGCGAGCGCAGGTCTTTGGTGTACTGGAAAAGGTTCTGCAGCACATCCTGCACAGTTTTGTTCTCTGAGAGTTGCTAAAAACAAAATAAAGTGGTATTTAAGTCATCTCAACAAATACTTTTATGCTCACCTGGAAAAATAACAGTTAACTAATTCTTTGAAAGAGCTCAGCTTATGCTTGACAATACAATTCTTCATGTCTAACCTCAACTTTCTGTGACAGTTTTACCTCCAGACTTCAATAAGCAGAGATTCTCATCATAATTTCATTTATTCCACACCAAACTCAAACAGTGAAAGGAAATACCACTCTTAGGTAAAAACTTTGCACTTATAAACTAGTCTTACTTTAGAATTTTTACTAAAACCAAGTACAAAAAGCTTTAAATACCTGAACATTATCATTCCATTTTTGTACAAAAGCCTCATCAGGAAATTCAGCAGGAAGAGAAAGCTGCTCCTTAAATATCTTAATGTATTGTTTAAAATCAAAGGAATTCATCAAAAAGATCTGTCGGTGAGAGAACCTTGATTTTACTCTCTTCTCCAAGAGCTCCAGGATATCCTTGATTAAAAAGAAAGGAAAAACAGTAATTAAAAAAGCAGATTTATTTAGTGCATTCTTTGGCACAGCGCAGACGAATCACCAAAGCGAAGGGTGCTGAGAAAAGACAGAAATACCAAATTCCCAGGTTTAAAACGTTCCAACAAGACCTCTGCTGATTATTTTAATTGATGTGCCCTGAAATGTGTGCCACCCATCTCCCCAGCCCACGTGATGCCCCACATCACACAGGACCATCAGTTGCTAGGAGACCCAGCAGAATTGCTCCAGAGATTATGGAAATATTGCAGCTCCCTGAGCCTCACACCAGGACACTTCAGCCTGTCCTGGCTCCAGACGAGGTGTCTGTGTGGCCACACCAGGGTTGTGCCTTTTGTCACACTGAGAGAACACAGCTTAAAACACCCAAAAACCACTTGGGAGCCAAAAATGCCCTGAGGACCAACAGCTGCCACCACAACCACAGTGAGGCTCTGAGGACACTTCCTGAACTGCATTCAAAAAGCATCACCCAAACCCAGACAACCCAGATTCAGCTTTGAGGAGATGTTTCAATTATTCTTCTTCCTGTCATGACCCAACTATCTCCACCAGCAACACAGTTTATTCAGCAAACAGTCCAGTTTTTATGAAGTGTGTGTTTCCATAGCGCTACAAATTCATTCTATACATAATCTATCCATGATTCTCTTCAATGCTGTTGTAAAAATCACAGGAAATTTAACAGGAATCCTAAACCCATCCTGAACAGGCCAATGCTATAGCAGAAGTGCCCTATTGAGGTGTTTAAATCATTGTCCTGAGGACAAGAAACCTTCTTTAAGCACTGTGGGTTAATACAAGTCTGTTCTCACCAACTGCTGACCAAGAAAGTGAAATGCCCAGGAGCTTCTCCAAAGGGTATAATATCACATAAAACAAAACAGTGTAATAGGAGACATGTCTCCTTAGAAAGGTAAACCCGCTCCTCCAGCAGTAAAACTGAAGGCTTTGCAGATTTTTTTTGTCATTTGAAGCACAAATTCTTATTATATCCTTCCCAATTCCAAAGTCAGAAAAGCTGGTAATTGAGAAAAGTCTCTTAGGGAATGAAATAATGTTCCAGGAGAGGAGAAGACATTCCAGCTAAGACAGAGGTCCCTTCAAAACAGCTCAGAATGAATGTGCACTTTCTTACCTGCCTACATGTGAGGCCAATCACTGTCACTGGAGCCTGTGCTGACTGGGAGATATCAAAGAGGTTGTAGAGCAGGGTCTGGTTCTTGTGATGGACAAACAGGTCAAACTCATCCAGGACAAACAGGACTGGGCAGCTGCTGCTCCGATCTCCTGGGGGAGCAGTTGGGAAAGTCAGCAGGGCAGCCTCAGCATCACAACTCCATCCCCACAGCTTTCCCAATTCCCAGATCTCCTTCCAGCTCTTCACTTTCACATGACAAAAAGGAAAACTGGGAAGGTTCTGAGGGGTCCTGCCCAGCAGCACCTCTGGCTCCAAGGGAAGACACACCATGTCCCAGCAGGGGTTATCAGTGCTTACCTTTCCTTAAGGCTTCAAGAAGGAAGGCGAGGTTTTCAGCAAAACTGCCCTACACAGAGAAGGAAGATGTTTCAGAACACATTTGCAATGTGATTCCCAAAATTGTTAAACTACAGCGAGTTCAGGCATGTAATGAAGGCCATCCCCTCCTAAAACCCTGCTTCCAAAAACTTAGACTGTTACTTCACGTCGTGTAATCACAGACTCCTCGGGACAAGAAAACTGGTGGTTAATTCTGTGCTCATCCACTTTTTTGCAGTCTGAAATCCCCAGACTGCCTCAGACAGGCAAAAATCAGTGATCAGAAGAATGTCTGCAATAAGCTAAATTTACAAGTAGCTTCATCTTTCCTTAAATAGCTGTTGGATCCTCATTTTCCAGCCACACATGTGGGAAAAGTGCCACCTAATGAGTGCCACTGAGAAGGAGCAGGATGCAGGTTTGAATTTGCAGCTTTATTAAAGAAAGTTTCAAACATTCATGACAGAAAACACTGAATTGCTTTGACCATCCTGCTCCAGCTACACAAATTCTGCAGCACATAAGTTATGAGATGGGAAATAACTATGATAGGGCTTGTGATGTTGGATTAAAGGTGGCAGAAAAGCCAATTTACTCTCTGAATGTGAGTTACAGAAAGACATTGCTGCAAATCCTGAACTCTCCCTGAGTTAAGAGGCAGCAACCAGTGGTAGCTCAGAGCAGTGGCCCAAGTTACAGCCCACTCAAATAAATGACATTTGATCTGAAGCACTTTGGTCACTCTTTTTCTGACTGTCTTCAGTACTAATGGGAATAAGTTTATCTTTGGGAAAGGGTCAATAGAAACAAATATTTTAACAGAAATCCTAGGCAAAATGAGAGCTCTAGGAAGCCTGGATGGACTTCCCTATGAACAGAAAAGGTTGCATAAGGAACCTTATATACTAATACACTAATGATCCTGCTTTTTGGTGGGTTAACTAGCTAACACTCTTTATCTTGAGATGTTCAAAACAATATTTCTACACTACTCCACTCCTGAACAAAGTCTCTTTGGAAAGCCTAAGTTTGTTCCATTTCAGGGCTCGTTGAGAGAGCCTTTCCTTTCTTCCTCCTCCTGTAAGGAAGAATTTGGTGGATTTTAAACAGTATCAGGGTGCATTAATGTTGCTCAGCTAGCAAGAGGTAATGTCCAGCCCTTGTGTGGAACTTGTGGGCAACCACAATTCATTCAGGCTCCACATGCTCCATCCCACACTGCCACTTGTCCAGGCAATGGGTTTTGAGGGAGGGGAGTGAAGATACTCACAAAAACTTTATCCCCAACCACATTTTCCAGTTGCAACTGCCTGGTGATCTCCTTCAGGGCCACTTTATCATTGGTCTGCAGGAGCCCTGAAAGAAAATGATTGCAATGAAGGACTGGCAGTTCTCCTTCACTCCCACTAGACACTCACCCAGAAGCTTCTCTCCCTTTTTTCCTGCCTTACAAAGCTTGGCTCTTTTAAAAATTGGACTAGGCAGGAATCTTCCATATCTAATAAATGATTTCATTTGGTCACTAAAAGCACAGAAGTTCTCTCCATATAAAGACATACAGAGAAATGCATTCTGGAGCTCACAGACAAAAATGCCCATAATTGAGGCCAGACTAAACTGCTGAACCCAAAATGTTTGTTCAGTGCATACATCACATAGAACTGGACACAACATAACATGAATCCAGTGCTGCATTACTTGCCATTCAGGTGAACTTCCAAGAGGGTCTCCTTAACGTGTTTCTTTTTCCTGAGATCTTTTAAGGCATGATTTAACAACTAGGAGAAAAAAAAATACAGAATTGCATTATGAGAAGATGAATTGCCACTGGTTTATGAATACCACTTCCTGGTATTTTGGTGGTTATCCTTCCTCTGAAGCATCTTGGGTAACAGGAAAAAAAGCAACAACACTGGTTTTGAAATGCAAAATAACTGACCAGCAAAATGGCAAGTGACTGGTGTCAGCTGTATCATGGATGAGTTTAACACCTAGTAAATTATTTCTATTCAGCTTATTTAAAAGCCTGAAGGCCACTTGCTTTAGCACTTGGGAAGACTTCCAATGTCATTTTTCTAATTGTTCAATCTTGAATACTTCCTGCAGTAACAGCCAATCCATTTATCACATTATATATTCATGTAAACATAAAAGACTGCAGTGAGTAATATTGAAGGATAAAACACTTCAGTTTGCTGCCATCCCTTCACATACCTCAGATTAAAAAAGGGAGTCCCTTTAACATACAAACCTACAACTTACAAACCACAACCACCTAACAATATTCTACCTCCTGGCAATTTAGGTAACAACATTCCCTGACACATTTAAACCAGGATTAAGATACCTGACCATTCTTTACATACAAACAGCCATGTAAAACCCACCCCTGTAAAAGGACTACTCCTTTTACAGCTTTTGGATGCCTTTTCAGTCATTTTTACAGTGGGGGCCCAAGAGAAATAGCAGGTTAATTAAAGAGTGATAAAAACGTGGCTACAAGTGCAAAGACAACTGTTAGGCACCCATTTCTCCATGCTGTTATTCAAGAGAATCAGCTCACAAGAAGCCCTGGAATGTTTTGAATTTCTATGTGAACCATTAGCAATTTTCTCTCTCTGAAAACAGGCAGAGATGAAAATGCAGCTCCAAAAGCTCCCAGGACTTCTGTGGTTTTGCACCTCATGCTTAATTGGACCTGCTGAATTTGATGAACTTCTAATAGCTGTTCCTACCGTGGTCTTCCCTGATCCTCGGGGTCCAATAAGAAGGGCAGAATTACTTTCTCCATGCAATGCAGTTCTTTTCAGCAGCTCCAGCAAATGCCTGGGTTGGAAACAGCAAGAGGCTGAAAACCTCAAAGCAGACAACATTCACTGAAACTCGGGGAAAACTCAGAGAGAAAGAGGAAGCTTGATATGTTTCAGCCTGCTCTCAGGGCATGCAAAATGTAATACAATAAAGTACAAAGGCCGGAGCGATCAGAGCTCTTAAAATATTTTAAAATATTAAAACACGAAAGAAGTTGAGAGTATCACTAATTCATAAAGTTCTGCAATTCCCCACCAGGAAAGGACAGACTTCAAGAGTTATTTCTTCCTTTAAGAAATGGATTGCTTTCTGTGATACCACTGCAGCTCACCAAAAAGGAAGGCTGGCAAACATATTAAAGGAAAACCTTGACACCAGGAAAAATTAATTACCTGGTGGAATACATTCCTTTTGACAACCTTCCTAACACTGATTACATGCTAAATTTAGGCACTCAAACCTTGTGAGCAGTAACAGCAACACTGAACTTCATTTTCTGTTGCCACCCAAAAGAAGGGGCAAAGCACAACTCAGAATTATCTTCAGACAGACTCATCACCCAGCACCATATTTAAAGGACTCATAAAAACTCCTGACACTTCCAAGTCATCGTGGAATGATGTAGGATGTGGGTTTGTGCACTGTGGGAGAGCAAACTACAGCCAAGAGCCCTGGCACATGTTGGGAGAGAAAGAACAAGAGTTGGGAAGCTCAGGGTGTGTTCTCTCCAGTATAATTCACCAACAGTGGCATATGAAGCAGAAGACAGTCTGTGAATTGCTTTTCAGAACTCCAATATAAACAGGAGAGGTTTGTTTTGTAAAACATCGACATCACAGGAAAACATTTTCCCCCAATAAAATACCTGCACGTAGATTACACTACACTTCTTACTCAATGTTATTTTCTTTCTCCTAAAATAAACTAGTGCCCACATCGGGTGATGTTACTCCTGGAAACACTGTTTAAAACAAGTTCTTTAGATACATCTTTGCTGTTTTCAGAATCTGTAAAATGTTTAGGGATTGGGACAGCGTTACTGTCACAATAAGCCCCTTCTTCCTAACCCTGACCTCCATACCTGGACGACCCTAAGAAGTAGGTTTGTTTTAAATATGGGTCCCTACTTCAAAAACCATGATGTTGACATACAAAGTTTAAAATTTACTTTTAACACAGCTTACTAACAAACAGTAGAAGACACAAAGTGAAAATAAAGATTCACAACAAGAGAATTCAACCTTTTGCTTGGCCAGGTCATTAAACAAAGCCTTAGAACATGCACTGGAAGTAACTTTTAGTCTCAAAAAACTCAAGGAAGTGTTTCAGGAATTACAGATTAGAAACAAGGACAAGAAATCCAAAACTCAGAGCCTGACAAAACCAGCAAGGAACAGTTGCATAAAACCTCTTCAAATCCGAGGCAAACAATTTTTAGAAGCACTGTGCATTTAAGCCTGTGTAATTTAGAAAGTTGAATTAAAAACTACTTGTATTTGAGCCTGTTCACTCACCTGTACTGCTGTTCAAGCCCAAACAGTTTTCCTGTCGCAGTGGAATGGTGACAGAATCTCTCACGTAAAATTTTGTGCACCTACAGAGAAAACACAGGCCAGGAAGAATGTTTGGTGCTTCAAACATCAGAACATTCCAAGAGTGTAAATACAGCAATAATTGTGAAATATGCACGTTTGTGGTGTTAGGAATATTCTGTAATACATAAATTTTAGTTGTCACCAATGAAATATTATATAAAATTCAATTAAATCATGTCAATGTGCCACCACAATTACATCAGTAGTTCATTTGTCAGTTAAAATTGTCTCTTCCCAAACAGCCAAACTTCAGCCTCTCAGCAGCTGCCACTGCATTAGCAGCAATCCCAATTTTGGAGAATTTACAGCACTTTATACCACTACTTCCCCCACCCCTCACTTAAGCAAACCAAAAATACCTGTGCACTCCACCCTCTGATAACATTTGGTATTCAGTTTAAATGCTCAGTGTCCATGAATGTAAAACCAAACTGCAAGCTGTTAACAAAGTGCTTTTCCTCTAAAATCCCACCTGATCACCTTCCAGTCTAAGGGAACGGCCAATTGCCCTAAGGACATCATTATCATGCACAGCTGTGTCATTGCTCTTCCATCTCCTTCTGACACTTGGCTAATTCATAGTTTGGGATGGAATTATTACCATCAGCTCCTGGTTGTTTTGGTTTAAAAGGAAACACATCTTCGTGGGGAGCAATCCTATATGGACCCATGGAATGGCTGGATTGGTGGGGGGAGGGTTTGGTAGTGGGAAGGGGGCTGATGAAAAATTCCATGATGTCCAACAGAGCCAATGCCAACAGCTCTGGGATGGATCCACACTGGAGCAGTTCCTGAGGGACTCACCCCATGGAAGGGACCCACACTGGAGCAGTTCCTGAGGGACTCACCCCATGGAAGGGACCCACACTGGAGCAGGCTGATTATTCAGTTACTTTTTTTTTCCCTACTAAAGTCTCACTGATTTAATTTCCAGATCTATTCTGTTTAAATCAATAATCTGAACAGTCAACATTGTCCGTTCACAAGAGAAAAGGTTTCCCTCCTATAAATAGATTTTTACAGGTAAATGAAGGAAAGAGATTAAAACATAACAAATCACTGACCCAGAGGTAATTTCCTACAAGATGCATCACAGTTTTTAAGCAGCCACTTTCAGAAAACAGGAGAATAAAGGTTAAGAAAACAAACAGAGAACTGATTTGGGAGCTGCTGTCTTGCTGCTAGAAAAAGTCACCTGGATTCTGACTGGCCCTACAAACTGGAAGATAAAGAATCTAATTAGATAAACATAGATTTTTGCAAATCTGTTGCCACAAATGGCTGCAAAAGCACAAGGCCATCCTTTAGCTTTTTTTATTAGGGATCCAAAAAGTAGATTACTATGGTAACACTTGAAGCAAACAATCAGGTGAGAAGCTGAAAGAAAAACAGAACAGATACAAAACCCATTTACAGTCCTAGAAATTATATCCAGTATCTTTTTAACTGGTCTAGTAAAAACCTATGGAATTATATGGGTGGCAGGGAATGGAAGAATTCCACAACTTGAAACCATAGCCATTAATAAAGCTGGTACTGACCTGTGAAATGCACTCAGCACTTGCTTCATAGCTCTCCTTCAGCTTACGCTTACTCATTGCGGAAGGTTTCGTCTTTAAAGAAGACAGAAAATGCAAAGGTTACACTAAACATTACTTTCCAAATCATTTTAGGTATTATACTGACATGTTGGTCATTTTTAAGGACTTAAACTGTAATCAACATCTGTTCTTAACGGATAACAATGCATCAGTTCACCTAACTAGACCCGAAACACTGCGAGCATTTCAAATTCATTTTTGCTTAGATTAATTTCACTTGAATTAACATTTAGGATGCTTTAAATAGTTTGAAAGAATGTCTTTATGTCTCTGCAGCTGGAACAAGCCACAAGCACATGGTAACACATTAAATCGTGACAATGACTGGCCATCCTTGCTTACTCTGTGTGGTTCCTACCAATAACCACAGCATCTCTCTGGATTAACTGGGTCTGAAGGGCACTTGGAGGGGTCCTGAGTGGATGGGGAGGGTCAGGGGACATTTGGAGGGTCTGGAGGAGGCTCTGAAGGGAACTTGGAGGGGTCCTGAGTGGATGGGGAGGGTCAGGGGACGTTTGGAGGGTCTGGAGGAAGCTCTGAAAGGAACTTGGAGAGGTCCTGAGGGGATTGGAGAGCTCTGAATGGATTTGGGTGGGCCCAGAGGGGCATTTGGGGGGATCTTGAAGGGATTGGGGTACCTTGGGGAGGGTCATGAACAGATTGGGAAGTTTGGAGTGGGCTCTGAGGAGGATTTGGGGGGTGCTGAGGGCATGACAGGGAAGTTTTGAGACAGATTTGGGGGGTCCTAGGGGGATTATGGAAGCTCTAAAGGGATTTAGGGGAGAGAGGTACTGACAAGAAAGGGGAGGGACTGGGAGAGGGTGCTGTGGGAATGGAAAGGGAGCTCTAAGAAGATTTTGGGGGACTGAGAGGGCCTGTGGAGACCCCGATGAGGAATGGGGAGGGCCTTAAGGGGCTTTGGAGTCCATGAGGAGCTTTGGGGGGGCAAGGAGGGCTGTGGGAGTGGGGGAGGCTCTGAGAGGAGGATTTTGGGGGGGTGCTGAGAGGGTCTGTGAGGACCCTGAGATGATCCATGAGGGAATGGGGGGCCTTAAAGTGCTGGCAGGGATTTATGAGGGGCTTGGGGAGGGGGAGCTCTGATGGAGGGGTTTTGGGAAGCTGAGAAGGTCTGTGAGGACCCTGATGAGGGAATGGCAGCCCATGAGGGGCTGGGGTGGGGGGGAAGGCTTTGGGAGGTTCTGAGGGAGGATTTTGGGGGCTGTGAGCACCCTGAGAGGGTCCATGAGGGGACAGGAGGGTGGCCTAGAGAGCTGGGGGTCCCCTGCGGGGCTAGGGAGGGTCCTGGGGGCGCTGCCCGCCCTGTCCCGGTCCCACCATCCCCTCACGGGGTTTTCCTGCCGCCTCCCCCTGCCCTGAGGGGGGGTCCCCTCAGCCCCCTCCTCACCCCCGGCACACACAGCCCTTCAGAGCCCCACAGCCCTCGGCGCTGCCAGAGCGCGGCACGGAGGGCTGGGCGTGCCGGGGAGGGGCTGGGCTCACCTGGGATGTGCTCACCTGGGCTGGGGGTGCCGGGGATGGGATGGGATGGGATGGGATGGCCTGGGATGGGGGTGCCGGGGCTGTGCTATGCTCACCTGGGCTGTGCTGTGCTTACCTGAGCTGGGCTCATCTGGGCTGGGGGTGCCGGGGCTGGGCAGTGCTCACCTGGGCTAGGCTGTGCTCACCTGGGCTGGGGGTGCCGGGGATAGCCTAGGCTGAGCTGGGGGTGCCGGGGCTGTGCGGGGCTAACCTGGCCTGGGCTGCGCTTACTTGGGCTGGGGGTACCAGGGCTGCGCTCACCTGTGCTGCGCTCACCTGCCCTCACGGCACTCCCTCTCGCTCCTGTCCCTCCTTCCCCTCCCTCCTCACCTGAGGGCGGTCCCTCCCGCGCTCCCATCGGCCCCCGCGCCGCCCTGACGTCACTTCCTGTCCCTCCCTCCCCCCCCCGTCCCTCCCTCTCCCCTCCCTCCTCCCGCACTTCCTTCCCGGATCCATTCCCGGATCCGTTTCCGGGATTGGCGCGCGGCGCTGTGGGAAGTTCCCCCCCCGTTCTCTGCCCCCCCCCCCCCATTCCCTCCCCGCGGCCTCCCGAGCTCCCCCGGGGCGCATGCGCGGTGGCGGCCGCCGCTGCTGCCTGCCCTCCTCTTCCTCCTCCTCCTCCTCCTCCTCCTCCGCC
>JAWWTY010000160.1:1874993-1890851 GCA_035222235.1 Margarornis squamiger | reverse complement strand
CCAATATCCCATCCAGCCCTGCCCTCTGGCAGTGGGAAGCCATTCCCTGTGTCCTGTCCCTCCATGCCTTGTCTCCAGTCCCTCTCCAGCTCTCCTGGAGCCCCTTTAGGCACTGCAAGGGGCTCTCAGGTCTCCCTGGAACCTTCCCTTCTCCAGGGAAACACCCCCAGCTCTCCCAGCCTGGCTGCAGCCCTGGGATGACAACGTGATGGGAAGGAGACATGGTGACTGCTGTGCAAAAACCCACCTGGTGGCCTTTCTGAAGCCACAGGTGTAAAGTGCATTTTCACACACAGTATGAGCTGGAGAGTGCTGCTTAATCACACCCTGTACACACCACAGCCTCGGGCTGGCTCGGAAAGGGAAGTAAACAGGCACGTGTGTGTATAAATAATTCCATAATATTGTCACTGCCGCTGCCTGGACTGGGAAGGGCTGGAAGTCTCTGCAGCTCCCATCATGAGGCCTGCCTGGGCACCCAGCCCTGCTGCTCTCGGTGCCACGGAGGTGCTTACACTTCTTGGAGGACTTTGCCCTGGATGTTCAGCTTTCCACGAGGGAAATCTTCAGGCAATGAATGCATGGCCTGGGCTCAGCCCTGCTGTGGTTCTGGTGGAGGCTCCTGGTCCTGAGCACAGAGAGTTTAGGTTGTCCCTGCTGAGATTTTCCGTAGGAGAGCATGCCGTGGTTATATATTGTGGCAGGGGGGTGGAATGCTCTGCGTGCCTTGTGGGCCTTGCCTGTGTTGTGTTTACTCTGCCTATATTCTGTGCTGCTCGTCCCCTGAGTAAACAACCCTAATCCAGTGCTGCAGAGCCAAGGCAGCGTTGTTGGTTCTTGCTGAACCTCCCCGCGCTCTTCTGCATCCCTTTGCCATCAGCTGCCAAGGGGTAACCACGGTGCTCCTGGGGAGGGCAGACCCCTGGTTGGTATGGATTATTCTAATCCAGCATCACGCAAGCGAAGATCAAAAAATAGTTGGGACTACCTAATGATTCAGAAATGCAGACGTGGTGCCAAAAATGTTAGCATTTGTTAGCTTTACACTTGAGCAAATGCATTCTGGTGGGGAATTTAACTTCTTTGGTTTAACTCTCATCTTCAGAGTTTGGGGGCTTAGGAAGTTATTCCACACCAAAAAAAAAAAGTGTTTGCAATTCTTAGAAATAAGGAAATTAGTCTTTAAATTTCTTATATCTCCCTTTTTTTAAAAAAAAATACAGGGACAAAAGTTCTTCTTTAAAATAGAGCCAGAAAAGTTTCTTGGTTTTTTTTTATGGAACAGGAGCTTTAATATGATTTAGCATTTTCTAGTTTGAGGTAATGATCTGAAATAGGACTTATGGCATAGGAAATAAATTCAGTGTACCTGGGTGAGGAAAGGGGTTTCTCTGGTACAACAGCAGTTTCTGTGTCTTGAGTGCTTAAGTAATTCAGTAACACTTGGAGCAACATTTTTGGAGGAACCTGAGCAAAAGTAGGAACCAGACGTGTTGATTTTGTAAGCATTAAACAATCTGCATTTTAAGAGTCAGTCTCTGATCCCTCTGAATTCAAGGACTGACTAAATTGTTTTTGGTGTCTCTGTTGGGCAGTTTTCCTGTGTTTGTCAGAGCCCTGGTATTACTGTGGCAAAGAAGAACAGGAATAATGCGGGTGCTTTGGGTTTTTTCACTGACTTCTGTGAACATTTTGTTAGGATTTAATACAGGGAGATGTTTTTACATAGTTCAGTAAGGAATAAGAAAAGGAAAATGGGAATTTAGGATGAGCACTAGAAGAGACCTCTTATCAGGGGAGAAACTTGATTTCTAAATTTAATTTCTATTGGATAGTTTATACTCAAATTACTGATGCTGTTCTCTGTTAGTTTCTGGTTAGCTGGAGCTTACTAGAAATGAGCTTAATTTTGTAATTTCCTTTTGTTTTCCTGTTCAAGACTTTAAAGACCAAACCTATCCCAAAGTACTGTGTTTTTCTGCATACTACAACAGCTGTACAGCATTGTTTTAAATAAATATTCTCCTACAGTTCTGCCAAAAGCAAGAAAAAGGGATTTGTTCAATCAGCTGAAATAAAATTATCCTCAGACTAGCAATGAGATACTTAGGCATTTTCCCCATGATTCACTGTTTGATGAAAAATATGTTAATATTTGCTATAATTTACAAAACCAGATTCGAGAGGATTTGGGGTTTTTATTTAGGTTTTTATATAGTAATACACAAGTCAATTGAGACTTTGACTTCAGACAGGTTGGGAGGGACTCCAGCAAAGTGAAATTACCTGTCCTGCATGAAATATAAATACTGATCTCTCTGATAATCCTTCCTGTTAGATGTTTTTCTCACTATTATAAGATCAAACTTCCTTGTCTTGGATAAAAGTGAAGGAAATTAAAAATTCCTGCAACAGTCCAGTAGAAAGTGTTCGATGGGAAATCCTTGGAGTTGTTCAGTGTTTAAAAGTGCTTGGCTTCATTTTCATTTACAAGCAGGGAGCTTTGCATTACTTTGGCATGACTTTTACTTTGGTTTACTGTGTAGAAAAGTCAAATTTTTTTAGTCTTCTTTACTGTGCCTTGGTACTACCATAACAACATTACATGCCAGTAACATGGTTTGGGTAAGACAACTTTAAAGCAACACTGGGCAGAGCACTGTGTGTGTCTGTGGAGGGGATAATTGCTCCTCAGATTTGAGGGCAATTATTTGCTCTGTGTCTATTTGTGGGGGTTTTGAGGTGGCTTCATTTAGTATTCCATAGGCTCCCCTTCCCTCTGGGGTGGATGGCACCCTGTCCCAGAGGTCAGCTTATGTCCCATAGAGGACTCCAGCATATTTCTCTCTGTGCAATGGAGAAAAAAAAAGGAGATTTATGACTTGGGAAAAACACTTTTCCCCCTTTCTGGCCTAACCCCTTTTCATAAATACAGCTATAGAACACCTGAAGCCATTCACTTCATCTTCTCAAGGGCAGAGGGTTTTCCTTTTTTCTTCCCTTTCTTTTTTTGATTAAATTTTTGGAGAAAGGAACCTGTCAGAACGGACTTTATGGGTTTTCCTTTGTTGAATTGACACTCTATAAAATTCTATTTTAGCAGATTTGATACAAGGGGGGGGGGGGCAATGGAGAGACTACAAGTGGGGCACGGGAGAAAGTTGGAGGTTATTAAATCTTTTCAAGGAGAAAAGGAAGTAGTTGCCAGAGGTTCCTGTGTCAGCATTTGGGAAGCCTGGCAGAGATTATCTTCAGCCAACAGCAGGTTAGGAAGGACAGGATGGAAAGGGAATGCTGAACTACCACCAAGAGGGAAATTTGAGATATCAGCCTGGTTCAGAACTTTAGGTGTCTTGTTCTGCGGTTCTTGAGCTACAGTCTGAGACAGTTTTGAGCCCACAGATTCAAAAGTGGGTGCTCATGTCTTAAAATAGGCATTTTAATAGGCTTTTTTACTTCTCTAGAATGAACTTATCGCTAAGGAGGAGTGACACCAACACAGCAGATAAACTGGAGTAGTGTCATACTTCCCAAAGCTGTTAGGTTTGAGGGGCTGTTTTTCCTCTCCACGCTGCCCTCCACATCCATGGGAGTTTTCCTGAGCACTGGCCCCTCTCTCTTGGGCTTGGGCAGCATTAATGGCATTAGTCAGGGGTCATTTGGCAAAGGGTTCGTGTCCCCACGTGTCAGCTCAGCTCTTTGTGGCAGGTGAGTCGGGTACTGCAGAGCGAGCCCACCAGGCCCCCTGGGCTGCAGCAGCACATTTGCCAGCAGTGTTCCTGACACCCTCCCTGCCATCCCTGCCATCCCTGGGGGTTGGGAATGCCTGTGGAACGTGGGCAGCTCTGGCAGAGCAGTCCCATCCCTGTCCCTGCCCGTTGAGACTTGCAGGTACCGTGAGCACAGCCCTTCACTCTCATGTCGTTCTCACGGAAAACTCCCTGGGATTTTGGGGGATTGGCCTGGCTGGGGCTTGAAACCAACCCTGGTCATGAGGGGAAATCCTGGAGATAGGGGATGCTGGAGATGGGGGATCCTGGAGGTAGGTGGGGGATCCTGGAGGTAGGGGGTGGGTCCTGGAGGTAGGTGGGGATCCTGGAGGTAGGTGGGGATCCTAGAGATAGAGATCCTAGAGATCAATGGGGACCCTGGAAAACTTCCTTATCAAAGTGGGACTTCTCTGGGAGAATTGCCCTTGTCCTGTGTCTGGCCAAGGGAATGAGGAATGCTCCAGCAGCCTGACAGCAGGTGAACATTATCCAGACAGCAGCAGTTTGGGAATCAGACCTTCTGTTTTGGGAAGTTGTCATTGCTGCAGTCATGGAGACGCTCAGGGGATGTATCATATTCAATGCACAGCTTATTGAGCAGTTTGCTGAGAAATGAGGAAGAGAGCAAATGGGTCTTGAGCAGAAGCTGGGTTTGGAGAGGATGGTCTGCCCTGGGTTAATTGTGGACATGTAGCTGTTTTAATTTTTGTAATTAATGTCAAGTGGACAGAGGACTCTGCTAGACACAGGCATGTTTCAGACACAGTGAGATAGGTCCAGGTGAGCAAGGAATGCTCTTTAGGTTCCTGCCTTTGCCTGGTGTGAGGATCTAGAAAGAGAAAACCCAGCGTGGTGGCAAGGACATAGCCTTTGAGTTAGTTTATTTTTTTTGTGCGCTGGTATTGCAAACCCTGAGAGCTTTCAGTGAGGAGAGTTGTTCCCTGGTCGCTCTTCCAAAACTTAGAATGACGTGGGATTAAAAAAAAATAACAAAGCTTTAAACTAAAGAGGAGTACATGGGATAATATTGTGGTTTCTTGTCCACCTGTAAGTTCATAGTTAAAGCAGTGCAGTAAGACAAAAATTGATGTAAAATTGTGCCCTTGGAGAAATTCTACGAGGGATCCAGAATAGTGACTTTCTTTGCACTGAGACTTCCACTAGATTTATATATCCTACAGCTTTTCTAGCCCAGATAAAAGGGCCCAGATCAATGATATAATTTGCCAGTTTAGACCTTGGTTTCTATTTTTAAGTAAGTGATATCTAATATTTGGTAGGGGTGTGGGAGCATCTTCTGAAGGAACATTTGTCCTCTGACCAGTTGGGATTATGAGGCCAGAATAAATATGGAAGAGCAGACTGTATTTATAAAATATCAATCTGAGCAGAACAAAAGGATTGGGGGTTCTTTTCTTTGGCCTTTTTTTTTTGTTCTTTTTTATCTCCTAACTGAAAAATACTCCCAGTTCTTCCCCACCCCCAGCTGAAGGAATAAATGACCGAAGAATTCGACTGAACTAAGACACCCAGAGAAGCAGAAAAGGTGAAAAGCCCCAAGCAGGGAGGGGAGACGAAAAGGGGGGTCATAAAGGATTTGTTGTGTGGTACACAGGTTGTTAATGCTGTTAATGATTGAGCTGTTTATGGGGGATTACAAAGGGTTAGGAAACGACTCTGCTCAGGAATTCCACTGAACCCCAGAGAAGGGAACAAAAGTTTAGCAGGATGCTGGACTGGGATGTGGCTGTGGAAGATGCCCAGAGCTGGTGAGGAGCACAAGTGCCTTCAGGGTCCTGCTCCCCTCGATTCAGCCCAACAGAGCCACTCCTGGGACGCCCAGAACTGTATGGAACTATTTAGTTACCAGTGGCAGAGTTACAGGGAGTGTGGAAGTTCCCAGAAATATGCAGCAATACTTGCTAGACCTGTAGGTCGAGTTTGGGGGTTGGGCATTTTGGGGTTTTGTTTTCCAGGGGGTTTTAATAAATGCAAACTTCCTAAAATCAACCGATAGGAGCATGTTCGTTGTTTGTGCTCGCTGTGAGTCCATCTCAGTTGTTAAAGAGGTCAAGGAAATAGTTTTACTAATAGTTTTACTCATTCTTTTCCAGTTAAGGGCATCCAGCTTGTTACTTGTAAGATGCCACAGAAGTGTAATGTTATGGTTTGTAAACTGAAAGTCACTTCCCCTGTTTGAGCACATGGTAATCAAGCTCACAGCAGCTCTGGCTGCTTCTCTTCTGGCTGTGTTTGGGGCCCAGTGGCTGGTTTTTGGGCTGTGTCCCCACGCATGGTGACCTCAGAGAGGACTCAGAGCTGTGCTGTGACTTGCTCTGTGTTGTGTTTTGCTGCTCCAGTCTGAAATCACCCTGCTCTGTTCACAAAGCTTTCATGCAGAATCTGATCATGAGGTCTATATTTAGAAATCGAGGAGGAACCTTTCAAAGTCCCTGTAGTAGAGATGGGAAGAGGAGGAATAGCCACACTTGTCATTTCCCTACAGAAGAGGATTCTCAGTTTCTAGAAACATTCCTGGTGTTCAGCTGTGTGACCAGCCTGTAAACTGTGTTTTAAGTAAAAAAATGCCTATTTTTGATCTTTCTCCCAAAGTCGTAGACTTGTCTTTATCTTAATAATTCTTGGGCACCTTATTGTGATTGTTATAGATCATGTGAAGTGGTGAAAATGCTGATTTAAGCAGTGCCAGCTTTTCAGCATTAGGAGATTCAGGGAATACTGAGCAGATAGAAAAGCTGGAACATCTTGGCCATTGTACTTTGGCATATCAAATTACACCCCACCGCCACCCCCGTTCGTGCAAAAATCGTTAATCCAAACCACGTGCGTGGTGGGTTTTCTTTCACCTACCCATGACACCAAGGCTGGGGCAAAACTCTTGGCATATTCCAGATGGGAATGCAGAATGCACTGTGAGCCGTGTATCGAGTGAGCCCCATTTGCATTCATTAGCAAAATTCATCAGCTGCCAATCCAGCTGGTTTTGGCTGTGGGTTTGTGGTTACTGGGGCTGACCTGGGTGCAGTAACTCAAGTGCAGGAGCTGCTGGCTGCTCGCTGGTGCAGCAATTTGAGCTCAGGCTTGCTGGGAAGGTGAGCAGCCTCTTCCAGGGAAGCTCCCCATCCTTGGAAGTTGTTCCTGCAGCAAGCTGTGGCAGTACTTGGTGTGCAAGCCCCCTGCTCTTGGCATGTCACCTGCTGGCTCCTTTATAATGTCACGTGAAGCACAGTAAATGCAGGGTGTGAGGATACAGGGATGAATCCATTGGTTTAGGATAAATGTCATTTTTTTTGGTTTTCTCATAAGTTGTTCAAAAATTGATGTAAAACGTTGCATTGAACCCTGGCAGGGATCAATATGCCATTTTGCTGTGTAAATTTAGGTTCATCTGTGAGTGGGATTTGGGGGAAATAACACTTTTATCTTCCCCCTTCCCCCAGGAAAACCAGAACTCTGCTTCTGAAAACTTGTGAATTGTTATGGCTGTTGGGACACTGGGAAGCAGGGGCTGTGGACGTGTGTGAACCCTCTCTGGAGCAGCCCAGGGTATCATTTAGGAGTATTTCATCGTGCAGTTGTGTTCTGCAATAGTCACAGTATCCATCCTCATGAATAATTTGTGCTTTTTCTGAACTGCCCTCCTTTAGAGCCTGCTCTGTCAGCACCCAGTGAAACCTCACGTGGCAAGCGTGGCTTTAGGAGTGGGGGAGCAGCTCATTAGGAGGAGGCTGCTCTGGACCTGGAAGAACGTGCTGGAGGAGTGTGTGTCCAGGACAACACAGCCAGGTCACCCAGCACACCTCCTGCTCTCCAGGGCCTGTCCCAGTGTGGAGGAGAGGAGTGAGAGCAGCACGTTTTCTGCTTTATGTGTGCCCATTTACACACAGCACGTCACTCATCTCTGCCTTTTTCTGTACCATTCACGAAGTTTTTCTGGCATTTAAGTAGCTTGTCTCTATTTGGATTTTTCCCTTCTGAAACCACAGCTTGTCACTGCAAAAGAAACTTAAGGGGAAAGGGGGTTCTTAAACCAGGGTGTACATGCAAAATGATGGCTACAGTTTAAAAAAGTACCTGCCAAGGGTAGTTCTGTTCAGGTACAGCAAAGTAGCCTGTAGGGGTTGTAAGTGGTGGAAAGTTGCTGTTGCCTCTTTAAAGAACTACAGAAGAGAAGGAAAATGTGCCTTGAGATTAGAACTTGAATTGCAAACCACTGAGAAGCAGGATGGAAGTTCTGCAGCCTGGCCTGGTATTTATTGCCCAGGATGCAGATTTGTGTCATTCCCTTTAAGTGGCTCTGCAAGGCTGTTTGTGTCTGAAGTTCACTTCCCTCGTAGGAGTTTTTGATGTTCTCTTAGAGGATGAAGTAGGTTCTTCTGACTCGTGCTGGCTGTGAATTCATAGGTAAAGCAGGATTAGCTTCCTGTGCAGCCTCCTGTGTCAGTCAGGCCTGGCAGAGGTGTTGGAAAAGCCCTCTCCAGCAGCACCTTGGGAATGCTGGCACTGCAGGCAGTGTGCCACTGGCTGCTCCAGCAAAGTGAGGAACAGGGATGTGTCACATGAGCAGGGATTGTCCCCCTCTGCAGAGCTGCCTCCAGCTCTGGGAGAACCAACATCACAAGGACGTGGAGCTGCTGGAGCCCCCCTGCTCTGGGACAGGCTGGGAGGGCTGGGGGGGTTCACCTGGAGAAGAGAAGGCTCCAGGAAGACCTGAGAGCCCCTTGCAGGGCCTAAAGGGGCTCCAGGAGAGCTGGAGAGGGACTGGGGACAAGGCATGGAGGGACAGGACACAGGGAATGGCTTCCCACTGCCCGAGGGCAGGGTTGGATGGGATATTGGGGAGGAATTGCTGACTGTGAGGGTGGGGAGGGACTAGAATAGATTTCCCAGAGAAGCTGTGGCTGCCCCTGGATCCCTGGGAGTGTCCAAGGCCAGGCTGGATTCCCTTGGAGCACCCTGGGCTGGTGGAAGGTGTCCCTGCCCATGGCAGGGGGTGGCACTGGATGGGCTCTGAGGTCCCTTCCCACCCTTCCCGTTCCATCCACAGCTTTGTGCTGTGGGTGCTGCACAGGGCCCTGTGTGGTGGCTGTTACCTGTGCAGGTGTGCCAGGGCTGGGATCCAACCACCTCCTCCCCTCCTTTCCCCAGGAAAGCCTGGATGCAGACGTGGCACAGAGTTGTTGAGGGTGGTGCAGAAGGTGACCTGTGAACACCTCCAGTCACCAATCCAGGTAGTTGCCTGACAAGATACATTTGGATTCTAACAAGACATTTCAGTTACCAGTTGTGTGTTCAGTGCTCTGTCACACACAAATAGGAATTTGTCATAAAATCCCAACTGTTTGGAAGGGAAGCAGACATTGTGGATGTCTCTGGAAGATGAGTTTGTAAACCCAGAGAAGTTTTGTGCCAGAACCTTTCTGAAGTTGAAGTTGTTACCTGCTGTGTCTGATCCTTAGCCATAGCCATGCTAATAATTAAAAAACTAAAAAGGAGTTAATTGATGTTGTTCTGTGGTCCCTCAGTAAGCTGGGAACACACATACAGACTTTTGTAAATACAGCTGAGGTGGAGGTACCTGGGCAGAGTTCTCTTGACTCTGTAACGATGTCTCTGATGGACACACCAGCCCATTTTGAGGTTTTCCATGGCAGTAGGAAGACAATAGGACAAGTAAACTGGGAGAGCTTTGTCCCAAACAACTGACAGTGTCTTCAGGAACAGTGAAGTTTGCATTTTAATTTTCCCTGTATGAACTTAGCAAACGTCAGAGGGGGATAAGTGTTTCATCTTTCCTTGTTATCTTTCCCTCTCTTTGTTGCTCGGCTTTCCTGGCCCACACTTTAGCACTGTACTGATATTTAAGGAAAGGGCTGAAGCATTTTGGCATTCCTGAAGTTTTATCAGGACACAATCCATCAGTGGGAGATAGGAGCTACGTGTTTTGTGCATGGGATCATTGCTGGGGATGGGAGAGTAGGAGAACAGAACAGAGCTGCCAGTTACTCTCTGCTCTTCCATGGAGAGCAGAGCCACGTCTCCAAAGGAAATGGGAAAACTCTGCCACTAGCCTTTAGGAGACAGATCTCTCTTCAGGTGACTGCAGCAGACTTGGGGACCTGGGGGACAACAAGCCCCAAAGCTGCAGCAGGACAGGCTGTGGGACACACTGGAGCCACTGGCTCTGCCCTGCCTCTCCAGGGATGGAAACTGGGGCATGTCTGTCTGTCTGTCTGTCTGTCTGTCTGTGGGGATTCCACCCTGGCTGGGCCAGGCAGCAACACCTGAAGAAGGTTTCCCTCTCCCCTCCCTCTTCTCCTCCCCACCCACCCCAAAGGAGGGAGAGTGAATAGGAATCCCATGTTTGATCAGGGGAAAAGGCTTTTTTGCTGCTTGGCCAACAGGAGGAATTCGCTGCTGTGATTGTTGCTGGGCTCAGCAAGTCCAAGCAGCAGCACCTCCCTGGGTTTAGGGGCTGGAAAAGGAGTGTGGATGCATTTGTTCATAAAATATTGAATTACAGCCCGTGGCTGGTGCCATTACCTGGGCATAGGTGAGTGTGTCTGAAAGCCTGAGCTGCCCTGCTTTGAATGGGCAGGATCCTTAGATCCCTTACACCCCTGCCTGGACTTCTCCCCCATGCAGCTCTCATGCCCATGTGTCTAACCCACAGTAATTCTAGGCTATGGTCACGATGTCCTAAAAAGAAACAGCATTTCTAGTCCAAAATAGCTCAGGTCTGCTGAAGTCCATTCATATTCACAGTGGCAAATATCCAAACATCCTTCTTTTTGCCTGCTTCCTTTCCCATCCTCCAGACTGCATGGATTGTTTTCCTTAAGGAAAATAAACTTTCAGTTCCAGTTCAGATGCATTTTATTGTTGTAAATCTCAAAGTGGGCGAATGGGAAAGGGGGACCTTCAGGTGAAAATCAGAATTTCAGTGTTGATTCTGTCCTGTTTGGGGCATTCGTTCCCTCATTTGTGTCTTTGGTTTAAAATACACAGATTTATGTTTTTCTCCTGCTAAAGCTGCTTCCCAGAGGCAGTAGCAGAGCAGGGGTGGTTTATACCTGTGCAGGGGGCTTTGTGGGTGTCAGTGCCCTGTGTTTTAATCAGATAGGAATTTGGGAAATGTATAGGTTTGTCAGGAATGCATAGTTCACGTTGTCATCATTTCTCAGCTCCACCACCATCCCAACTTTGCTTTAGCTAATGCAGTCCAGCTGGGTTGCTGCTGTTTTGCACACTAATATTTGCATTTAGGGGGTTTTTAATGACCTGTGCTAATGCTGAGGCAGGAGGAATTATATAATAATGATTAAGGAATTTTTTTACTTCAGTTGTGTTTGTTTCTCAGCATTGGTTATGGATCAGGCGTTACAGAGATTGGATTATTTTGTGTTTCACTTGGAAGAAAAAAAATGTTCCTTTAAAATGGGCTTCTGGTAGAAGAAAGAGAAAGAAGTGGTTTATACAAATGCAATAAATAAATAAATAACCCTGAAAAGAAAATGCATGTGAGTACAATACTGCAGGAAACATGAGACAGCAGAAAAGCAGCCTTTGCAGAAATACTTGATGAGGCTTCCTCCTCCCCTGAAGTGAAATTCAGATTAATAATAATGGTGACAGTTGTCAACCTCAAACCAGGATCAGTCTTCTGAGCTCAATTACCATTTATTTTCTTTGTAGATAATAATTTCAGATAAATATCACTAAAAGGCAATTCCGAGCTGGAGAGACAAAGCAATTAAATCCCACATTAATTTGTTTACCAGTGTCACACAGAATAAATCGACTGTAAGTTTTCATAAATTATGTGGATGTGCTGGGAGAGGAATCATTTTGTGGATTATTGGGAAGGGGGAATCGGAATCCTTTCCTGCAGTCACGTGTTTAATTGGACATTATGTAAATGATATTTTGCATGACAAAAATAGTGTTGTCAATAAATGCGTTGTATGGTGATGTCTGTACGTGGAAAGGTAAAAAATGGGAGGAGGGGAGGAGAGATGAGCAGAATTCCAACCACAGCCCTTCCTTATTCCCTCTTTTTAAGCAGTGGAACACAAGCCCCATCCATGCAGGAGCACATATGAGCTTGAAAAGATCAATTCTGAACTCTTTTGGTTTGAAAGATAACCTTTCAAATGTGTGCCAGTGTTTCCAGGAATACAAACAATCAGGGCTGCTGCTTCCAACCTCCCTGAATGGAAGAGCAACAGCAGGGAAAAAATCCTAACGTCGTTTTTTGTTGCTTTGGTTCTTTTTTGTCTTCAGGGAACGTGAAAATTAAGACAAACATCTCATTTTTTGTACTGTTTGGAAAAATCTGTGAGTAGGAATAGAAGCTTCACTTCTGAATATCCTTAGGTTGTTTTCCTGTGCTGTAATTATTTTCTCCTCCCTTCAGAGCACCTCCTTTGGTTTTTATCTTTCGTGGTGTTTTGGTTTTGGTGTGGTTTTTAATGATTTCAAAGCTGTATCTATTTCTGCATCCTCATAGTGACTTAAGAGTCAGAAAAAAAATATGTCATTTGCTAAGTGGGCAGCTGAGAGAGATTAAATAACTTGCTCAAATCAGAGTTGGGATTAGAAATGTGGGGTCTCTGAAAACTAGCTTATGTTATTTCTGTCCCGAATTAGAGACTAATAAAAGAGATTTGAGAAGGTGCTGTGGGGTGTCCTCTTGGATTTGCCATGTCTGGATAAGAAATAGGAACTTGTGGATTAAAGTAGTGGGAATTCTGAGATGGATTTAGGAGGCAGCAGGATTATACCCATGTTGGCTTGGGGTTTATCACATGTTCCATTGCTGGATAAAATGGGGAATTTAGGACCTGAATCCACCTTGTCAGAGCTGAAAAGACAGACATGGATTGGTCTAGTAAAGGGGAGGGGGAATATTTCCTGCTGTTCTTGAAGTAGAGTCATAAACCTGGACTCGATGCTGTTTGAAATTAAGATGTTAGGCCGTAATTAAGCACGTTAATTATGGACATCACTGTATTCATGAGAGGAATGAACAGCAAAAAATCATAAGGGAAACTTTTGCTGCTCTTTGGTGTTTTTGTGCAGCGAGTAGAGCAAGGAAAGACAATTCAGGAGACATTTTTAATTACTGGTATCTAAATATAAGGCAAATTCTTGCAAAGCAGAGTATGTTTTTCATGGTTGTCACTGGGCTGTCTAAATAATATCAGCTATCAACATAGCTTAAAAAATACTCTCACAGGAAGGTTATTTAGCATCTCTGGGGATTAATGCTTTAATGAATGCTGTTGTTTTGGTGCTTAGGATGCTGAATGAGACTGATGGGTTTTGTTTTAACAGCTTTTAAATGCTGACCTTTGCTGAGTAAAAATGGGTTTGTACATAAACGAGTAGAACTCGGTTAAAAAGATGGAAATGTGAAATCAACAGCCTCAAAACGTAGGATGGTCCAAAAAGGTCCCCCCAGAATGCCATTGCTTTTGCAGTGGGTGGAGAATTGGTGATTTTTGTGCAGGAGTGAGAAGGGTGGGCAGGTGAAGAGCTTGAATGTGCACAGGTCTGTGCCTGCCTTTGGGAGCAGTGCCAGTTGTTACCTTACAGGAGGTAATAAAACACATCTGTTCTTTACAAAGAAAAAAAAAACAACAGTTTTTTCTGCCCTTTCTTCAAGTCTTCAGAGTCAACCCGCCCTTTACAAATACTTTTGGGTTGTGTTTCCTCTTGTGTCCAGGTAACTATTGCTCATTCTTATCCTGGCATGAGGATAGCTCTTTCCAAAAAATAAAAGTCTGTCCTCAGAATGTACAGTGTCTGAGCCTCACCTGGAGGGCAGTGGATCCCTGACACATCTCCAGGGCTTGGTAGGAGTAGTGGAGCCTTGAGTTACCCTTTGGAGAAGGACAGAAGTTCTTTCTCTTTGGTTTTTCTTGCCTGCAGAGGGTTTTTTTGTGGTGCTTTCTGATGTCCCAGTGGGCAGGAAGAGCAGGGTTTAGTGATGTTGGAGGCTTTCTGAAAATTCCTTCTCCACGTTTTCCTCCATGTTAAAATCACAGAACCAGAATCGTTTTGGTTGGAAAAGGCCTCCAAGATCATGGAGTGCAACCATCCCCCAGCACTGCCCAGGCCCCCACTGACCCCTGTCCCCAAGGGCCACATCCATGGGGCTTTTCCATCCCTCCAGGGATGCTTCTCCACCACTGCCCCAGAAAACCTGCTCAGTGAAGACATTTTTCCTAATTTCTAGGGTGAATCTCCCCGGGGTTGCCACAACCCACGTGTTGGAGCCGATCTCACCGAAGGCAGAGCTGTTTTTGGAGCTCCCAGCCCTTTCCCTTGGTGCATCATTCCCAGGCCGTGACCACTGGCTCCTGTTTGCGTGGCTAATTGAATAAAGGGGGTGTGTTGGGAGCAGTCTGGCCAAACAAGAGGAGGCTGGGTGGTTGTCAGGGCCCTGCTGGGGTGCCAGGGCAGCATATGGTCTGTGCTCCAAGGTCCAGGGCTCAGCCCTGTTCCAGCACTCCCCTATGGATCCCACTCTCCTGCATCCGTGCCTTAAAAAGTGACTGAGGGCAGCCCTGAGTCCCTGGGACTTGATTCCTGGGAAAACAAGGACTCCTGACAGGGTCTGTGGTGGGATGGTTGGGGAGCTGCTCGGGGAGGTCTGAGCCGTGGAAATGCTGTCTGAGTCAGCCTCGCACCACCCAAAGACACTCTCTGAAGTTCTCAGTGTTGCACACGCAGGGCTCAGGCAAAGAGCAGAACATGCCAGTAATAAACAGCAGATTAGCAGGCTGGCAGCATTCTTGGCACTTGTGTAACTCCAAGAGAAATTTGCATTCCTTTATTTTGCTTTGCTTTTAAGTGGCCTTTTCGTGATATCTTTACTTTTCCCATTTATAATGAGAGGGGGGGAAAAAAAATTGACTGCTATCAGAGCTGAAATGTGCCAGAAAGGGTAGGAGCTTATCACTTCTGAACTTGCATAATGATTTTCTGTCATATTCTGTGTGTTTTGCAGGAGTTCATCATTGCAGATATCGAAAATGTCACAGTAAAAATTTCATGTTTGATTTTGTAATTAGAGAAGTTCCAACGTGATTTGTTTGGGGTTTGTTGGGGTGGGTGGGTTTTTTTTAGATTAAAGGAAGACAAGGCTCAGTGAAACGTGCGGTGCCTTGACTTGAGATGAACAGTTCTGGTTTGTCCTCCAGCTCTGGATAACTTTACAAATAGTACATTGTCTAAATCATTGAGTCGTTGTAGAACCATGGAGTGGTTTGGGTTGGAAGGGACATTAAAGGCCATCTCATTCCCACCCCCCTGCCATGGGCAGGGACACCTTCCACTAGCCCAGGTGGCTCCAGCCTGGCCTTGGACACTTCCAGGGATCCAGGGGCAGCCACAGCTTCTTTGGGAAGTCTATTCCAGCCCCTCCCCATTTTCACAGCCAGGAATTCCTTCCCAGTATCCCATCTAACCTTTGCCCCTTTGTCCTGTCCCTCCATCCCTTGTCCCCAGTCCCTCTCCAGCTCTCCTGGAGCCCCTTTAGGCACTGCAAGGGGCTCTCAGCTCTCCCTGGATCCTTCCCTTCTCCAGGTGAACCCCCCCAGCTCTCCCAGCCTGTCCCAGAGCAGAGGGGCGCCAGCCCTGGAGCATCTCCATGACCCCAGTCCATGTGGTTGTTACCCTGGGAAGCCCTTAGAGCAGGCAGCAGGGATACCCCTGTGTCCAGCCAAGGCAGGAGGGGCTCAGGGCCCCATTGCCTGCCTGCAGTGACAGGTGGTGGCCCTGGCTGTGACAATGGCAGGCTGGCCCAGCGTGTGCCGGCCCCGCGTGGGGCTGGCAGTGAGCAGCAGATGTGAGCAGGGAGAGCAGAGGGGCAGCACAGATGGGCTGTGGGATGGCAGCTCTGGGGCACTGTGGGCACTGAGCATTGGGGCACCATGGGCACTGAGCATTGGGGCACTGTGGGCACTGAGCACTGTGGGCACTGAGCACTGTGGGCACTGAGCATTGGGGCACCATGGGCACTGAGCATTGGGGCACTGTGGGCACTGAGCACTGTGGGCAC
>JAWWTY010000160.1:1836971-1861592 GCA_035222235.1 Margarornis squamiger | reverse complement strand
CCAGCCCTGCCCTCTGGCAGTGGGAAGCCATTCCCTGTGCCCTGTCCCTCCATGCCTTGTCCCCAGTCCCTCTCCAGTTCTCCTGGAGCCCCTTTAGGCACTGCAAGGGGCTCTCAGGTCTCCCTCGAGCCTTCTCTGTGTCTCACTGAGGGCTGGGAAGGGGTTTTTTTTTATCTTCCAAAAGTGTTAATCTGTTTCTCAGAATTTTTGATAATCCTGGGATTTTGCCTCTGGTTAAAAATACAGTGTCTGTTGTCCATATCCATTTTTGTATTGTATATAGGTATGTGCATATTCTATAGACATACATGGTATATGGGTTGGACTTAAAGATGGATGGATGGATGGATAGATAGACAGATAGATAGATAGATAGATAGATAGATAGATAGATAGATAGATAGACAGGCAGACAAGGATCTGGCACAGCAGTGCCCCTCACCAGTGTCTCCAAAATCTGGCCTCCCCCAGCATACCATGAAATCAGTAAAATTACTGAGGCTTTCATAGTTTAATTTAAAATAGCTTTTTTTTTTTTCTCTCCTAATGCTAATTAGGAACTTCAGCTTTATTGGTGTCAATAAAACGGTAAATAACAGCTTAAAAGCGGGATGAAATTCTTTCTTAGGCCAGTCTTGGAGAAGACTCATCTGTCATGAGATCTCATTAGTTGTTGCTCGCTCATCTCTGACAAAAACAAGACGGACCTGGTTTATTTATTCCTTGCTTAAAACTATTAATTCCAAAGAAATATCGAGGCTGCCTTTTCTGTGTTATTGTGGAACCAAAAAAGGAGAACCCATGGTTTTTTCCCCTCCTGCTGCTTTTGCAGTGGCAGCCCTGAGTGTGAGGTGAGGGAATTCAGCCGTGCCAGGATCATTCCCATTATCCCTCAGGTGTGAGAGGTGGGGAAATGGAAACCTGGAAAACCTGGCTTTCACATCTCCTCCCTGTCCTTTGCATCTGCCGCCAAGGAGAAAAATCAGGAGATACTTTCAGAAATGTCTGATGTTTTCTGGGTGCCTTTGGCTGGCTGGGGAAGGATCTTCACGTGACTGAAAGGATTTTTTTCCTCACAAACAAGAAAAACACCTCCCAGAGGCAGCGACTGATGGAGCTGGTTAAAGACTCAGCACCCACGAGCACAAAAATGATGTCTCCAACCAGTTTGTTATTTTTCCTCAATGATTTTTGAGCATTTACTTTGAATAATCGTTGTCATGTGTTCAGATCTTCAGAGTCATATAGAATATATACATATATATATAGTTTTGGATGTCAGAAGGTACTGGATGCTGAGTTGTGTCTAAATAAATGCTTTGTCTCCGGTCCAGGAAGGAATTTAAAAAAAAAAAGACAAGAAATCAAAACATATTCTTCCATTTGAGCAGAGACATATGTTTGGTGGGTTGGCACCAGACTGGGATGCAGAATCCTGTAGAACCAACTCTTCAGCCTCTGGGATATTTAGAGGAGCAACATCCACAATAAGGTGCTGGAGAACATAAGGGAGGAAAAAAGGGATGAAAAAGAGTTGAGCACCTGAAGAGCAGCACGAGGGAACTCACAGGGATCCACTGGATGGGGCTTGGAGCAACCTGGGAATGGTGGAAGGTGGAATGAGGTGGGATTTAAGGTCCATTCCAACCCAAACCATCCTGGGATTTTTATGCACTGGTGTCAGATGATATTGAGGAATCCAACACTGTAAATAAGAGGTGGTTTTTAAGGGGAAAACATTTTAGTTCCATTGGTAAATCCCTGTGAATTGAGATCACAGTGGCTCCTTGTGCTTGTTGGGACAATGGTCACGAAATACATGAAGGAAAAATAACACAACGCTTGGATGCCATTCAGCAAAATTAGCAGGTCCCAAGAAATTCCAGAGATTCCCTTGGAACTTGGGGTTTAACCCAGAAGGAGCTTCTTCCCAGTGTTATCTGATGAGGAATCACATCTGCAGCAGGAGCAGGGTTTAAACACCTGCATTGGGGCTCAGCAAGAAGGAAAATACCCTCTGTGAGCACAAAAGGCAACCTGAGAATGAGTCACTTGCCTGGCAAAAAAATGCAATAAAGATTTTTGTCAGTGGCACTCACAAAATCTGGGGAGATTTGGGGCTGTTTCAACGGCTTAAGACACCTGAATGTGAAGTTTGAAGGGCAGTTGGTGAAACCTCAACCCCAAATTCCACGTGCAAAAGTGGCTTTTGGGGCAAACAAGGGACAGGCTTTGAACCACTTGGGAGACTCTGAAAGGACAGCTGTTTGGAAAGGCCTGATGAAACGTTGTGTTCCTCTCCCTGCAATTGCTCCACAGGTTGTTTGCCCTTTAAAAAGGCTTTTTTTTTTTACTCTAGTTCTCATTGCATCTTCAATTTAAGCTGCTGTGCTGAACTTATTAAAGAAATCTGTTGTTGGCTCTTGCTTTGGCTCTGTGGGGTTGGCAGAGAGGCCAACTGAGGGACAGCCAAAGCCAAGAAGAGACGTCAGAAAGCAGTGCTGGTTGGACTTGGTGTTCTTCAAGGTCTTCTCCAACCCTAATGATTCCCTGATCCTGAGGAATTGTAGGTTGTGGCTGCACAGACCCGGTTTAAAGGGGATTGTTTGGGGTTTGGTGCTCACACAGAACCCTTTGGGTTGGAAAAGCCCTCCAAGGTCACCGAGCCCACCCCATGCCTGGTGATCTGACAGTCGTTTCTTCTCCAAGTGTTTGAGATTTTGGGAAGCACCAGGAAGAGCAGGGAGTGCCCATTCAGGTATTCCAGGACTTGCTGATGTGGGGAAGAGGTTGGTTGGAAAGGTGGTGGTGAAAGTTGGGGGATTTGGATCAGAAGAAACCAACATGGACCATTCAGAGAAAACATGATCAGAAAAGCTGAGATTCAGTAACTTTGTGAACTGATACAGGCAACCTTGGTGGTTCTGCTGGTCCAGGTATTTAGCTTTTATGGCTTTAAATAACACATTTAAAGCAACAAGTTGTCCCCAGAGCCTGCCAAGGGATGTGGTGATCCCATCACCTCTCCACTTGTGTGCTGACTGTTGGCAGAAGAAATCATTGGAGAACTCATCTTTAAAATAGACATAAATTCAGGAGGAGTTACTTGGTGTGGTGGCTGTGCCATGTCAGGAGGCAGCAAAGGGTTTCCCTCTGCTCCCAGCTGGGTTCATCCATACCTGGCAAAGACTGAACTGAGTAAAATAAAATAAAAAATAAAAATAAAAGGGGAAATTGAAACCTTTTGGACTTGATTAGTCTTCTGGTGATTTTTTTTTAATACTCAGCTTCCCATGGTCACAGGACTGAAATGTGGAAGCAGCACTTACAAGTGGGACTGGGTGGTGAGACTGTGGAATGATTATATTTGTTAAGCCATAACTGGCATTTGTAGTGACACTGTCTTGAACTTTCATTTGGCTTTTCAAAGTTTAGGGGGGTGCTTTCACTTCTCATGATCTATCAGTGCTTATAACTCCAATCCTAATTTGTAATTGTATTTAAATTTTAACTCATGGAGTGATTACTGCTGTTGTTGTGTTGGTGTAATAAATACAAATCCCCAGGTTTGGTGTATTTGGTATTAAATTACTAATACAGAGTAATTATTACATCCCTCAAGCAGATAAATACCTTCCTATGGAATGGCCCTGGTGGTTAGCTGTTAAATTCATGTGTTGCATGACAGGCACAGTTTGACTTTGAGCTTCTTGAATAAGTAAATAGATATTTTTAAACTCAGTGTGGTTTCAGTCCTGCTTTTGGTGTTGCCCTCCAGATCCTCGTTGACGATGGTGGTCTCTGGAGGCATCAATATTGGAGATTACATCATTTACAGACAAGATCTTTGAACCCTGGTTCCTTCAGGCAGCAAAGGTAGGTGAAATAATCGAGATGCTGCATTTTTCTAGAGGTAATAAATGAGGGTTTGGCCTCAAAAATAACCAAAATTGAGCAGCAGCTGAATTTGGGAGCCTGGCTCCCAACTGCCAATGTTTAACCTCTTTTTAATAAGTTTGTTTGTTCTACTGATGTGAAAAATAAGCTGTGTGGAAGGAGCTCCGTTTCTTTTCCTCCTTTTAGCTACAAGAGCCTGAGTCTTCAGCTTCTTTTTTGGACCTGCATTTAATGGTTTTTCCTTGTTGTTCCTTTCTCCCAAGTTTTCTGGGCTGCAGATGAGTTGCAGTGTCTGTGTGTGACTCAGCTGAGAACCAGCACTGCCTTGTGTGGTAATTGAGCAAAAAGGCAAAAATCAGGTGGAAAATAAACAGCCAGAACCACACAAAGCAAAGCAGAGAGGTCTGTCTCTTGAAAACTCCTGTAGAATGTGAGACATTTGATTTTTAAAGCAAGATTTGAGGCGTGGATCCGATGTGCCTTGTGCTGTTTATTTTCTCAGCTTGTGTTATTCGTTATCCCTGTGTGGAGTTCTGATCCAAACAAACCTGGGAGGTTCAGGAGAGTTTTGTTCCTGGGTGATTTTGCCTGGTTGGAAACTTTCCTGTCTGTAACAGGTAACGTGGGAAGAGCTTTTCCCAGTGCTGGCAACGGAGCTAATTTCCCCTCTCATTATCTGCTGTTAATTTAATGCGTGGCAATAGCTGATATTTAATGCTGATTATGGCAGGAGGGTTTTGGTGCTGAGCAAACCAATTAAGACATCATTTCACGAGATAATTGAGCTCCTAATGGGGCTCCTCAGTTCAGTACGAATTGCCATGTTTGCCTTCCTTTGCTTTAGCAGACAGGTCCAAAGTGAGGGCCGTGTGAGCTCTGAGTGGCTCCTGGCACTGGTTGGTTGAGGAACACAAGTCCTGGTGGTGGTGGGATGTTCTCTGCACCTGCAGCTCAGTGAGAACTGACTGAGCCACCACAGCTGGTTGGGGTTTGTAGCTGAAGTTCTTCTTTTGGGCATGGCTGGCTCTGCTGGGGAAGGGCTGCTTCTGCCCAGCTTTATAATGCATATGTAATATGGATTACATAGAGCTTTATTTGGTGTGTTCTGCAGATCTTTGTAATATATAGCTTTATAATGCACATGTATTATATAGTCTTTATTTTACTTGTTCTGCAGATCTAATATGTATCTTTATAATGCATGTATAATATATATTATATATAGTTTTATTTTGCTAGGTCTGCAGCTCTAATATATATCTTTATAATACATTATATATAGTGTATATAGTCTTTATTTGGCTAGTTCTGAAGATCTAATATGTATCTTTATAATACATACATTATATATATATTATATATATCTTTATTTTGCTTATTTTGCAGATCTAATACATATCTTTATAATACCTATATAATATATATTATCTATATCTTTATTTTGCTTGTTCTGCAGATCTAATATATATCTTTATAATGCACATGTAATATATATTATATATAGTTTTATTTTGCTAGGTCTGCAGCTCTATATAATACATTATATGTTATGCATATAGTCTTTATTTGGCTAGTTCTGCAGATCTAATATGTATCTTTATGATACATATATATTATATATGGTCTTTATTTTGCTTGTTCTGCATATATATCTTTATAATACCTATATAATATATATATTATATGTCGTCTTCATTTTGCTTGTTCTGCAGATCTATTTTATATCTTTATAATACATAATATATATAGTATATAATCTTTATTTTGCTTGTTCTTCAGATCTAATATATATTTATAATACATATATGTATTATATATAGTCTTTATTTCTGCAGATCTAATCTATATCTTTATAACAACTATATAATATATATTATCTATATATAGTCTTTCTTTTTCAAGCAGTATGAATAGGGAATTCTTGTCAGCCCAGACAAATTAAGTGTCTCATTTACATTGTGTTTATAAATTAAGACAAAACTGAAGGGCGTTCTCTTTTCATTGTCCCTTTTTTGGGGGTTTTTTGACCCCTAGAAGGAAGATTTTTACATTTAAAAGACAAACCCCCCAGAGCTGAGAGAGGTAATTTCTCCTTCTGCCCTGCTGAGGGGTCTGGCTTTGGTCTGTTCTTGCAGTTCCCTTCATGGCTAGACCTTTGCATGTGTTTTTATTTGCCCTAAAACGGGAATTTCCAACATTTGCTAAAGGAAAACCAAACGTTTTGGGGGAATAATTATCAGAGTTGATGTCTGAGTTAAAAAGAAACATGAAAAACTGGGACAGGGAAGGTTTCTCTCTGCAAAATGTATGTTTTGCTGCTTATTTCCTGAAAGGTTTAATACGTACGTGTGGATAAACCTCAGGATACTTCGTGGAATCCAAGGAAACATTTTGTCCACAGTCTGGGCAGCTCAGCTTGTGTTTTTCCCCTCTTTTTCCCCACCACTAACCCATTCCCAGGTATGTGCAGACACTTTGTGCCCCGTTTGATCTGCTTTTAGGAGCAGGGGCTTTTTGTGTTTCCTGCCTCCCTGGTGCTGCCAAGCCTGGGGGACCTTGGCTCTCCCACATGGACCTCATCCTTAATTACAGAATAACATGCTCTTCCCCTCCCTGGAACAAGCCCTGGCTTCTCATCAGCAATCTTCTCCTGCCTTTAATGGTTCAGGTCGTGGTTCCAGATCTTCTGGGCTGCAAAACGTCCAGACCTTGCTCTGCAGATGGAACTCGGAATTTGCCTTGTTGTACCTTTTAGCAACAGGTTTTATGGAATCACAGGATGGGATGGGTTGGAAGGGACCTTAAAGATCATTTATTTCCACCCCCTGCCATGGCCAGGGACACCTCCCACTAGCCCAGGTGGCTCCAACCTGGCCTTGGACACTCCCAGGGATCCAGGGGCAGCCACAGCTTCTCTGGGAAATCTGTTCCAGTCCCTGCCCACCCTCCCAGCCAGCAATCCCTTCCCAATATCCCATCCAGCCCTGCCCTCTGGCAGTGGGAAGCCATTCCCTGTGTCCTGTCCCTCCATGCCTTGTCCCCAGTCCCTCTCCAGCTCTCCTGGAGCCCCTTTAGGGGCTGCAAGGGGCTCTGAGGTCTCCCTGGAACATTTCCTTCTCCAGGGGAACATTCCCAGCTGTCCCAGAGCAGAGGAGCTCCAGCCCTTGAAGCATCTCCGGGGCCTCCTGAACTCATTCCAACATATCCACATCTTTCTTGTGTTGGGGGCAAATCCAGCATTAAGAGACCAAATTGGTTATCCCGACTTGTTATCCCTGTGCCATGTAATTCCAGGATGTGGGATGTGTCTCTGCTCAAACCTGGAGCTCTCCCACCCAAAGTCCAGAATTCCCAGGGCTCTTCAGTTCTCCTGCATCCATTGTGGCATTGCCAGTGCTGTGGATTTAGTTATTCCAAGGCAGACGAGGAGCAGGGTCGTGTTCCATCATTTTCCCATTCAAACCAAGGAGCCCCATTGCCTTTTCCAGGGTTTTTCTGGGAACAGTCAATTTTCTGCCTCTGTCTCCTCTTGCTACAAAAGGGTTGGGGTTGTGTGGAATCCCCAGGGAATTTCTCCAACGCAAGAGAGAAATGAATTCTACCTTCAGAAATCTGATGGAAGGAAACCTTCCATCTTAATTTCTCAAAGTTTCTTCTACAGAAATTAATTAAAGGATTTTTGGGGAAAAAAGAGATTAAAACAGTTCTTTATATCTTCCTGTAAGATATTCTTGTTTTTCCTCTATTTGAAGATATTCCTTGCTCTTCACCATCACTATTTTTAGGTGCATTTCTATTTCTGTATTAAGTAGAAGGGATTTGATAGGTCTGAGCAGAAGATTCTGTGCCATTCTGCCAAGTCTTTGCACAGAGCAAGAAGTTTGTTTTCCATTTCTCTTCCCAGCTGCTCCTTCTGAAACACTTTGGAAATAAATTAAGGGCCGATGTTTTGAATTTTTAGGTACTGTAAATAAAACTTGCCAACTACAAAGGCTTTTCATTTGGAAGAACTGGAGCAGTGGGCACCCAGGATTTATTCCCAGCCCTTTCTTTTTTTTTTTCATTGTAACCAAATTAATCAAGCTCAGGGGTTTACTTGTGATTTCAAAGGGAAATCTTTAAGTAATGCAAATATTTCTGGGGCTGCAGAGCCTCTCTCTATTTAAAATTCATAACAACAGAGCGAAATTGTTAGAATTCTTGGGGTTTTAATATATAACTTTCTTAGCAGAATAACCTGGGTATCTCCAGAAAGTTTTGGGGTTCTTTATTATTTCAGTTCATGATGTTAGAAAATTTTTCATATATCCATCTTTAGGTTTTCCTGTAATTTTACAAGAAATGTCTGTGAAATAAAAGAAAATCGAAAGTAAATTTTTCTGCTTGAAGAGCTCCTGCTTTAAAACAAGAGCTGAGAGCTCCTGTCATTATTTATTAATTGCACATGATCTTTAAAAGAGGAGTCTAGTTCGAATGTAGTGCTTAAGATAAACTGGATTCTTCTTTTCTGCTGTAACACCAGCCCAAATTCAGAGCTTTGCTTTTCCTTTCAGTAATTCCTTCTTTGAAAAGGAAGCTCAAGGGCAGCAAATTTGAAATGTATCTCTTCATGAAAACTAAAAACCCTGTTTTTCCTTGCATGAAGGTCACCTGGAAGGTTGGGAAGGTGCTTTTTTTTCCCCATTTTGCTCTTTAATTTTTGTTTTGTTGTCCCCTTCCTACAAATGCACATCCTTGGAGACCCACTGGATGATGGAAAAGAAGGATCCCACTCCAGGGATTATTATTACTATGATTGTTATTTCATTTTTAGTTTTTACCACATTCCTGAGGGCTCAGACTGACACCAAGACAGGTCTGTAATTCCAGTTACTGGGTTTAATTCAGTATCCCAAACTGAGTTTAAATCACCTCAAAGGATTTATGGAACAACTTTTGGGTTTTATCACAAGTTCATGGAATCATTCAGGTTGGGAAAGACCTTTTAAGATCAAGTCCAAGCTTTACCCCAGCCCAAGTCCACCCTCAAGGTATAAAATTTACAGGTGCTATTTTGAAAGTGTTTAGGAAAAGGAAAGGTGAACTAAAGTTTCCAATTGAAAACTGTCATCAAAAATTTAAATATTTAATTTTTTTATTAAAAAAACAGCTCCATCCATCAGTTGAGTCCTTAATACAGGAACTAAAACTATTTAGGACACAAATCCCAACATGAATATTCCATAGCAGTTCTGATGTGTTTGAGATGCTCGTTGTTCAGAGGTTGGAAATCCAGATGGTATTTATTTTATCCCCAGAAATGGGAATGGTCATTGTTGAATCCCTTGTAGGATTTGAGAATAAGTAGTTTAGGAGAAAGGAGCCCCAGGAATGAATTCCCATCTCATTCCTGTCCTGGCAGAGGGAACAGGAAATAGGGAAGGAAACCTGGCCACAGGTGCCCCTTCAGTAAAGGGCACAAAGGGAAAACCAGTATAATAGATATATTTTAGGTATTATAATGTGTATTTTAACCTCCCCATGATGATTCAACACCAGTTTTGCTTACACTCCTCATTCTTGTTTGCAAGTTCTACCCATTTCCCAGTGTGAACATTTATGTTGGTTCAGGTACCTTTCATTTTTTTCCCCCTTTTTAATTTTCTTTGCTATCTGAAGCCCAATGTAAGCATTTGAGTGGCAGCAAGTGACATTTGCAGAGGACACATTCCATAGGCAGATGAGCAGGTGACAGGGGAACAATGGCACTCTGGAACAGTGTGACACGTAGGTGTTGGGGCTGGAAGATGCTCATTGTGCTCGGGGAAGTTCTCCTGGAGCAGCTTTCAGCTCATATTGTGTTCTCAGAACTCAATACAGACAGAAGTCAATAGATACCCACTGCACACGTGCTCCTCCTGGGGCCCTTGACACCATTTCAGGTGCCAGCCCGACTCAGAGTACCACCTAAAGTGTAAAACATCTCAGCAAACTCTCTCACAATGATATGCACGAGCCTTGGTCAGGTTAATATTTATTAAATTGATTCTCATTGATTGGGAGCTGGGGATGTGAGAAAAGAGAAGTTTATTGTCACTTTAAAGCACTTTATTGCAAAGTTATTCCTGCTAGGAAACTGCAAACCTTGGATCTCCCAAGTGAGCAAATCCCTGATTTGGGTGATGCCACTTTTTAAAAAAAGCCCCATTGTCACTGTTTAGATGTTTGGCCATCTGGCAGGAGCAGTACTGAGGCTGTGGTGTTTGCATTCCTGACCTCCAAAAACCTGTAGAAATCCTCTAAAAACCAGCTGGGTTTCAGTGTGTCCTTTTAGAAAGGATTGAGAACATCTAAAATTGAGCCAGGCATGAAGGTAGAAATTTTGGGGGTTCCCCCCAAGGGTGTCCCCACAATTCAGTTGCTTTTCTGTTTCTTAGTATTTAAAAGGCTCCTTTCTAATACCCTTTCCGTGGAAATTCTTGTTTTAGGGGATCATAAATCCAGAAAAAGGATTTTTCCGCTTTTCCTTAAATTGCCTTTCCTTGAGGGTCTCAAATTTGAAACCCTTTTCAAGTCCTTAAAAACAGACCCCCATGAGAGGAGAAGGCCCTGCTTTGCCACAAGATGTTTCTGGTGCCCCCAGATTATCCCCAACCACATAAAATTACACATTCTCCATGGATTTTGATTTGGGCTGCAGGAATGAGGGGCTGAAATTCCATGGGGTTTGTGGTTTATAATTAGGGCTGGGGGTCAGGACAAGCTGGTGAGCTGAAGCAGGAGATGTTGCCCTGGAGAAGCAGGGCCTGGGATCCCACCTTTAATGCACCAAGTTTTCTTAAACTACTTTTGCAAAGCTCATTGCTAGTAAAGTGCTTATTTAGACCAGGAATATTTGTTGTAAAATGTCTCTTGGAGTGAAGGTTGGATGTGGATCTCTAGCTGTGTCTGACATCTCTGGAGCTGCTCTCTGGAGATCCTGATTTCCTGCCCAAGACAAACCCTTCTGGTTTTTTTCTCCTAGGCATCTAAAAAGGCTCCAGGGTGAGTTTATTGTGGCCTTCCAGTGCTTGAAGGGGCTCCAGGAGAGCTGGAGAGGGACTGGGGACAAAGCCTGGAGGGACAGGGCACAGGGAATGGCTTCCCACTGCCAGAGGGCAGGGCTGGATGGGATATTGGGAAGGAATTGCTGGCTGGGAGGGTGGGCAGGGACTGGAATAGATTTCCCAGAGAAGCTGTGGCTGCCCCTGGATCCCTGGAAGTGTCCAAGGCCAGGATGGAGCCACCTAGGCTGGGGAAGGTGTCCCTGCCATGGCAGGGGGTGGCACTGGGTGGGCTTTAAGGTCCCACCCCATTCCAGGCTCGTGTGCTCCTGTAGTGCTCATACTGTCCCTCTCCACAGAACCTGCATCAGGGCTCTCCTATTCAGCAGCTCCCTGATCTCCTTTCAAAGCCTGGCACTGACATGGATCTCACCAGTTCACCTAGAAAACAGTTTCCATATTTAATTACCCATAACCTCAAGAAACTGCATTTTACATAAAATTAACACTCCACCTTTCATCTTGATGATCTTGGAGGTCCTTTCCAACTGTAACCACCCCGTGGTCTGGAAGGACTCGAATATTCTCTTCTTGTTTATCCCTCTGAAATCCTTCCTAGCAGTGTTTCTGCAATGTTCTTCCTTCCCCTCCAGTTGCTGCACTCCTGCTTTGGCCTTTTCTTGCACTGCCTGCAGGAAGAAGAAATGATGCCAACTGGGAAAAGTTTGTGCAAGCCACGTGTGTGGAAATAACTTTCCAAGGAATGCCAAGAACACAGCCCAGTGTCCTCTTGGTGTGAGTCTCCAGCACAGAACCCATGGATCATGTGCTGAGTTTGTACCAGTGACAATCCTCAGTGCTTTATTCCCTAAATTAGTGAGAGAAACAGGGTAAACTGAGATTTTTTTGGAGGCTGGAACACTTATTAAAGTGCTGTCTCAAACACAGAGTTGTGAGGGAGGGCAAAGTGGCATTGCACCCCAGGCAGGGACCTGGGCACCATCCCTTGGTGTCCCATCCTGGACCAAATCTGGAGCAACAGCTAAAGCCAGAAGGGATTGTGGGGTTCAGCTCAGGGGGATTACATCTGTGACTGCAAGGGAAGAAGGCTCTGACTTCCTCCTCCACCATCAATCCCTAAATCCAGGAGTTAGGTTAATCAGAAGCTGAGTTTAGCCCCTCAGCCTGGGAAGGGAACTGGCTGGAAAAGGGATAAGGAAGGGGGAGTCAAGGAGAGGTTGTAAGGACTATTCTCTACTATTCTCTACTACTACTCCTCTCTTCCTGATGTGCTGGAATAGCAGGGCTGTGCTCCTTAAATTCGAGCTTAGATCCAAGTTCATAGAGTGTTTACTATAGGGGAATGTGTTCACTGAAAAAGGGGGGGAAAAGCCCAAACCACATCCTGTAAAAATCCTACTGGACTGACATAGCAGTCAATTATTTGTTTAGGTGGGAATAGGTATTTAGGACACACGAATCTGGGGTTGAACCGTGTTTTGGCAATGAACTAAATGTGATTTCATGGTGATAAAGAGGTGATTTCAAGGCAGGCAGAGTGAGGATCCAGTCCTGAGTCCGTGGGAATTGATGGCAGGGCTGAAAAAGCTGCTCAGTTACTCTCCCAAATCTCAGAATCACTGGAGTGATTGAAGTGTGTTCCATTCCTGCCTCCTGGACAGGCAGCTCATTCCAAACACCTGACCTCTCTTCTGCTTCTGCCACATTTAGGGAATTTCTGCAGCATGTTTTGCAATATGAGCATTCCATATCAGTTAAATTTCTTCTTACCTGCCCCTGGACTCATCTAGTATTTTGTCCCACCTGAAAGCTGTTCATTGGAGACACAGGGAGCACTGTCAGAATTCTCAAGGCATCCCTGTTGTTCATTTCCTTGGTTCCTTTGCTCTGGGGAGAGGTAAAAAATACAGATTTTTGGAGGGGTGTTGAAGATGTTTCTGATGAGGTTTTCTTGGGAAGATTTTCAGGAGAAAATAAACATGGGTTATTTTTGAGTAGGTTTTTTCCATATCATCTGCAACGTGATGACTGAAGTTTAATAAATTGATCATTCAGAGTTTGGCCACCAGATGTAAGTGATGGGACAGCCTGTGACACATCTGGATTTGTCCAAATTGAGATTGTCCTTGTCCCTGACAGTAAAATAAAACACAACTGTTTGTGTGAGCTCCAAGCTCAGAACACTCACTGGAGGTTTTCAAGCCTAGGCAGCAAAACACTACAATAAACCCACAAACCTCATCTGTGCTTCTAAAGAAAATGAGTTAAAGGAGCTAAAAATGTGCTGCACCTTCAAGGCACTCTTTGAACATGGGAAGAACTTGCATTTTATCTCAGGTTGCACTCAAAGGCTGGTCTTGGTGTAGTTTCAAATGCAAATGCTGGTGATCTCCAGAGCCCTTTGGTGTTCCCTGAGAGTGTAAGAGGGAATGGGAGGGCTCACAGCCTGCCTAATTAGGGGGGTTAATTTTTCAGCAGCTCGCAGTAGGTTTCACATGGTACCTCTGGGTGTATTTTGACAGGAGCACAAGATCTGAGGCCTTTGGCCAGTCCTTTTCAGGAATCAGCTCCTGTTGTTCCAGTGGTTCACAGGTCCAAAAATGGCTTTGGAGGTTTAGGAGATGGGAGATCTTTCCTGCAGGTCTTCTCGTTTGCCCTCTTAATTACTCTGAGCTGTGGTAGTGCCTGGGGGCTCACCAGGAGAAGGTTTGCATCCCCAGGGAACTCCTGCTGGGATGTGTCACTGGTGGGGTGCCTTTGTGGTGGACACTGGTATGGCATGGACAGTGATTCCCACTGCTCCATGTCACACAATCCTGGAATGGTTTGGGTTGGAGGGACCTTAAAGCTCATTCAGTTCCAACCCTGACACCTCCCACCAGCCCAGGTTGCTCCAGCGTGGCCTTGGACACTTCCAGGGATCCAGGGGCAGCCACAGCTTCTCTGCCCACCCTCACAGGGCAATGCCAAGGCTCCTGATAGGTGTCTGTCCAGGAGGACATCACTTTGGGAAAACTTATACAGATCAGCAGTTCAAAACCACCAAATTCTGCAGCATTCCAGAGAGCACCTCCAGAAAGAGGCTTGGGAGCTGGTACCTTCACCCTGGTGGGTAGATAGATGGGCAGCTGGGTGTCCATGAGTGGTGCCATGGGATGAGGAGTGGCATCCCTGGGCTCAGCAGGGTGGGGTTTGCACAGTGCCCCTGATGCCAAGGCCAGGTAATTAGTGCTGACTAAGGGAGAAATAATGGCCTTAATAAACTTCCAGCTCCTTTTCCACGGTCTGAGGAATTGTTCCCTTTTTGTGCCGAGGGAGGTGGGACTGGCAGGAGGAGATGGAATGAGAAATGGGATGTATTTTACCTTAACTACCATAATTCCACCCTACTTTCTCCTTCTGTATTTACCAGATTCACTATTTGCCCCGTTTCTGTTGCAACACAACACTCCAGAAAGCTCTCTTGGAATGCACCTGAACAGCAGCAGCACTTTTTTGCCTAAGAAATAGAAGAATTGGTGTTAAATCAAAAGCTACCAAAGACAAGTGTTCCTTTTTGTCCCTTCTGAAGAACAAAAACTAAGCCCAGAGTTGTGTTTTATCCCTGGCACTTTATTAAATCCCACAGGGATGGAGAGGAGAGGAGTCCCAGTGCCTTTAGGAAGTGCTGTTACTCTTTTCAGTGGTTTCAGAAAGGAAGAGTCACTTCAGGGTGCAGGGGACAGAGAAAAGAGCCTGGCTTTGGGTGCTGGACATCCAGCAGTTCAGAATATAAGATCCTTAATCCTGCTCAGTGGAAGGGAACGTGCCAATTGGAAATGGTGTGTCCCAGGAAATCAGCACTGGTTTGAAATGTGTGCAAACTGCCAACAGTCTGGGCCAGAGCCAGAAAAAAGGAGGGAAAAAGGACAAAAAAAACCCCAAATGGGTGGGTTTAAAGCTGATAATTGTGCTTGAGAGCAGTGGCTGTAAATCACCGAGTGGCTTTTGCAGGGATACAACAATTCCTCCTGGAAATGCACCTGTAATGCCTTTGCAATGGGACAGAATACCTGGAATCCTGCATTCCTCCCTTACCAAAATACAGCCTGATACAACATATCTGGCTTAACCCGAGGGGATTCCCTGAGTGTCACACCCCAGTGGGATCCAAATTCATGCAAAACGTGCCATCAGGGGGTGTGACCTCAACTCCAGGGCAGCACAGCATGGTCAGTCAGCTTGCCAGAGCTCCAGAAAGCTCCAGGGATTAAAAAGGGTTGCTCTTGGACAGTGGGAAATTTAAAAGAGATTACAATAAGCTTTTATTCCTTTTTCTTGGGTTCAGGGCTTAACAGTAGTTCTTGAGAATGTGAGCAATGGGAGGTTACAGTAGTGTTGCTGTGCAGGTAAATCCTGATTTTATGTATTTAATGTTTAAAAAAACCCCTTGTTTTTAACAGATCTTGTTTGTCTGCTGCCTAAAATACTTGAAGGTGCTGAGGGACGAACTCTTTTTACCCCCCTGTCCTCACCATGCTGTGCTTGGCTGGGCTGACCCACAGCACCTCCAGCCTCGTTGTTTGGCTGTTCCCATTCACTACATTTTCATGGTTTAGGAGAAATCCTTGCCTTGAGTAAATTTACACTGCTTTGTAGAGAGTCCTTAAGATGCACCTGCCCGAGGGGATTCTTAATTTTGGCACTTTAGCAGAGAACGTGTTTATAGTTCCAAAAATTAATCGTTCAGGAGGCTGTATCTGGTTTGTGTCAACTCTTTGGAACCCTCCTCAGGAATTCCTAATCCTGCCATTCCACTCGGGAACAATTAACTATTACCTGCAATGACTCACTTTTGCAGGAGTGTTCGTGTTCTGTGCTGTGCCATGTTATTTCTTAGGGTTTGTGTTGGCTTTTCAGGCTCCCTTTCTGTGTCCAAAGTGAGTCATTTTCTCAAACCTCACCTTTGGAGGAGTTGCACGTGAGCTCAAGAACATAACCCTGGAAAAGGTTGTCCTGCTGGAAGGGGGGAGAAAGCTGAACACTGTTATTTGGAGCTGCCTAAAACAGCGTGTCAGGAGTGTATATTAAACAATACCTGTATCATGAGCCTGCTAGAAACTTTGGGTGGTGCCACAGAGTGGGAAACTCAGCTGTTTAAAATGTTATCAGTGATGATGGAGGGGTTAAAGGAACCCCATTAAAATCATGGAATACCCTGAGCTGGAAGGGACCCCTCCAGGGATCATCAGTCCAGCCCCTGGCCCTGCACACACCCCCCAACAAAGGGGTGAGGGCCAAAGTAGGATTTCACTTTTGAGGTTGTTTTAAGTCCCACTTTCTGTTCAGGTGTGTTTGCCACCTTCCCACCTTCAAAAAAGGGGACCACAAATCCCTTGAAAGATGGGTTTGAAATCTAATTGAATCCCTTGGGTGTGGAATTACTTTCAGCCTTGAGCTTTCTGAAGGAGGTGGGACCATCCAGTTCCTTCCATGTGCCTGCTTGGTTTGGATCAGGTTTGGGCAGCTGGAGCCCCAAAATATTGATCAGGGGATCTGATTGTCCCCTCAATCAATGTCCATCTGACATAATTCAGGGGGAATTTAAAGGTTTTCTCCTTGTGCTCCCTTTGGGAAATGAATCCTCTCATCTGGAAGCTCCCATTAACTCCTTCCTGCCACACCTTTGAATTAGGGAAGTCTTGAGTACAAAAAGGAAACAAAAGCTTCAAGGGTCAGAAACTTTATCTTTTCTTGTGCCTAAATCCAGAAACTACAAAAAAAAATAGGCTAAGAATGGAGGAACTGGGACATTTAACCTGTGGTTTCTGTGAAGAAAGAGAAAAATCAGTCATTAAATTAGACCAGTTGGCATTTTGCAATTCTTAGAGCCATACAAAGTTGCAAAGCTGTAGTGTTAATACACTTAGATTTTAATGATTAAATAAATATAGTTGTGTAGATATTAAATTAAAATGACTGGCAGGGCAATTAAAAGTGTTTAACTCCTTGTATAGTAGAAGTTTCATTGGCTTGAAAGTGTTTTGTGGGGTTTTTTTAATATAGAGCACATTTTATATAAAATCATGTGATGAAAACCCAACCCTGGCACCTTTAAATCCCAGTTTGCACTGTCCCCTCTTCTTCCCATCTGATGCTGCCTGTGGAGGAGATGTGGGATAAAAAATTCCATGGAGCTTCATGGAAGTGTTAAGGAAGGGCTGTGTTTTCATGGAGTTTTGTTGTCATCATCTGCCCCCCTTCTGCTTTCCAGGCCCAAACCTCCAGCTCAGGGTTTGCCTGGTTTTGGGGTTTTTAACAGGAAAAGTCTGCTATGACTGGAAATGCTTCTCCAGACGAGGTGAGGGCTGAGGAAACACACTGGGACAAGTTTTCCCCCAGTGAGATCCTAAAGAATTGGAGGATGAAATCCCCAGTGCCATTGGATACATTTGTCATTAATAATATTGAACATGTCTGTGTGGCCTTAGTGCTGTTGCAGCAGCTGGTCCATAGCTCTAAAAGTCAGGGGAATATTTGATTATTTAGTACCGTGGTGCTTGGAAATACCTTAAAAACAGGCTGGTTTAAAGACATAAAATGTCTCTGTAAAAACATAAAATCCATGGAAGCTTTCTGGAAACTCGTTCAATCCCGGGCTAAATTTTTACAGAATTTTGATGAATAAAGAAGATGGATAATTTTCCAATGATCAAACAGATTCAAATAGTAGGGCATTTTATATAAATATAGACTCAGAAGTGATCCAATGTGAATTATTCTAAACTCAGTGGGAAACCATCTATTAACCTTAGCGAGAATAGAATCAGAATTCCAGGAACTGAATTCTGCTTTAGGAGCCCTGTGCCAGGGGATTCTTAAAACACCATCCTGATACTTTTATCAATGAATTGGGCAATTAGTTGTGCTAATTAGCAGCAGCATCACTTTGAAAGAACTACTTGCAGTGGTGAAGGGGACAGCATGGGATGTATTGGGAACTGGGGTGAAATCCCTTCTCCATGGAAATTTATCTTGGATTTTCTCAGCTTTTCCCGTTCCAGGCGGGGTGATTTCTCAGCCACGATTCCAGCCCAGGAGAAGATGGGTGCAGAGAGCCTGTGCTGGTCACTGAGTGCTCCCTGGGGCACATCTGCCCTGCCAGAGAGTTTAAAATAATCCAGATTTGCCAGTTATGGAGGTTGGTGCCAAGGATTTCGAAATCACAAGGAACACAGTTTAGAGAACTTCTATGTTGTTTTCTTTGGGGAGGATTGAATTTTAAACAATGGCATAATGTCATGTCTGAAAGAAGACACTTTATAATGTGATGATAAAGGGTCATGAGGCAAAAATATAAACTGTTCCTGTGCTTGCTGTGTTAAATGGTTCTTTTGCTGATGAGTGGGGGGGCTTTGGGATCAGGGATTCAGCTGCCAGGCCAGGTACCCTTGTCCTCTTAGGCTGCCTTCTGTTTATTCAAGTATTTGTGGAGTTGTTTGCACCGTGTTCTTACAAGAGTGGGGAAAGTTCTGATCTTGAGGCCAACACAGATACATTTATATAAAATCATCTGAGCCAGGATGTAGAAATGGAGCTGTTGTGGTGGGTCTGGGCTGTGAGGAAGTGTTTGAGCCCAGTGTGGGAGCATGGGAGCAGCTGGAGGGGCTGGGGAGAGAGTGGCCCCTGGGCTGGGAACACAGTTGTGTCTGTCTCCTGTGTGGTTCTTTCTCCAAATGTCTTCACTTTTGGGGGGATATTTATGTTTTGCATGATAAGGCTTTGTGTCAGCCAGAGAAATGAAGAGTGAACTGGGTTAACTGGTTCTCTCCTCATTCCGAGGGCTCCTGCACACCTTTTGGATCAGTGACATTCCCCAGGTAGGGACAAGGACAGAGGGAATTCCCTGGGCATTCCTGCTCCAGTGGAGCATTCCCTGCCCATGGGAGGGGTTGGGATTGATGGGCATTAAGGTCTCTCCCAACCCAAACCATCCTGGGATTCTCTGATAAAGGAATTCATTTATTTGTCACTTTGTAGTACTAATTTTTTTTTACTAACTCGTTCTTTTTTACTTCTGGCAATGTTTGTGTAGGACAAATAAGAGAAGAAACAAATTGGTGTCATACAGACCTCAAGTTCTGTGTTTATCATCTCAGTGCTCATCAGTTTCCCAGTAATCTCTGTTTTAAATTAAAGGAGAAGAATTGATTCCATGGCATTGGGAGCAGAAATAGCAGGGCTGGTCCAACAGGTGGGCAGAGGAGCTGAGGGAAACAAAGGGAAGGGTTCCAGTGCTGTGGTACAGCTGGACAAAAATAACCCTGCAATTACTCATCAGTGCTTAACTCTCACCCCAAGTAAATGAGGAGCTGTGATTGTTGCAGAGACCTTTAGTTTGCAGACCTGAAATCTCGAGTGTTGAGTTCATCAGGATGTGAAGAATTTCCCAGGGTTTCCTCCCTGGCTGGGAATGGATCTGTTTGTCCTGGGATTGTGTTCATTCCCTTTTTAAATTGCTGGGTGCAGGTTGCATGTGTGGTGTGGCTGAAGAGCAGCCGCACCTTGGCTGTGAAAGCCCAGGCTTTTTGGGAGATAAAAGTCTTTTCAGGGCTGTGAGGGATGTCATTAGTGCCTGTCACTGGCCAGGGAAGTGTCAGATAGGCAGGATTTATAGGATGGAGGTATGGACTCAACTGGTGCCTCTGATTGTTCCTCTTGCAAATTAAAACTGTTTCTTTTTTCTTTTTTCTTAAGGGAAAAAAATAGACAGTATCCCTACTTACATCTTCTCTGCTCAAAGCTACAGCCACTCAAATGACACTGTTGTAAAACCTGTGAAAAATGGTACTTATATGTAGGGATCACATATGCAAAGTAAATCTGTTAGTGTGTTAGACTAAGAACTAGAGATCACCTCTGTGAAGTGCATTTGTTAGTGTATTAGACTTACATATGTCAGATACATAGGAAACAGTATGTCAGATATTCATGTGTCATACATAAAGGGAATATGTTGGCATGTTAGACATGTATCATACAGAAAGGAAATAGTATGTTAGACTGGTAATAATATATCAAATAATTAAAAGGACTGTGATAGCAATGAAGCCACACATCTCATTTTTGCATTGCCTTCTCTGCAAGGCTGCCTGTGTTCCCTGTGCTTCCCCAGGCTTTGCTGTTTCCCGTGGGTGCCCCGTGTCCCTGCCCAGCCATAATTCATGTCCCAAGTTCTGCTCATCTGGCCAACTTGTTGTCACACAAAGGCCCGGGAAAGGCCATATGTTCCTGCAAAGGTGGCCTTGGAAGGCAGGAGAGTTGCTTCTCTTTTCTTGTGCCATCTGTTCTGGTTTAACTTCATTTTCCCCCGCTCCCGTGCCTAGCAAATATTGGGATAATAGATGGGAATTGTAATCGGTAAGGAAGCCCGATTATTGTTTCCAACAGCTTTGTCAGGGCTGCAGTCAGCTATTCAGACCAGGTTTTTTTCACACATTCCTCCTGCTGCTTGCCATGATAGCAGTTCACATTCAGAGCTGGGCTCCACTTAGAACACGTGGGCAGACAAATATTGCTTTCCTTGAAGCAGTGACCATCCCGAGGCCCTGCCACGAGAAGGTGTTTGGGTGCTGCGGCACTCGGAAAGAAAGGAGCAAACCCTGCATTTCTCCGAGTGGCCTGAGCCAAACTCCCTGCTGCTCTTCCCACTGCGAGTTCCTGCTCCCTGCACTCCTTCCCAGTGCAGCCCAAGCATTGCTGCAGCCCCGGGGATTAGGGAACTGATCTGGGTTAAGACTAATCCCGCAGAAATACCCAAAGCGGCTCCCTTGGCTCAGCCACTCGGGAGGAGACGGAGCAGCCTCGGAGCAGGGGCCGAGTTGTGCCCTCTGACATGGGCAAGGGGTTCACCTCGGGGGGTTCCTCCTCAGATTCCAGGGAAATGAAGGAATAAGGGGGAAATCCCATGTCCCCACAGTTTCCAGGCGTTCTGCTGAGGAGCCAGTGGGTTAAGCCAGGCCTTCTGGATGGGTTGAGGTCCCAGGTCTGCTCTGGGCAAACCTGAAAATCCTGTGGGCCCCCTAGTTAGGCCGAGCTTAATCACACACTGATATTTTCACCCTCTGTTCATGCTGGTTCTAAGAACAAAATGAAATCCAAGGCTCTGCTTAGGCCAGTTCGTGATTTGGCACCACGGAATTCCTGGTAGCTGTGTTTGGTTTAGGGAGAGACTCTACAAGGCATTTTAGGAGAAGAGGGCCTACAAATCTACAATGTACTTTCAGTGGTATTTAGACTCCTTAGGGGGGTTTATGTTCATTTATGTCTATATGTGTGTGAGTGTATATAAAGAAGGAAGTGTATATATAAGTCAGATATAAACAAGCAAAACTGGGCATTTTTTGTACCATTTTAGTTCTCTGGAGTTTTGTGGCAGCTCTTCTCAAGGACATCTCATTTAAAAGCCCTTTTATCCCTTCTCCAGCTGTGTGGGCTCCATTTCTGCAGCCCTAAATCCTGTGCAAGTGTCAAGCAGAGGAGGGCACAGCCAGACCTGGACCCTGCCTGTCTCTGCAGGGAATCCTCCTCATGCTGTTTGGGGTCAATACAAAAGGAGATCCTTCCAGAGGGAAGTGAGGAATGACTTGCCTTTCTCCAAACCCCCTTTCAGTCCAACATGTGTTTTCTTGCAGGAAGAAGAGACTTTATCGCAACAGAACGGGCAAAGAAACACAAACACTTGAAGAAACAGCACTTCTCCCATTCTTCCCAGGAGTTCAGAGACCCACCAAATCCTGGTGGATTCCATCCACCAGTCTTCCTGCTTTGAGGTAGGTGAGTTCTCTCCCTGCCTCTCTTTCTGGTGGCCCGGGGAGGTTGAGGAGTCCCCATCCCTGGAAGTGTCCAAGGCCAGGCTGGAGCAGCCTGGGATAGTGGGAGGTGTTCCATGGCCATGGAACTGGATGAGCTTTAAGGTCCCTTCCAGCCCAGGCCACCCTGGGATTTCTCTCCTTGTCACATCCTTAGACAGTGAACACAGTGATTGCAGATTTTAGCCTGATTTCTTGTACTGCCTTTGATGTGCCAGATGGGTGTGACAGGATCGTTTATCCACTGGCACTGCAGTGCCACCCCTGGAAATCAAACATCCTAGAGTTATTTTTAGGAGGAAAAAACACAATGCCATTACTAAATTCCACTTAACAACACAAAGCTAGAAATTACCAAGCCCAAAAATCAGGCAAAATCCCACTGGCTGCTCCTCAGCTGGTCTCTTAACGTTTGTGCCAGTCTTTCCCAGTGGCTCTGGTTTGGAATGAGTGCTTTGGAGGAGTGATCTCCAGTTATGGCACGGGGTCAGGGGGGCAAATAACCTGAGAAACAGCCCATAATCAGGTGGATTGGTTTAGAAGAAATGCATTTACAACCTACCTGAAGTGAAAAGAGAACTGGCTGGCTGCCACCCCTTTTCTGTACTCCTTTGTGACAGCTCACAGCTGAACAGTTGGGTTTCTCTTACTGGAGTAACAGTTTTGGGGTGTTTTCCCTTTTTTCTTCAGTGTCTTTAATTTTAGCTGCACCAAATAATAGCATGGTTGTAAGAATATTGTATCTGGAGAGATTAGAGGGGACGGGATTTTTTTAATCTGTTAGCACAGGCTTGTTATGTAAATAGAAAGCTCACAAAGGGAAGGAGACAGCAAAAGGCACTGGGAAAAACAGATGTGTCTTCCCCAAAAATGAAAGCACCACTGGATTGCTGCAGCCTGGGAGAACTCTGGGGAGTTTAATGGCATGGATGTGTGTGCAGTGAGGAAATAAACACAGAGTCACTGTGCAAGTCCATTGCCACACGCTGAGTACAGGCAGGTTTTGCCATTAATTTATTGTTGCTATTTAATTTTGATGAGTTAAAAATCAGGTTGTTAATTAAATTAGTTTTTATAATGTGGATTTCTTGAGGCCTCTAACAGAAGCTTCTCTCCCTGATGCTGCTCCTGCCCTTCCACTGTCCATGTGACCCAGTTTTTCTAAGCCCTGCTCTGACTTAGGTTTTATTCTTGGGCTGTTTCATCCATCTATTGGAATTGTTTCCAGCAAATTGGTTTTACAGGGTTTGCTGTGATCAGCATTACATGCTCCAGGGAAATTCTTCAGACAAATGGCTCTTATCAATACCTTTCAATGAGTTTAAACATTAATAAATGGTTTGATATGAAGATTGTTATATCCATAGTGGAATTACCATCCGAAATACCTTTGGATGCAAATTCTTTAATGGCAGGTTATCCCACCTTCCTATTTGTTTTGTTCCTGTAAAAATAAGCTATATTGTGAAGCTATGGATTCTTATTTATCTCTAATTAGGTGAATAACCTGCCTTAAAATGGTCATGGTTTGAAGTAATGATATCTATATATTATATAATAATGATCGTGGTTTGAAATATGTTGTTATATAATAATACCATTATGTAATAATGGTCATGTTTTGAAATAATTCAATAATATCTATATATTATATAATAATATCTCTGGACTGAGTGTCCCTTGTCAGTGTCCAGTATTAAGAACAGGTAAACCCTGTGACTTGCGTGTTCATCCCCTGTTTCTTTGGCTTATCTGAAACTTTTTATCCCTATTTCATGTCCATGGGTTTTCTGTGACAGGAGAAGGTTTTAACAACAACCAAGGCCTTTATTGTGGTGGCAAATGGCAATTAAAGAGGTTCCAAAAGTGAAAATCAGGACAAATTCATTACATTTTCTATGGGATTGAAAACTCATTGGTGTTGCAGCTGGTTTAATTGATAATTTGTTGTGTAAGAGATGCAAAATCCCCAATAATTCTGAATTTGCTGCCCAACCGTGCCCATACCAAGACTCTCAGATCTGAGGGTTTATCCATTCACTCTTTGGATATGCCTGTAACCAAACGAGCTCCCATCCATTTCACCCCTAAAAGAGTCTAATTAATTGATTTAAAGTCCTGCCAGGACTGTTCACTCCTCCTGGTGTCAGACCCATCCAAAGAGGCCATTCTTGACTCCTTAAAACCCAGCCTTTTTGTCTTTGCTGTGGATAAGCACAGCTCAGGAAATGACCTTTTTAGGTGCCTACCAAAGGTCCATACACTCATTTTTATAGGAATTTACTCATCATAAGGTAGTAAAAGGCACTTTGTTTTTTTGATCAGAGCCATCCTACCCTTTAAAATCCAATATTTTTCCAGTCCATACCACAAAGCGACTGCACAGCGTGACCAAGAGGAGGGAAAGAAGAACCTCTGGCTCCTTCCTTGCTCCACACCCTGTGCCTGTCCCAGCAGATGCGACGCGGGGAGCAGGAGTTCCTCAGATGAGGGGTGGAGGGAGCCAAGGAGCCACCTCCATGGACATAGGCCATTACCCAGGGCACAGCAGGACCCTGTCTCCAGCAAAGCTCAAAGGGCACCAGGAGCTGGAAGAAGCCTAAAGACCCCCAAGGCAACTGCAAGCAAGACCATGAGGAGCAATGTAGGTGGGTGTTGGAGGAGCAATGGAGGTGGGTATGGAGGGGCAATGGAGGTGGGTGTTGAGGAGCAATGGAGGTGGGTGTGGAGGAGCAACGGAGGTGGATGTGGAGGAGAATGTAGGTGGGTATTCCAGGCATGGAGCTGGGAAGCATTTGAGGTCTGGCAGGAAATGGTTGGGCCAGTATTAA
>JAWWTY010000160.1:1821507-1836871 GCA_035222235.1 Margarornis squamiger | reverse complement strand
GCCTTGGACACTCCCAGGGATCCAGGGGCAGCCACAGCTTCTCTGCCCAACCTGGGCCAGTCCCTGCCCACCCTCCCCGGGAAGGATTTTTAAATATTTTTAAATCTTCCCACAGGCAAAACACTTAAGTAATTTTTTTTTGCTCCTTTTAGTGCTATTTCCCCCCATGAAGACTGTTTATGTGAGTGGATGATGAGAAGTGTTGTGGTGGAGGTGGAACAGGATGTTAAACAGAGGCAGATCCAGCAGAAATAGGAGGTTATTTCCAAATATCTCTGGCCAAAAAAAAAGGCAATTAATGGATATTATTTGCTCATAATGGATCCAGTGAGATTGCCCTGATTACCAACAAGAGCCACAGCAAGGCTGGGCCAAGGGATGAGCAACTCCCCCTGCACTCTGTGCTCTCAGTATTTTAAATACCTGTTTTCTGGTGGTGTCCTGTCACAGGAGGTTAATTCTCAGTCAGAGCAACAGGGACATTGTTCCCTTATTTCAGCTTCCCTGGGACCTGCAGTACACGTTCCAGGGCAGCTTTCAGCAAGAAGGTAAATTCTGCCCTGGCTTTGATGGACCATCATCTGCACCCTCCTAATCAGGATCGATCCCATCAAACACCAGAATTCCTGAGCTGTTGCAGGAGCTTCCAAATCCTATTCCTGTGTCCCACACTGAGAGATTAAAGGGTGGATTGTTTAGACAGGGGAGGTGACAAGGTGTCCCTGTGACACCCCCTGTGAGCTTGGTCAGGCAGGAGCCCCTCAGTGTCCTTGTCCCTTCCCCAGGGTTGTCCAGCTCAGGGTTAAATCCTCTTGGAGTGCTCCAGGGTCTTGGAAGGTGGGAACAGATCCCTGCAGAGCAGTGCCAGGCTATCCCAAAAGGCTTCATCCTACAGACAGCCTGAAATCCCAGAATCACTGAGGCTTTAAAAGGCTTCCAAGGCCACCAAGTCCTTTCTCCTCATCCTTTTCCAGTGATTTCCCTTTCCTTAGGGAGCATTTGGAGTTTGCAATTAGAAATGGCACAGGCAAAGGGAATGAGCTGCCTTAGGAGACTTGAGGGAACATTTCCAGGACTGTGTTTATGCCTTTCTGCTCTTCCTGTAGTGGCCTTGAAGGAAGGAGCTGTTACTACTGTTAAATAGAGACGTAATGTGGTGTTATTGCAGAAATGTGGCATCCCAAGTCTTTCTGTTCCATTTCTAGCTCAAAAAGAAAACCCTTTTCTTATTAAAATCAGTCAGGTCTGTAAGATTGACTGTGTTTTAACGTGTTGGCATAACATGAGTGTCAGGAATAAGGCAGAACTGACACTTGATGGCAAATAAAACCTGTTGATGTTGCTGCTCCAGCAGTCCTCAGTGTCATCTGAATTCTGAATTTTAGGATTGCTGTTTATTCTGGTGTATTTACTGTTTGAATCCCACGTTCATCTCACCTTAACAACATTTCCAAGCTCAAGAGTTCACTCCCACCTGGTCAACCTGCAAAACTATTTTTGGGGCAATAACACAAGCCACATCAGCCTGAACTTCTGTCCTGAAGAGTTAAATCCCGTGGGGGGAATTAATTCCTGAGAACATTCAGGTTGTTTCCCAGGTATTCAGAGATCAGTGCGTTGACGTTGGAGTTTCCCTTTTTACGAGACAATTTTGGGAAAGATGATTATTTAAATTTAATCCAAATGCAGCGGTTTTCCATTTTTATGGATATTACCAAGCCCAGAAGCAGCTCCCTTCCCATTAAATTCATTCAGTTTTATAAACAACTTTTCAAGGGCATTAATTTAGTCATCTGCTGGTAGTTCTGAACAGGAGAATGTGTGGAGATATTCAGTGGAAAGATACACCCCTTCATTCCCCCAGACTGTGCATTAACCATTTAATAGCAGTTGCACTCTCAGATGTAGCTCAGTTGCATCCACACATAGATAGAATATTCTGGCAGGATTATATTTCCTCTAAGCCTTGTTTTAATGGTTCCATTGCCATCTAAAATCCGGATTTTAAGCTCTTCCAGTGGGTGCAGCTGTGAGCACCTTCCTGAGTCGCTGCACTGGGCTGGAAACCTTGAGGAGATGCCTCATGTCTTTGCTAAATCTGTGTTTTTCAGGCTGTTTCGTTGGAGCCAAGGAGTCATGAAAGAAACTCAAGAAGACAACTTGGATAAAGAGAGGAAGATAAAAAGCAAACAGAAAGAATGTGGCATATAAAGGGTATAATACCTGGAGGTGTTGGATCTGACTCATATTTATGAAAATGAGACGAGCTTTCACAAAATACAAGTTGTCCTAGCCAGCCCTCAAGCTTGGAGCCATGCTGTTGAACTAGAAATTCTCCTTTCCCCCCTTCTCCTTTCTGACAGGTAACAGAGGATTGGTGAATTATGATTTTCCCAAGTTGGAAGCACTAATTTTTATCTATATAGTTCATCCTTATGAATATATAAGGAGTTAAACCTTGCATATTTAATGTGGATTATAATGGGAAAGTGACTCGTTAACCAAAATGGCCACTTTTAAGGACTCGGTTTCAAACTGAGCTGGAGCCTCCCAATGCACTTTGTACAATTTGGGCTAAGCTGTGCTGCAGGGCCTGCCCTGGGAGGCCAGGATGACATGTAGGACAAGGATATCACCCTCCTGTTGATATCTCTGAAGACTCACAAGCAGAAGCAGGAAAATGAATGGTGGGAAGGAGTGTGACGGAGGGGACACGGACGGAGGGCCACCAGCAGTGCAAGTTCCCGTTGGGTGGCAGCGGCGGGTGGACCAAAGTGGAGTTCTCTACATCAGGTAAGGTCACCCCAGGGCTGCTGCTTCCAGCTGGGGCTCTGCTTTTCTCAGTAAATTGATTAGTTTTGCCACTTTGGGCAGTTAATTGGTGACTCAGCTCAGAAACTTCAAGGGTTTGTTGTTTTCCAAGTGCAGGATCGTTCTTGAAGCTGAAGGAGGGTGGGTTTAGGTGGGATGTTGGGAAGGGTTTGCTGGCTGGGAGGGTGGGCAGGCTCTGGCACAGGTTGGGCAGAGAAGCTGTGGCTGCCCCTGGATCCCTGGAAGTGTCCAGGGCCAGACTGGAACAACCTGGGCTGGTGGAAGGTGTCAGGGTTGGAATGGGATGAACTTTAAGGTCCCTCCCAACCCAAATTATCCCGTGGCTCTTCTGAAAGGAGATTTAAGTTGTGCGACTGCTGAGTACCTGAGGAAGTTTTGTGGCTCCTCAGCAGCTCCAAAACAAGTCAGGGTCTTTATGCCCGTGAAGGTTCTGTGTTCAGTATCACTGGTGTTCTCCAGCAGCATCTACTTCCATGGATTCCTCACATATCTCATGTAGGAAAAAAACAAACAGGAACACAAACCTGAATCCAGAGTTTTAGGTACTTTATTTGTTGATTTTTGTAGCTTATTGGAATTTTTTTTTGCCTGGCCCTGGAACGCTCACGAAGAAATGTGTTGAAATTGGTATGAAATAAATGTGTTCACACAAAGAGACTGTAAATTAAATGGTATTGGGAAAAAGATCAGCCTCAGCTTTAACAAAATACGGGGCCAGCAGGTTTACATCACATCATTATCAGTGTGCTGTTTGCTTAATCCCATTCCACTGTTGTGTCATTAAAATAACCAGTTCTTCACCACCTTTGATGTATTACCAATACAAGATTCTTTAATGAGCCAAAGCCTGCTCCAATTTTACACTAAACTGGATCAGATGCATTCCAGGATTTCTTGTTTATGTTCTCAATTAGCAGAATCAAACAAAATCTGTGTCAGTGATACCCATGGCAGAGAGAAATCGCCTGCCCTTGTCCTTCTCATTATAGCTCTGATTTACTGGGCCTCTGCCTTAGTTAAAAATCAATGAGAAAGGAGAAGTTCTGGGGTGGTTGAGGGGTTTGTTCCCAATAATCTTTATATCCAGACATCAGGACGTAAAATGCTTTGGGGTTTTTATGTACCTGCTGATCCCACCTGCTTTTGAACTCCGTTTTCTGCAGCCTTGAGAAGTTTTGCACATTTTCTGACTGTATGATCCCTGCCCTCTTCCCAAGTTTTGCCCATGTCTTTTTTTATCCTTTCCTTCAGTGCTAAAAGGGTGGAAGTCAAACAGCCCCATCTCCTGCTTCTCATGGGGCATCCCCAGTGCTCCCAGTGCTGAGACTGAGCCCCCAGTGCTGCTCTGCCCTGAAGTGTGCTCAGCATTTGTGCAGGCAAGGAAAGGTCAAACAGTATTGACTGCACAGCTATCCAAGGGAAAATTAGTGGCTGTGTTAAGATCTGACATGATTTAACTGCAATGGATGATCCCAGCTGAATGGAGACTCTCTTGGTGCTTCCCTGCAAAGCACAGCAGCTTTGCTGGCAGCACTTGCTTCGGATTGAATCGGGATTAAATCCATGAATTAACTAGTTTGTGTTACCTGGTGAAAGCACTGAGTTGATTCTCGAGGCTGTGCTTAGTAAAACTGTGCTGCTGCCTTAAAGTGGGGCCTAAATCAGCCCTCTGAATGTCCAAGGCCAGGCTGGATGGGGCTTGGAGCAACCTGGGCTAGTGGAAGATCAGAGTCTTCAGGTCCCTTCCAACCCAAACTATTCCATGATTCCACGGGTTCCTACAAAGGAAACTGTGGATTATACTTGCAATTAGAAATGTGAGGAATTCTGTGCACGCAGAAGAGACTTTGCAGTTCCAGCTGTGCCCTCAAAAGGAAAAATTGGACCTTATTTAAATGTGGTGGTTTCCTGTGGACAGATAACCCTGGCTGTGTGTGCAGGGGGAATGCTGGATCCCACATCCCACAGATCCCCTGGCTGACCTTCCTTCAGTCCCACTGAGCCTCAGTGGGTTTTTCCAGGCTCCAGGTTCTCCTTGAGCCTCAGCTGGTCACGTGTGTCCAGGCAAACAGCACAAAAAGATTATTGACAGTTGCTTTATTCCAGAACTATTCCAGAAAAAGTAGCTTTTTCTTTTTTAACCAGTGTCAATAAAATGGCATCCTGACTCCAGAGCATATTCCTTTTAACATGAATTTTTAAGCATCCCAGTAAGAGTCTGTAGAGATTTTGGGATGGTCCAAAACAAATCCCATGGGGAGCTGTTCACTCTGTAAGTGTGAAGTGTGCCTGGGCTGAGCATGGTCAGGCCAGGTTGGGAAAATCCAAGGGGATTGTGGTTTAACCAGTCCAGAGCTGGAATTACAATAAATTGAAATAAAGAGTAGTTTCCCCTCCTCCCCGAGGATTTGAGACAGGGACGGTTTGACTTTCTGACCTGTCACTTCAGCCTATTTTTAGTTTGCTCTTTTCTCTTCCTCACCTTCCAGACTGTCGCTGTCACACGGCCTCAGCCTGAGCACTCCTCCCAAAAATAACCATTTCAGGGCAAGTGTGGCAAGTAAAAGTCCTGATTTCAAGTGTCAGCAGAACTCGAGATGCCTCTTGCAGATGTTGCTGTGGATGGGACTCGGTTCTCGTGCAGGAGGAGATGTTTGTACATTGGGTTTTTCAAGTACCAGAGTTTGTCCCAGCTTGGGATTTTTTGGAATGTTTTCATGATCCAAACTATTCCACTTAGGTCGTTTTTTGTTCAAATTGGGGATGTTTTCAGCTCTGTTAGAAACCAGGGGCTCAGCCTCATAAATCATGGGATCCTGCCCCTGATGGGCAGTTCAGCTGGCTCAGGGTGAGGAGCAGTGTGGAATTCCAGGCTGGTGACACGAGAACCTTTCTTCATCTTATCAATCAGTGATTTTGCCATAACAGAGTTCCCAGGGGAACTATTTTGGGATGTGGAGATGACAGTTTTCTGGTGGGAGCTGGAGGAACCCAAGTGCGGATCACCAGGAGCTCGCTCGGCTGCCTCCTTGGGGGACATTTCTCACTCTCAGGGAGAAGGATCCAAGTTCTAGCTGAATGAAACCCAACTTTATGCACCTAAGAGACCTGACTGCACGTTTTATTCCCTTTAAAATGTGGTTATGGGAGGGTTTTTTGGTGTTCTTTTATAAATACCATCTCAGGTTTTGCCTAAAAGCAAGAAATAATGTGAAAAAACCTGCAGCCTTAGCTGTGTCCCTGTAAGCACTTCCATGTGGGTTGGAGGCTGAGTCAAAGAGCTTTTATTCATCATTCCTGTTCCTTTCCAGTCCCAGTGGGTCTTTATTATCCTGCTTGGAGCAGGTGAAGACTTACTTGCTGACTGATGGAACGTGCAAGTGTGGCCTGGAATGTCCTCTTGTTCTTCCCAAGGTAAAGCAAAGCAGGGGTTTGGGTCCTTGCTCTGGTACGTGGTGGCATGTCCTGTGCCCATGGCTTAACCTCTGTCACCCCAAGGGTGCTTCAAATCAGTGCTGTGCTCCCAAAAGTATCCCCTGAAATCCAGAATTCATCTCCCCCCTGGGAAAGGGTCTGACTCGCTTAGGTAATAATTGATATATAATCATAAAAATATAGACATGCACATTAAAATATAAAGTATCATCTGTATTATCTATTGTATATACTAATGTAATGTAATGATAGAATATAATTGTGAAAATAAAATCATAGAAGATAAAATATAACTATAAAATATTCCATCACTACAATAGATAATAGATTAAATATACTAATATAATAATAAAATGTGATCATATATAATCGTATCAGTTATTATAAATATATTCCCCTTTTATTTATCATTTCCAAACATCCTGTCAAGGCATCTCTTGGGCAATGCAGAAGCAGTCAAAGAGCTCCAAGGAACAGAGGGGAAATTCCTATATATTCTATATAAAATTGCCAATTTAGGTGTTTTTGATGACTTTGCTGCCTTTGGTCATTCCTTTGAACTCTGGGATTCTCCCCCCAGGTGTTTAACTTTGATCCTGGGACTGCTGTGAAGCAGAGAATTATAATAATAGTCAATATAATCATACAATGTAATAATAAAAATATAATCGTGTCTGTTAAAATAGTAGAATATAATATATATTATATATTGTCGGTTAGAATAGAATAGAATAGAATAGAATAGAATAGAAGAATAGAATAGAATAGAATAGAATAGGAGAAATATAATCATATAAGATAAAATATAATTATAAAATGTTACTATAATATATTAAATATAATAATAAAATGTAATACTGTGGTCATACCAGTTATTATAAATATATTTATAATTATTTCTCATTTCCAAACATCCTGTCGAGGCATCTCCTGGGCAATGCAGGAGCAGTCAAAGAGCTCTAAGGAAGAGGGAAATTGCTGTATATTCTCTATAAAATTCCCAGTTTAGGAGTGTTTGCTGAGTTCACTGCCTTGAATCCTCGTTTTTAAGCCTGGCTTTCTCCTGCAGGTGTTTAACTTTGACCCTGGGGCTGCTGTGAAGCAGAGAACTGCCGAAGACGTTAAAGCTGACGAAGATGTCACCAAGCTGTGCATCCACAAGAGGAAGATCATCGCCGTGGCCACCCTTCACAAGAGCATGGAGGCACCTCACCCCTCCCTGGTCCTCACGAGTCCTGGGGGTGGAACAAGTGAGTCCCATTGCCATCCTGCAGAGTCACTCCAGGGTCTTCATTTTATACGGGTTAATTACTGTGCAAAGCCACCCCCAAAACCTGATGGGGTGGCGAGGGCGAAAATAAACAGATTGAAGGAGCAAATGGAGTGATCAGAGATGTGGGGAGATGGAAAAGGAGTCTAAATCAGGTCATCCCAGACTAAGAGCAGGATTTTCTTGGGGAAGATATCAGATTGTTCTAGACAAAGAAAATACATTAACTCTCATCTCTTGGAGCTGTAGTAATATGTCTGATATTGTGTCACATGGGAAATTAGAGGAGCAGAATAAAGTGATTATGAAGGGATTAGGCTAAATGGGAAATTGTATTGTAAAGGAGAATATACAGCGAGGGGACATCTCCACTGTAATTTCTCCAGGATTATTTTTAGGCACCAACCTGGATTAGCATTTTAATTATCCACGTCAACAGAAAGATGAGGTAATTTGTGGGTGGCTGGAGCTGACGGGTGTTGTCAAAACAGGGGAAGATGAAACCACGTTGTAAAACTGGGGGATCACCGAGACAGGGTGTAACAACAAACCCTGGTGGTTGTGAGGTTGTTCACCCAGGAAAAAAAAAGGAATTCTGGTCTATAAATGCCTGGGAAAGGAGGCCCAGCCAGCAGAATGCTGCTGATCCATGGGAAGTTCAGCCAGAAGCACCCACGCTGTTCCTAGTGCTGATTTTCACATGGAAATTTAGGATGTTAAAGCTTTGTTTTCATTTTTTTCCCCCTGGAATTTCATTTTTAACTAACAGTGCAATTTCCCAGGTTACTGTGCGTTTTCCTTCTGAATTTTTTGATGAGTGGTGCTTAGATTACACTCCAAAAATTAGCAAAATGAAAGAGGTGCAACCAGGTAAATACTAAAGACATGAGTCACATTTATATGCTTTTGCCTTCTCTGCTGGTCAGAATTCTGTGCACCAGGCAAAGAGGAAAATTTCCCAAGAAATGGCCTTTGTAAGCAAAATACATTTTAATTTTTTGCACATTTTACATGTGACCTTTTGCTTAGTTCCATCATTCAAGGTGAAACCTCTCAGACTTGCAGACTTATTCCATTCAGCCTTGAGGTTTGTCCCCTAAATGAGACTTTGGTTGTGTTTTGGGCCAGGTAAAAGGTTTGTTTCTGTCGTGGTGTAGCTGGTTGAGCAAATAGGATGAAGGCAGGATTGGCAGCCTGGCCAGGGGGAAGGAGAGAGGGGTTCCAAGGCACCTCTGGGGTCATTTGAACATGACATTTTTAGCTCCCAGCTGAAGTTTGCACATTCAGAGTGTCCGTGCCAAGCACTCCGAGCTGAATTGCAAATTCCCAGCAAAACTGGCAGAAAGTCCCCCAGACTTGGAGCTGCTTGTGATGATATTCTGAAAGTAAAACATTGGGGGAAAAAAATCTTTTTAAATCAAGATGGAAGGTGGTCTTGTGCTTGCAGGAAGGTCTGGTCTCCAGAGTGGGAATTTTTCCATTATAGAGGGTTCATGTGTCAACGTGTGCCAATATCCCCAAGGCTTTTATCCTGAAAACAAACCTCCAGAGCACTCAGAATCCCTCAGCAGCAGGGACAGCATTCGGGACAGCACCTCTTCCCTGGGAAATGAGCCTCAGTCCTGGCTGGGCTTTGTTCCTCCTATCCTCAATAGATGGTGCCAGAGGCTCCTTTTCCTGCGACAGCCGCTGCCGGCTCCTGCCAGAGGGGATGGCTGGAAGTCCAGGAGTGGGGCACTGCAGGTGATGCTTAGGAAAGACAGAAGGTTTCAACTTGTCCATATTTAGGTGGGATATTAAATTATGGTCTGTACACTGTGTAGTTGGATAACATGCACCATTCCAATGACTGAGGTTTTGTTCCCATGGAAGCCAAAGTTTCTCCAAAGGCTCCCTTGCCTTTGGGAATGTTTTCCCAGCCTTCAGCTTTGCCCTGAAACGTGTGCCAATGCCTTTGCACCCAGTAACTGTCGCGTGCCTTCAATCCCAGGTGCGACTCCGGCAGTTCCCACTCGAGCAGCAACTCCCAGGTCCGTGAGGAATAAATCGCATGAAGGAATTACAAATTCCGTGATGCCGGAATGTAAGACTCCTTTCAAGTTGATGATTGGGGCATCTAATGCCATGGGGAGGCTGTACGTGCAGGAGATGGCCGGGAGCCAGCCAGCAGAGCTCCATCCTGTGTATCCCAGGCAGAGGTTGGGGAGCAGTGAGCTGGGCCAGAAGTCTCCGTACCGCGGCAGCCACGGCGGGATGCCCAGCCCGGCCTCGTCGGGGTCGCAGATCTACGGGGACGGCTCCATCTCTCCCAGGACTGACCCGCTGGGAAGCCCCGACGTTTTCACGAGGAACAATCCCACTTTCCACGGGGCGCCCAACTCCAGTCCTATCCACCTGAGCAGGACCCCTCTGTCCCCGCCGGCGGTCATGCTCCACGGCTCCCCCATACAGTCATCCTGTGCCATGGCTGGAAGGACTAATATACCTCTGTCCCCCACCCTGACCACGAAAAGCCCCGTGCTGAAGAAGCCCATGTGCAACTTCTCCGCGGGCATGGAGATCCCACGGGCCATGTTCCACCACAAAGCCCCCCAGGGCCCTCCCCCGCCCCCCCCGCCGCCGTCGTGCGCCCTTCAGAAAAAGCCATTGCCATCCGAGAAGGATCCCCTTGGCATTCTGGACCCCATCCCCAGCAAGCCGGCGGCTCCGAACCCCGTCATCGTGGCCCCGTCCCCGTTCCACTCGAGCGCCCACTCTCAGGTACCCGTGATGAATGTAAGCATGCCCCCCGCCGTCGTGCCCCTGCCCAGCAACCTGCCCCTGCCCACCGTCAAGCCCGGCCACATGAACCACGGCGCCCACGTGCAGAGGGTCCAGCAGCACTCCGCCTCCACCTCCCTGTCCCCCTCGCCCGTGACGTCCCCGGTGCACATGATGGGCTCCGGCATCGCCAGGATCGAGGCTTCTCCCCAAAGATCGCGCTCCTCTTCCACGTCATCGGATCACGGGAACTTCCTGCTGCCCCCGGTCGGCCCGCAGCCGGCCTGCAGCGGCATCAAAGTCCCCCCCAGGTCCCCCCGCTCCACCATAGGCTCCCCGAGGCCATCCATGCCATCCAGCCCTTCCACCAAGCACGACGGACTCAGCCAGTACAAGGACATCCCCAACCCGCTAATTGCTGGAATGAGTAATGTATTAAATCCTCCAAACAATGCAGTTTTTCCCGCTGCGTCGGCTGGAAGCGGTTCCTTGAAGAGTCAGCCCGGTTTGCTGGGAATGCCTTTAAATCAGATCTTGAACCAGCACAACGCTGCCTCTTTCCCAGCGAGCAGTTTACTCTCAGCAGCAGCCAAAGCACAGCTAGCAAATCAAAATAAACTTGCTGGTAACAACAACAGCAGCAGTAGCAATTCTGGACCTGTTGCCGGCGGCGGCAACTCCGAAGGACACAGCACTTTAAATTCCATGTTCCCTCCTGCTGCCAACGTGCTCCTCCCCACCACGGAAGGGCAGAGCGGCCGAGCAGCACTGAGAGATAAACTGATGTCTCAGCAAAAGGATCCTCTGAGGAAAAGAAAGCAGCCGCCCACCACGGTGCTGAGCTTGCTGAGACAGTCTCAGTTGGACAGTTCCGGCCTTTCCAAAGCTGGACCCGATTTGATAAGAAAGCAAAGTCAGAGCTCCTTCCCCATCAGCTCCATGTCGCAGCTGCTGCAGTCCATGAGCTGCCAGAGCTCCCACGCGAGCAGCAATAGTCCCGCGGGCTGCGGGAGCTCGGGCTCTGCCCTGCCCTGCCCCGGCAGCCAGGTGCACTTCGCAGAGCCCGCGCTGGGCTCGGGCAGCCTGCAGAGCCCGCTGCCCCCGGGGCTGCCCCTGCGCGGGGACGGGCTGCACTGCCACGGCCCCGCCGCCCCCTTCGGCCCCGCCGCCGGCCCGGCCAGCGGCGCCCACCTGGCGGGGCTCCTCAATCAGATGCAGGCCGGCGGGAGCTGCGGGGTGCTGCCCCAGGCGGGCATGGCCCTGGGCAACTCCCTGCACCCCAGCCCACCTCAGGCCAGGATGCCGGCGCCCGCCGCCCCGCTGATCCCCGGCAGCAGCTGCAGCCAGAGCAGTCCTGATGCAGGTAGGTGGCCTCCCCCCGGGCAGTGCCCTCTGGCATGGCTGGGGGGAAACGGGGACCTCGGGAATGTCCAAACGGGAGTGTCCCCGTGGGAGAAGCGTGTGCTGATAGCCATGGACCCACGGGAGAAGAGAGGAGATGTCCCGGCAGCTTGGCCGTGTCTGAAGGGGCCACGGGGGGAATTTTCATGGGGAATTGGAGGGACAGGACACAGGGAATGGCTTCCCACTGCCAGAGGGCAGGGCTGGATGGGATATTGGGAAGGGATTGCTGGCTGGGAGGGTGGGCAGGGACTGGAACAGATTTCCCAGAGAAGCTGTGGCTGCCCCTGGATCCCTGGGAGTGTCCAAGGCCAGGTTGGATGGGGCTTGGAGCCACCTGGGCTGGTGGAAGGTGTCCCTGCCCATGGCACTGTCTCTGAGTTTCAAGGTCCCTTCCAACTCAAACAGTTCTGGGACTCTAATCAAAACCAGTGGTAAACTAAAATGTGTCTCCCTTTTTCTGGACAAAACCATCCTGCCCTCCTTTCTGTGCCAACTCCTGCTCCCAGGAACTTCCACACACGCTGCAGAAATAAAATCCATGCGCTTTTGAACGTTCCCACACCTCTTTTGTCAGTTCTACAAATAAACTGGTGTTTTTTCCAGCATGCCCCGCTGCTCCAGGCCTAGGTTGGAGTATCCAGGTGATACTTTCCTGGTAATGGGTGGCTGAGTAAACCATATGCTCAGTTGGAGGAGCGTGGAGAGAGATCTCCTGGCTTGGTCCTCAGCGAAGCCGTGGAGAGGAGATGGATTTCACTGCTGCTCCTGTCTCTGGGATGGTTAAAGGTGGAAGGGAAACAGCTCAAAAATGTGAATTTCACTTGAGCCAAGTGCTGAAAGGTGGTGTTTGTGTGAATGGAAACCCTGTGACCCCAGAGGGACTGTGAGGTGGAATCGGTCTGTCACCAACCCAAGCCCCTGCTCAGGGTCCCTGAACTTCCTCCTGGGAAATGCAGGATGGAATTCTGTAACAACTGAATTATGGAAAACCAATTTTCTCTTATCACACTTTCTGGTGACTTCCTTATAAGGGCTTCCCTCCTTTCCTGGGATAAGAAGGCTTGTTCTTCCCTCTGCTATGGTGGTGCTTTGGGCCACAGTCAAGCAGCTCGTGCTCCTTGTGTGGCCCCTTTGCCTTGTCATGCTGACACAGAGATTTCCTGAGGCTCTTTTCCCTTTGGAGACTTTGTCCCCTCCTCTGCACAGAGCAAAGGTTGGGTTTGCAGCAGGAGTTTGCTTCCCTGTCCCTCTGACCCGCTTCTTATATTCCCAAGGATCCTCAGGAAAGCTGGATTTCCTCCCAAAGGAAACAAATGTGTGCACGGGCCAAACCCCACGGAAAAGGGTTTCAGCATCAGCACCCGGTTTGGTTCTCACCAGTGTAGGAATGTTAATGGGTTATATCCCCACCTGTTCTGCTGTGGAATTCCCAATCCCCTGGAGACAGCTCATGGAATTACAGCAATATAACTATAAAGCCTAAAGTGGCACCTTTTTTCTTATCTCAGTGATAAATGGGAGTTCTGTGCGGGCAAAGACTGGAAAGTTGGGAATGTGTTCCATTCCTTGCAGCCAAAGAGGTTGTTCCTTTGGTTTTGGTGCTTGAAAAATACACACAACCTGCATTTAATTATTCTGTTGAATATTCTTGATGAAGAGACCTCTTCTCTTCTCTTCTCCAGGATGAAGTTTCAGATTGTGTTATCTCTGTGTTATTCCCTAAAATTACACACAAACCTTCTCCCGACCTCCTGCCTGAGCCAGCCCAGGGCTCAGGGGTGGCATTTCCATCGAATCCATAGGCTGTGGAATTCCATCCTGTTGTGTTTTTAGGAGAATGGGAGCGTTCCTTCCATGTGCAGTGTTCTGTGTCCATGAGAAGTTTTAAAACCAGCAGTGAGTCCAGTGGCAGAGCTGTGAGAGGAATATTGGGAATTGCTCTGCCCGGGGCACTCAGGTTGGGTTGGAGCTGGTGGAACCCCAGGCCAACTGAGGAAGATGTTCCCAGGAAACTCCTGCTCATATTTCACTTTGTGGCTTTTCCCCCCTCTTTGTTTTGAAGTCTTTTAATTGCTAAATCCGTGTCTGTGCCAACACCCAGAACAGCTACTGCTCAAAAGCAGTTCCTGAGAGAAAAAATGCTGTGGATCCCCACAATTAGCTCATTATTGCTGAGCTCTTAATTACATTTGAACCACATGGACCGAGCTTTGTTATTGTAGCCCTTGTTTTCTTCTTCCACAGATGATATCTTTAGTTTGCAGGTGGTTTTCAGCGGGAGTGTGATGGGATTTGTTCTTTTTGTAGGATAGGGTGTCACTGGGTGATGTGTTTTATTGCAGTTTGGTTTATTTAGGTTTTTCTTGCTGTTAACAAGGAGATAAGGGAAATTAAGGGGACCACAATAACCGCAGCAAATAGAAATAGAGATGATAAGTTGTCTCAAGTATCAGAACATCAGAAATATGAGAAGTTTATTAGTGACAAATATGGGCCAGATTTGACAAGTAAAGGCTTTATCCTTACCCTGGAACAGGAATTTTTCCTGGTGGAATGGGCAGAATGGAAATAGTAAAATATGATTAAACAGGGAGGAGTCCAGTGCCAGTCAGTGAGGAGCTCCTGTCCCTCCCCAGGGGAATTTATTTTCATACAGCCAGTAAAACTGGGAATGGGACATGGCCTTGGAACACAGGACCCCTCAAAGACGAGGTCTGGGAGACTTGCATTTAATCCACTCAGTGCAAAGTGTCAGGTCAGTGGTGTCAAAAACCAAACCAAATTCCACAAAACAAATTGAAATAAATGAGAAGCTGAGCGAATTCCTGGAAACATAAAAATGGGAATGCTCAGCGGGGCTGGGGGATGTGAACAGGTGAGGAATCCAGAGTTGGGCTGTGGTTGTCCCTGCTCCTGGAAGGCACAGGAATGCTGGGAATTTCAAAGGAAGGCAGCAGAATTCCTGAGGGGGGCTATGGATCTGCTTGGCAGAAGATCCTGGAGTCAGGCACATCCCACCACGAGCTGGCCAGCAGGGCAGGTGCCAGGGAGCTGGGCTGGATGGGAGGCACTCCAGCACCTGGGAATATCTTGGAATCTTGTGAAGAAGTAGCCAGGGAATGGAATCTCTTCCTACAAGTGTTTCTTCTTGGGCACTCTTGGAAAAGGGACTTGGTTTTGCCTTGTTGTGGATATTCACTGGCTGAAGGTGCATTCAGCATCCAAATGGGTGGTTTCCTGTTTGTGGGAACACTGAACATCGGAATATCCTCCAGGAGAGGACACACTGGGGGTAGGAACAGCCTGAAAGACCTTTCATCCCCGGAGAGGGTGGGAGGGGAGGGGGCTGAGCAGGTTACGTGGCCAGGGAGTTAAATGTGAGTCTCTGACAAGGGTTCCCCAACCTTGGAATGTTCTGAAAATGCAGTTAAGGAAATGGCCAGTGTGACCCAAGGGTGGCTGTGGGGTTATTGGGTGTGCAGGGAGACTGGGGACAAGGCATGGAGGGACAGGACACAGGGAATGGCTTCCCACTGCCAGAGGGCAGGGAGGGATGGGATATTGGGAAGGAATTGCTGGCTGGTAAGGTGGGCAGGGACTGGCCCAGGTTGGGCAGAGAAGCTGTGGCTGCCCCTGGATCCCTGGGAGTGTCCAAGGCCAGGT
>JAWWTY010000160.1:1781969-1821407 GCA_035222235.1 Margarornis squamiger | reverse complement strand
AGAGAAGAGAAGAGAAGAGAAGAGAAGAGAAGAGAAGAGAAGAGAAGAGAAGAGAAGAGAAGAGAAGAGAAGAGAAATTAAAGTGTTGTGTGCCCCAGCTCGAGGAAGGGCAGCCTGCAGATGAAGGTGTCTCTCCAGTGAATCTATTTCACACAATTTTCTTACTAAACCCACCCTAGAGCCCCCCTGCCCTTCTCCCCAGCCGGGACCTCCCAGATTGCTCTGGCCCAGGTTTTGGGGTTGCTCTGGCCCAGGTTTTCTGGGTTTCAAGTTCAACGGCAAAGGGAGGGGGCGGGATCCTTCACCTGGCCCGGCGCCCCCCGGCAGCGGCTCCTTCCCGGCGTTTTACGAGGATGTCGGGTCTTTCTCGCCCTTTGCTGAGGCCGCCGTGTAAAGGTTTTACAGCTCTCCCCGAGACTCTCCTCCTCCCCTTCCCATCTGCATTTTCCGCTTCGGATTCGGGGCTGGAGCTGAGGACAGGCATTGGGGGCGGGGGGGTCGTGTCTCCCAGTTTCAGCCCAGTTTCCCACTGGGTGAGCATCCTGACTGGGCTGGAAGTGTCTGAGTGGCTTTCCAGCCGTTCTTGGGGGGACTTGGGGACATCGGGGAAAGATCTCTGGATGGCAGTGGAATGAAAAGGGTGGGGAAAAGTCTCACTAGAAGGATTTAGTGTCATGGAATGGGGGGTCGGGAGGAGCGTCCCTTTCCAAACCCGTAAACCCGACGGGATTTATTTTATTTCGCTGCATTATTTGCCTTTCTTCGGGGAACACCCGAGGCTTCTCCTCCTGCCGGGCAAAGCCGCTTCAGCTTCGTGGCCTCTACAAAGTCGGGGCGAGAAGGTTCCTTAGGGGTGACAGAGGGAGGGAATAAGCGCTCGCAGCGTCCACACGGCCCCTTTTCCTCCCTTTTTTGCGGGATGCTCTGGCGGAGCGGAGCTGCCGTCGGGAATCGAGGAGCCTCTGATGGCTCCCCCCCGCCCGGGGAGGGGGTTATGACGTAATGACCCTCCTCCTCCTGCTGACGTCATGGCCCCAAACCGCTCAGCCATTGGCTGTTCTCCTCCCGGAGCTTCTGACGTCACGCGGGAAAGGCTTCGCCCCGAGGTAAAGCGCAGGGAGAAAATATCTGGGGGAAAAAGGGGGGGAAAAGGGGAAAAAACCAAGGGACAGGGCCTGGCTCTGCTCAGATCCCCGTGGGGAATCTGCTGGAAGGCAGAGCCGCCTAAAAAAGTCAATAAATCCTTTATTAAACAAGAGCATTATTTAAAATTAACCCTATTTAGGGCAAAAGGCGGTTTAAAGCTTCGAATTTCTAAAAGAGTGAAAAGGCAGGAAAAAGAGGCTTTTTTTTGGTCGGGGTAACGGTGGAATTTAGTGGCCCTTTTGAGGGGTTTTTTGGGGGAGTTTCAGGCAGGTTTAAACGAGAGGGGACTCTGGGAATCAACAAGCCGCTGCCTTGAAACACCGAGATATTAAACAAAGAAATTGTGTACGTAGAGTTGGCGCTGGCCCGAGCTGTAAAGAACCTGAAAAGAGCAGAGAAAAACGCATGTTCGGGTATATTTCATTTCACCCTATTTATTCTGATGAAAAGGATGGCGACGCTTCTTAATATTAACCAGGATCGTTTAGTATTACACGGGGATTATCTCAGCACATGCTACAAAATGTATCGCTCTAATTCTGGATTAGTAGAAGGAAAATGTGTGTACAAATACAAGGATATCAGCACAAACGAAAGCGCATTTGGAATTATAGGGGTTGCATTTACCTGTATCAAAATATAGCCATGAACATAGATATTTGCATGTATATGTACGTATGCAACACGTCTATATACATTTTTATCTGAGTACATATTCATATCCACACAGCCAGGACTATATTGCATGTATACGTGCAGACACGGAGCCGGGTATATAGAAACTCACCAACACAAATATCGTATATGAGAAAAGGTAAAATAATGCTAAATATCTGCATGTGCATATGTATATTTTATATATAACCGCGCAGAAAAAAAAAGTAGTAGGTGCCTTTATAAATGTGTGCCTACATATATGTCATACTCGTATCCTGTACAGTCACGTTTATGCAGACAATTCAGGTGTGTTTCACCACAATACACCCGGATTTATTTCTTCTCCCTTAGACGCGCATTTTGATACTTCTGACTGAATTAAGGAGATTTTTTTTTTTTTTTTAACTGCTCTAAGTACAGCTTTTCTTTTCTAAAGGCCGAATTCTCCGTGTTCCCCTCTCCCTCCCTCCACTCCAGAACAACCCCGCTCCCGCCGCACGCAGGCGAGCCGGGACTGGCGTGTTGGGGTTAATTAATGCAATTAGGCCAGTTTTTTCTTTACATTTTCACGTCTTCGAAGCGCTCTGAGGGTGCCGTTCAAACCGAAGCGGTGGGAGCACGACGTGGTAAGGCAAGGGCAAACTGTACAGGGTCCTCTGCGTGCAAAGCGGGCAGGGATGGGGTTTCTCCCCTCCTTCTAGGTTGGGTTTCACCGCACCCTGCGCTGCCCTGGCAGCGGGGCCGGCTCTGCCCGCCCCGGGCGCCTCTCGCTCCCATCGCTGACGGTGCCGGAGCCCCCCGGGGTTGTGGGGGGAGAGACGGGGACCCCTTGGGGGCTTTGCGGTGGCCGTGTCCTCACGGGGTGCTGCTGGTGCTGCTTTTGATTTTGGCGACGACTTTTTTCTCTTTCACCCGCCTGTTCTGGAACCAGATGGTGATTTGTCGCTCCGTGAGGTTGGTGGCGGCGGAGATCTTCCTCCTCTTGTCGCGGGTGATGAACTTGCTGCTGGCGTACTCCTTCTCCAGCTCCTTCAGCTGCCCCTTGCTGTACGGGACCCTCTTCTTGCGGCCCCGGCGAAAGGAGCAGCCGTCGGGGGGCAATTGCCCGGCGGAGTCTGGGCGTGGGGAGAGACGGGGCTCAGTGGGGCCGGGGGGGTCCCCACGCACCCTGCACCCACCCTGCACCCACCTCCCGTCACCTTTCCCTGCAAACAGCACCCTCTCTCCCTGCCACCCCATTCCTTCCCTCCAGCCTCGTGACAACGAAGATATTTAAAAATATTTAAGTTCGTCATTAATTTCTATATTCTCTCTATTGAAACTTACAGGGTTTTTTTTCTTCTCCGAATTTTTAAGGGTTTTTTTTGGTGGTGAAATCCAGGTATTGGCAAAATACCGATACGAGCGAGACTCGCACGGTCTCTCCACAGTTTCAGCGTGGCCGAGCAGGGCCGGGGCCAAGTTTAATCTCACCAGCGTGGTGTGGATGGTGGGAAGAGACCTTTCCTTCACTGCCCTGCACTATGGGGCCATGGGCACCCCCTGTTCCCTTTACGGAGCCCCGAATCCGAGCGTTGCTTGCGGGCTACGGCTGACCCGCAGCTGCCGGGGTCGTGTGTGAACCAGGAGAGTGTCACCATCGGCACGCGGATCGTATCATCAGCTGTACCCCGATAACATCACCATCTGAACCCCGATAGTATCATCACCTGAACCCCCATTATATCATCTCCCTCCCTGCTTGGAGGGCGATGAGCTGCAAAGGGCAGCCACAACCTAAATTACTATTTTGTGAAACCAAATTGTGAAACCAACTCAAGAGAAAGCGCTCCTGGACGGCAAGAACAAATCCACAACAGATTATTTTAACCCTTGCTGCTCATTTCCCACTCCCCTCAGCCCCCTCTTTCCTCTCCCAGCCCCAGAACAGGGACTTTACCTGCAAAGGCGGATTTCAGGAGGTACCCGGCCTGCCCCTGCTCCTTGGGGCAGCACATCTGGCTGCTCCAGCCGCCGCCCAGAGCCCACGGCTGATGGTAACTATCCACGGGCAGCAGAGTCTCATGCCGGGCCTCCCCGGGGCCGCCCAGCCCCGGTACCACCGACACGTCCAGGTACCCGGCCACGGGCTGATAGGGCGCTCCGTAGCCGGGGTAGAAGGCGAACTCTGCGGGGCGGCTCTGGAAGTCCTCGCTGCCCGCGGGGGGGTCCAGGTATTTCTCGGCGGGGAAGGGACCCTGCGCCGGGCCGGCTTTGAGGGCGCTGCGGGCGACGCGGCACGAGTAGTACCCGCTGCCGAAGTATCCGTAGGGCAGCGGGGCGGAGGCGGCGGGACCCGGCGGGGCGGGCGGAGGAGCGGCGGGGCACGGCTTGGGGGGCTCGGGCGGCCCCTCGGAGGGGTAGCCGGGGTTCATCCCGGGGGGAGGCGAAGGGCCGCCGAGGGCAGGGGGGGGAGGCGGCAGCAGCCCCCTGCCCTGGCCGCCTGCGAAGCCGCCGGCTGCCAGGAGCCCCTCGAGGCCCGGGGGGCCGCGGGGCTCCGGGGGCTGCATGGGGGTCGGCTCGGGGGCCGGGGCATGGGGAGAGCCTGCTCGGCAGCACCCGGGCACTGCCCGAGGGGGGTCCCCGGATCTTTTTAAAAGGCTGAGAGCTGCCGAGAGCTGCCTTTCCCCGCCGGGCTGCCCTGACGCAACGGGCGGAGGCTGCCTCATTGGCTGCTGCTCGTTGAAGGGGGGGGAAAAGAACGGAGAGGAGGGAGAAAAAAACCCAACCCTGCACGAAAAAAAAAAATAAAAAAATCTCCAGCTTCAATAAACCCCGGCTGCAGAAATTGCGAAAATACTTTTATTGCAAGAGGAGGAGGAGGGGACCCCCCCGCACGTGACAGGCGGGTACAAGGGAGGTGCCTCCTGAGCTTCGTCTTGGAAAAAAAAGGGAAAAAGGGGGGCAGCAGAGGTGGAGAAATGGGGGGAAAGAGGGGAGGAAGGGCAAAGAGAGGGAGAATCATGGTGGAAAAATCCGGGCTCAGATTAAAACCACCTTTTGTGTGTGTATGTGTGTGTGGTTTATTCCCACGCAGGTCCAGGGCCTTGTGCCCTCACAAGAAACCCAGCAGAGCCCGAGCAGACCCAGGGAACCATCTCAGCCTCAGTGGGGTGATGGTGGGGCAGTGATGAACCCCAGGGGATGGGCCTTCCCTCAGCTCCAGCCTCATTCTTCCCTTGCTCAGGGGGTTTTAAACCTTAAACGTCGTAGCACAGCCCTTCTTTCAGCTCCAAAAAGCCCAGTCCTGTATCCTTGAGGACAGGGCCTTGCCTTCAAGGCCCCAAAAGCAAGGAGGGAGGAAAAAGAGGATCTTTGGTACCCTGAAAAAAAACAACAAACAAACTGGTGGGGAGCAATCTATTTGCACACAGTTATTGCCACACACGGTGCTGGTGTGATGCTGGGCCCTGTCTGCAGGTCAGTGTGGATCCCGGCTAGGAAGCATCCCAAAGGGAAGGGGGTTGGAAAAGGGAGGTGGGAAAATAATAAAGTCCCTTTGGGTTCCAGGAGCACTGGACGGGTGGGGACACATCCAGAGGAGGGGAAAGGTGGACGTGGAGAAGAGGGATTACATCGGACTGGAAAAGTTTGGGGTAAATACATAAATCATTTAATAGTGTGTGCTATTAAATGATTCAGGTGCAGGGATTTTTAATCATCGGTACACATGGTACAAACACACAGAGACATGTTTCTCCTCCTTTTTCTCCTGAAGGTCTTGTGTGAAAGAAAGCTTTACCCAAATTCCCCCAAAGGCAGCTTGAACTCATGCATTGTTCCCTTCGTGCAAAGAACTCAAGAGATTTCTGCCTTGTGACTTTCAAATCACAATAAAATTCTCCTTCTGCCACATCTTTGGGCCACCAAAGCAACCACCCAGAGGAGCCACGACAGGGTTTGACACGCAGGGATAGAAATCCCGATAGAAATAGGGCTTAGAAGTGATAACGGCAAAGCTCGCCCAGGCGAGAAATAAACCACGTCAAGAAGCTTCGTCTTCTCTCCGTGGCCCTTAAAAAATCCCGGATTCTCACGGCAATCCAGACTTTCTTTTTCTGGTGGAAAAAACCAGAAATGAAATCGAGTTTAAAAATCCCGATGTTTTTAGCCTTCACCTTCCCCATTTCAAAGCTTCTTTCTTCCCTTTCCGTAGTTTAACGACCGCACTCCTTCTTTGATGCCCTTTTTATTCCCCCCTTCTCCTGCCCTCTCCCCATTTGCTTCCAAACAGCCCCATAACTGGGGCGCTGGGGCCCGGCCGGGTGTTTGCAGACGTGTCTCACCCTCTTCCCTCCACAGAAAGGTCGGGCTTAATCCGGAAGGTCAAGGCCAAGTTGAAAGTTAAAAGCCTGTTGACTTCGGGGCTTCGCTGTGGCCGCGGCCGTCGGGGCAGCTCCGGCCGCGGGGAGAGCTCGGACCCCGCGGGGGTTTTTGCGGGGAGAAACTCCCGAGGCGCCCCCGGTTGAGGTTGGAGAGGGAGCCGCGGACAGAGCGACTCGCTGGAGGCTCTCCTGGTAGTTCGTGCCGCTTTATTTCCTTTTCTTTATGCATCTTCCTTGCAAGAGGGAAGGAAAGGAGGAGCGGGATTCACCGACGGGCGCAGCGAGCAGAGACGCCCCGAAAAACGAGGGTGAGGAACGGCCGATTTATGGAAATGGGATTTTATTCCCTTTGCCGAGGAGTCCCGGGGTCGGCTGGTGGTGAGTGGGGCTTTGTGCCGGCCCTTCGGATGCTGTCCCGGGGAGGAATTCACCTTCTTCACCCCTAAAAATGCACCCCGGGTAGTTTATTTAGAGATAATCCCGTTTTCTTCCGAAACTGAAGCCTCGTGTTTTTAAGAGCGAGCTTCCCTTCAGCTCATCTCCTGTATAACATGGGCGGAAAATTTCCAGCCTTGGGAATAGTTTAAAATGCGACTTCCAAAGTGATATTTAGATTTTCCTTTTACGATTTTACACAGAAAATTTCGGTGCAATATTTAGGGTCACAATAAAGAGAGAGGAATGAGGTTATTTTGAAATAAAACCCCCTGAATTCTCTTACCAGTTCCTCTTTCAATGACCGAGATTAAAATTATCAAATGCTCTTATCAGTTTGCATCTATTCTTTTATTATATTCTTCATAGGATCCATTTAATATTTACACCATCTGGAATCTCAAAAGCTGTGGAGTAACTTTTTAACAGTCTGTGATTTTTTTTCATTTTTTTTGAAAGCTATTGAATTCGAACCATCGTCACAAAACACAAGAGCAAAAAAAACCTCAAAACCAACCCAAACCCCAAAGTAGTTTGAAGGGGGAAAAGAAATTGGAACTACTTAAAGACTTAACGTTTGGAAATAATCAATTGTTGGAAAATTGAATTCTGGGTCTGGAAGGGAGCCCAGCTTTTTGGTTTCTGATTCTGGCAATATTTCGGGGGGGGGAAAAATCAAATAGAGGCAAAGATTTTGATCTTTTATTTCTTTTTTTTTTCTCTCCCTTCACTGCCAGCCCCTCCTTTCCCACCCCACAGGCATCCCCGGAAGGCCGGGGGATGTAGGTGCGAATATTTCTCTCCCTGATGCCTGGAGGAGCAGAATCTGTACTTTATAGCTCATTTCTCGTGGATCCTTTGAACAAATCAGCTGGCATGGGAACAGAGAGCCTGGCCTGACTTCTCTTTGCTCTTTTTATCCCCTCTCTGCTGAAGCCCTGGCGCCACAATCACTTCTACGCACTTCTGACCCTCCCTTCCCCCCTTTTTGGGGTGAAATGTGGAGTGATTTCAAACTCGGGGTGTTTTGTTTAACTGGTTCTCACCATCCCTGCACCTTCCTGGTTTTCTTTCCACTCCCCAGGCTTCCCTGGAGGTTCCTTTCTTGCCTTTTACTTTCTCTTTGAGGAATCAGAGGAGCTGAGCTCCCACTGTTGTGTTGTTCCTGGACTGTCCAACCTGAAACCTGCAGTTTGAGTTTCTCCTTCCTCTTTACACAAAGAGAAAATGAGGTACCTTGGTGGCTCCTCAAAGGCCACAGCTGCTGGTGCCCTCTGCTCCCAGCTCCAAACCCCTTGGAAAACAACCCCTCCATGAGCCCCCTTCCCACCTCCTGCATCCTCCCCTCCAGCCCCAACTTCCCCCAACCCAGGGAGGCTGAAACCCCAAAGGGGACCAACCCTGACCCCACTCCTGCCTAGGGAGGGAGAAAAGTGTGGTGGGAGTCAGCAATGGTTTTACCCACAGAGCAGAAGCCTGAAGGGGATGTGGCCTGGGTGCAGTTTATGAAGCAAATGCTCCTGCCTGGGGGCAGAGAGACAAAATACAAATATATTATACAATATATTTGTGTTTTATCTCTCTGTCTGCTCCAAACAGAGACATTTGTGCATCCTCCACCTGGAAACAGCTGGGTGTCCCTGCTTGCCTTGGTCTGGGTACAATCCAGCTTTCAAACACCCTTTCTAAAGAAAATGGTAAAAATGTGAGTGTGTGCTCATCCCTTCACGTGCATGGTGAGCTGGGGCTGTGCCTCCCTCCATCCCTTTGGGAGCAGCCCTTTCTCCTAAGCAAATTTCCCCACCAGCGCCGAGCCCGGCAGCACTCGCCCATCCCTGCATGCACCAGGGACTGGCTCTGTGTTCCCCAAGTTCCTGCTCAGCTCAAGCAATTTATTTCAGCTGTTGTGGGAGAAAAGGGGAGTTGCTTTGGGCTTGGCTTTTAAGCCCTTCTTCTGATGTTTAATTCCTTAGGAGCCGTGGGGATCCTGTGCACTTCCCTGCTGTTCCCTCCGCTCCAGCAGCCTGGGGCTGGGCGTGGGTCATGCACGAGAGGGCACAGCACAGAGGGGCTGGAGGTGAGCCACGGTTTGGGTGGAATCAGGAGGATTTTGAGGTCTGTTATCAAAAACGTTCTGTGCAGGAGGTGAATCTGGTGGTTCCCAGCCAGGGCAGGAGCAGCTCTCCCATACCAGGCATGGCACGGCTGGATACCCAAGGCATGGGGCATCCTGGAGGTGGGAACCAGAGGAATTCTCTTCCCTGGTGGTATAAACTCAGAGGGAAGGCTACAAGCTGGGCTGTGCCTCTGCTCCAGCATGTCTCTGCTGCTCTGGATTGGTTATTGCTGTCTTTACTGGTCTCTCTGCTAGATCAGAGATTTCTCCCAAGGACAGAAAATCCTACTTGAGGGCCTTGTCTTCTGGACTGAGCCACAGATACCACAATCCCACTGAGGGCCAGGCCCTAAGTCACTGCCTGGTGCAATTCTACACTCAGAGAACTCTCTCTGAGCTCAGTAGGATGGATCATAAATCATGGCAAGATGAGCAAAGGCTGCTCCCAGTCCCAGGCCAGGCACAGAGGTGCTCAGGCCAGCAGGACAGCGACTGAGGTGTCCAGGGCTGCTGGGCAATGGGAATTATGCTTCCTTCTATTCATGGCAAAATATCCCCAGGCCTTTGGGACTAAGTTCTTCAGAGCAGATAAAATACTAAGGTCTGAACATCCTCAGTGCCACCACACTATGAAAATGCCCCATGGAGGTGTCTGAGGTGCAGCATTTCTGCAGTTCCAGCTGAATGTTGTGTGTTTCTCACACAGGGAGAGGTCTGTGAGTATCAAAATAGAGGGACCAAATGCTTCATTCAGGCTTGTTCTACCTTCCAGAGCCTGGTGGTGGATCCATAATGCCTAAAAGGAGTTCCCTACAGGCACAGGGCTGGGCTGGCCCAGGCAGGGCAGAGATCACGGCAAGTGTGCTGGGAGAATTCATAATTCACAGGTTGCCAGGACTTTATTACAAATGTTGGGAGAAAATGCAGGCACTGCCCTCACCCCTGTCCCTGCCACTGCTGTGCCAGGCCAGGTCTGGGGAGGTCTCTCCAGACTTCCCTGCCCACTGCACTGGGGCTTGGAGTGATTCCCAGCTAGGGCACATGGATGCAGCATGGAAAGGCACTGAGCATCACACTTGGACCATCCCAAAGCTCTGGTGTGCCCTGGGCTGGAGCATAGCTGGGGACAGGGAGAGGCATCCCCATCCTGGTGGGTTTTGGTGCACTTTTACATATTTCTAATCACTCCCTAATTCAAAGGTTGAGGGCAGAGTCTCCTCCCTGTTCCCCCTCAGTCCTTGAACCCAGTTTGAAATCCTGGAGTGAGGTCCGAAGAGCAATAGGGAAGGAACTGGGAACACAACACAAAATGTGAGTCACCAGAAACTGGAGATGCTCTGGGGCCAAACTGGGTCTGCAGAGCTGCTCTTCCCTGGTGCTACCTTAGTTTCCTTTCCTTCTCCTTCACCACCCACCCCACCAGGGAGCTGTAAAGCCCCACCACAAACTGGATGGAGAGGGCAAAGATGCCCCCCGGAACACCCTCTGTGTCCCACCACTGCCTGCCGTGGGCACCCTGTGCCTCACTCACGGCTCTCCACAGAGCCCATGGGTGGGTCTGGCAGTGCCAGGAACCCCTTTGGGTTCCCCCGGGGGTGCCCATCGCCCCGACGTGGCCCTGAGCGCCGGATCCACGCGGCTCTGCTCTCAGGGCACTCCCCGAGAGGGGAGCAGGAAGGGGGTGGGTTTCAAAGTTCGCCTTTTCCCATCCCTTGGTCCCCTTCCTTATTGCAGGGGCGGCGGCCGGAGCCGCCTGGAGCGGCGAGGCAGAGGAGGGCGAGGAGGAAGGACGGGAGGGGAGGGAAGGAGGCAGAGGGAAGGAGGCACAGCCGCCTCCCGGTGCCCTCCCCGGGCTGCAGTCGGACTGGGGGGCTCCGGGCACCTCCACAGCTTTCTAGCCTTAAATGGAAAAGGAAATCCAAACCCAGGTATCCCCTGGCATTTTCCAGGCTGATTTGGCAGCCTCCCCGCGACACGTTCCCGGCTGTTTGGACCATCCAGCTGATGCCGAATTAATTTGGTTCGGGGAATAAACGGGTTGCTGTGAATCATTTTAAACCCCCAAAGGTTACTTGCCAGAACGGCGGAAAAATAGTGCCAAGTATGAGTGGATGAGTGAGTGAAGTGCTTGTTTACAAGGAGAGCCAGACTACATCAAATCCCACGCGTGGATACAATGGCGGGATTGTTGCTTTACGAGAAGGACAGGGTGCTTTGTATTCTGCTCTGCAGAAGCGTGATTCCATCCTTTTCCAGAGGGCCAAAACCACACGGAGAGCACATTACCCGAACCGGGCGTTTGCAGTGGCTTCTCCTCCCCTCGTTGCCACCCCAGGAGGAGGATTTGGGCTCCTCTCGCAGCGCCGCCGCTTTGGGGGCTGAGCGGGGTTTTCTCGGGCCCTTTGCACCGAGAGAAGGTTCAAAATCCGCAGGTTTCACGCCAGGAGAAGCTGGACCAGGAGCTGGGGATGGCAGAAGAAGGAATCGTTGTCGGCGCAGAAATAGCTGCTGTAGGGCTGAAGAAACCACGTCTGAAGAGTTGATGCAGGAAAAGGAAGACGTAGTTGCCACTGCCTACGGGTCAGATAAATAAATCCAGCCAGGGGATCAGAGTCGGCAGAGACAGAGGAATTCCCATTTCCATCGCCTCCGAGCGGGATAAAGGGTTTAATATTCCCTGCTCTCACCGTCCTCATGTTCAGTAAGGACCGTGGCTGTGCAGCGAGGACGTGGCAGGGCTGAAATCCCCTGTCAATATGAACATCAAAGCCACGAGCCTTTTTCACTCGTTTTCTCTAAAAATTCCCTGAAATTCCTTGTGTTTTCCCTTCGCCGCTGCGATGCTGAGTAACACCTCGGGCGGGCTGGGTTACAAACCAGGGAGAACAATTACAATGGCCAGATCTCCACAGATCTTTATTTTCTTTATTTTTGCCCGAATAGCTTTTTTTGATCCGGTACTGGATCGTTCCTCTCCCTGCGCTTGCTGCTTTTCCCGGTGTTCGGGACATGGAGCAAAGCTCGGAGCTTCCCACGGGGGGAAATCCACAGAGAACCAAAAATTAAAACCCCTCCAATTACAATCCACACCAGATATCCCTTTGAGAGCCTCCCCGAGAGGTTTAAGTATCTGAAGTGCATTTATCTATATATTATATTAATAAATGTACAAAGAAATATTGGCATCAATAATTATTTTAGTATTGTTATTTATGCAGTCATAACAATATCTATGAATATTATGATACTAACGCATTGTATGTTATAATAAGAAGAATTCACAAAATATCATCCCGACGACCTTTTTATTTAATACCTGTATATGAATATATCCAAAGGAAAGTGTGGAAAGACTCTGCCAGGGCAGAGCAGAGTTACAAATTCTGGAAGTATCGTGTAACTAAAGTCACAAATACACTTTTTCTCTGTCGCACTTCACGCAGGGATAGGAAAAGTTTCTTTCCATCCCTTCCATTAGTTTATTAGTCCGTGCCAAACCGCAAAAAGAAAACCCCAAAACCTCAAATAACCGCCCAACAACCACCACGACAACAAACCCACCAACGAAGTGCGGAGATAACACTCCAAACCAGAGAAATAATTATAAAATCGATTGATATATTTTTTTTTCCACTTAGTCCCCGTGTTGCCCGAATTCTTTTAATCCCCGAAGGGAGAGGAGTTTTTTTCCTCCCTCCTTCTCTGTAACAATCCAACGTTACCTGTTTTTTGGCTGTCCCGGGAAAACGGATGATTTTTCCTCTCTCATTTTTGCTGTCACCGACTTTAAGATTCCCCTCGAGTACCCGGAGACCCCCGCGGGGCTCTGGGGGTGCAGTGGCCCCCCAGAAACCCTCCTTAGAGAGGGAAGGTGCGCTCGGAGGTGCCGATAATACCCTTCTCCTCTCCTCTCCTCCCTCCCGGGCTGCCCAAGGGACAGAGTTCCCACCCTCGAGGGCAACTGCTTTGGTTTTCGTTAATTATCCTAATTATTAAAAGTGAGCCAAGGCGGAAGGTGCCCCCAAAGCGCCCCAAAAGGTGCCAGTCGGTGTAAGGAGAGGTTTGTGAACACCTCCACGGCGAAAATGTGGGTTATTTCGGTTTCGTTTTCTTCTCTTTCTCTTCTTCCCGACAAATTTACCCCGTGGGGTCCAGGGGTCCTTGAGATCCCGGCGGTGAAGGGGATCTGCTTGGAAAGACTCCGGAGTTCCCCTCTTGAATCCGTGTCCTCCTGAAATGCAATAACGCAGTTTTCGGAGCCCTTTCCCAACCCCATTCATACCTTTTCACATCCTAATTTCCAGGCGGTCTCTAAGGGTTCCTGTCCTCCAGCGAGGAGAAACCATTTTCTTTCCTAATAATCGAACAATCGAACAATGTAAAAAACGACACAGATTCCAGCTCAGTCATAAATTAAAAATTAAATCACAAGTGCACAGTGTTAGGGAAGTTATACACAAACCTGATCATTTTTGCTAGCATTTACTCCTGCCTGCACCAGAGTTATTTTTCCTTATTGCCACAGTCGGGATCATTTCTCATACCCTGAGATATCTTCCCGTGCCTTCATGCCTGATGTTTTTGCACTCTTTGGGGACTACAGACCATTATTTCCACTCCAAAGAATTTCCATTTTCAGAAGTCTTGGGGGTTTTTTTAGCCTGGAACGTATTCTTAAAATTCCAGATATTGAAATAGCCAGTGCCAACAAGGGAGCTGTATCTGGGCACACACACCTGAGCTGCCCTGCACCTCCCCAAAGTGGCATCACACAGGGGGGTTGGGGGGACCTGTCCTCACCATTTTGCTGGTCTCAGACTGTATTTTTCCTCCTTATTTTAATTCAATCCTTGTTGCTGGTCAATGCAGTTGGGGAATAACTCAGATTTCCAAAGCATAATACAGGGAAATAAAAGATTCACGATGCCAGGGTTACTCACTGCCACTCTAGAAAGTCCTTCCAAAACCATCTTCAGTCATTCCCTTTGACAAATGTCCTTCCAACCTTGTGCAGTTTTGTTACAGCCCAGATAGACACCTGCACACCCACACAGCAGGAGGCTGTACCTGGCCAGCCTTTCTCTCCCCATTTCCAAGACAATCTACATTTCCCAATGCCTGCACCCCCCCTTTATATTCACCAGGAGAGGCAGCTCTGGGTTCTGCCTCCTTGTGCAGTGTGTTCACCACATCAGAGCCCTCTCCAAGCACCCGTCTGACAGATGGTTCCCAATTACTGCTGCCTTTGCACTGTCATTATGTACAACTTCTCCTGCTGACTGTCACGTACCGCAAGACACCAGGCAGTGCTGGATCATTTTATGGATGCCAGGGCCAATAAATGCTGCTTGCTGGTCCTTGGTGGTTGTGAGCAATGTTCCCACCCGTGTGATTGAATGTAATCATGTATTTCTGCAGCCAGGCCCCAACTGTTCAAACAGGGGGTGTGACCCTGCCAGCAGTGGCTTCATATTTTCCATTCATCGCTGAGCACGTGGCAGAAATGCTGTTGGTTGTTGCTCAAGGAAAGAGATTAAAAGGTAAATATTGCTTCCTCATGGCTGGCTTACAGTAATCACCTCTTTGCTTGAGTTCCTCCTTTTTTTACTCAGATATTTCCCTCAGACCATAAGGGCCAGACTTCTAGAGGCAAAAGAGTTTTATCTTGGGTATCCTAAAAAAAATCTGTATTGGCTCCCCTATAGCCCTACACTTCTTGGGTTTAACAACCCAGGATTTCAGAGAGAAGGTGCCTTTTGGCTCTCCTGTGCAGAAGGAAATCTAGAATAGCTCCAGCAGAAAGGAGACAAAGCACTGCACCAGCTCCATCCCTCCCTGTCTCTGCAAGAATATAAATCTTCAGATATATGTTGTAATGAAAGAAGCTGTCCCATAGGCACTGGAACTAATTAAATCCCAATCCCATGTTCCCAACAGAGGGGATGTGCCTTGGGAACAAGCAGAGACTTGCACCTTCCTGTATCATAGCTGGAATTACAGGCCCCTGAAAGATGCTGAGCAAATGTTTTGGCTCCTGAGCTGTGTTGAGCTGCTGTTACCCGAGTTTTGATCACACTGATTCTTGTACTGAGCTGGGGTGGAAATGGTGGGTGTTTTCTGCTGCTACACTCATATTTTTGTTTGTTCTGGGGGTATTTGTCCTGAGAGCTCTGCCCTAATCCTACAGCAGGTTATTTATCCCAAGAGTTCTGCCCTAATCCTACTGCAGGAGATCCACAAGCTTGTGCTGGACCACAACAGCTCATGGCTGTGAGAGAACAGTATTAAAATTGTATTAATTAACAATTATTTGTAGGATGGAGGAGGACTGGCCACCCTCATCTTAGCCCTGGCATCTCAGCTGTCTAAGAAAGGGTTCTCTGACTGCCTCCCAAAAGCACCAAAATGCACCTGATGCACCATTTCTGTCAGGGAAGCAGGAAAATGGAAGCAGAGGCTCATTGTCCCACCAGCTCTGGAAATGAAGCTATCAGAGGATGGATATTATCCACACCAGCTGAAAAGCAATCTGAGTGGAAACTGATGCAATTTCCACACGCAGATAAACCCTTTCATCTCATTTTGCATAATTGTATTGTTGCAAAGGGATTATGCACTATTGAAACTACAGATATCCTCCAGCCTAACTCATTGCTCAGAGCCTTTAGTCGACTGTATTGCTGTATGGAATAATTATGGCTCATGATCACCTCACTCTGCCCAGCTGTTATTGATACAACTCATCAGGCAGACGTTGTTCTAAAAACAAACCACTAATAAATGCCACCAAATATGATGGAGTGGAAAATAATAAACCTGCTACAGTGAACCATCAGAACAAAGCAAGCCTCTCACACAGCGAGACCTGAAAGCCTTCAAGGCAGAGACATATGCTGGAATTGCTTCCAAAACACACAATTCAGAGTGGGTGGAATGATGGAGGTTTGGGTTGTGGCAGCAAGGAGACAATTTACACCAGAGGAATCAAGGTGATGGTGTTTGGGCACAAAGGCATCTCTGAGCTCCAGGAGCTGGGATGAGCAGCACCAGCATGGGGGAGGATGTCCCAGTGCTTTAGGATAGCTGAATTAATATAATAATTAATAATAACCCATAACAGATGAAGGAATGAAGGAACAGCAGCCTGTCCTTCAGGATGTTCCCCAGAGCAAAACACTTTTCCCTGGCTTTCCTCCCCTTTCCTCACTCAGAAATTACACTGGCAAAGCCAGCACGTGGCCAAGTGCAGATCTTGTAAAGCATTTCTTCCTGGCCAAATGAAGGGAGGACAACTGAACCTGTGCTTGCCCTTAGCTGAAGGGCACTGTCAAAACTTCATTTTCTTTTTGATTAACTCTCAGATTAAGTAATTTAAAGGGAAGGAAAGTGATTCTGCTGAGTGACACTAATTTCAGTCTGATTCATTTTACAGTGTTGTAAAAACAATTATGTGCCTGGCACCCTCCAGAACATTGCACACTGTTCAATAACCATCAGATCTACTGAGATGAAACTGATACAGCTTGTTAGAGCATAAACTTATTGAAAATGTGCTTTGCAGCCAGGCCAAGCGGACAGCAGCTTTTTTTTTTTAATTTAATATAAGCTTGGCTGCTTTTCCTCAACTTCAATAGAAAGGTGCACTTGCTATAATCACTTTTTATCATCTTTTTTTTTTTTTTTCAACAGTCTAATTCTCATTTGGGGCCTTAATTGCATTAATCTGCTTTTCCAGAGGTGTTAACAATCTGTAGGATTATGTGTTAGACCTAAACTTTTGTAACAGCTTGGGAGAGATTTTTAAGTGTTCAGCAATTGTGTAGAGGCCAGAAATGCTCAGCTTTGCTTTCAGAGGTTAAATAAAAAGTGCATTCCCAGTGCAGTCGCTCCCAAGGATTCCCATCCTGTCCTTCCTCACTGGTCAGGGCTGCACTGAAGAACTTCCAAAAATTCAGGTGTTTTGAAACCAGCTGTTTTGATTTGCTGTTTCCTGACTGCATTTCCAAATCTGGCAGTTTTAATGCCTAACCTCATATCACTCTTAAACAAAGAAAAAGCAAATAATTAGTTTTATATCCTTTTTCTCATTCCACAGTGACACGAGAGCAGGAAGAACTGCCCAGCTCAGCATTTCCTTTTGCAGACATAGATCCTCCTTTAGTGAGATTCTGCTGTTGAAATGGACGACTTAGAAAAATAATAGCCCCGTGAAAATCACTTTTGCACAATTGAAAGGTAAGAGGTGATGGATTTATCCGACAGCACCAGGAAGGTTCACCATCCACCCTGGGATGGCCAGGAAAAGGCTGTGGAAATGAATATTATGGGATCTCCCCTTTGGTCGAGTCAGTAAGAGCTAAAGCCTCTTAGGGTTGTCTTTGCTATTGGTCCCAAGATGGAGCAGGAACCAAAATCAGACTGAATTTGTCAAAATTATCTACTCCACATTGGAGAAAAAGAGATTTGATTCTGCTCCTCACCCTGGGGGTCACAGAGAAAGTTCCAGAGAGACCCAGCAACAAGCTCAGTGCCTCGGTTTCTGATCCACAAGATTTTAAAACCATATTTTCCCAATCCATTGATGATGTTTTGTTCACATGATGTTTCTAATATGCCACACTTCATCTCTTCAAGTTTATTTGCTTCCAGAAATGAAGGATAAAAGAGGTGTAGTTGCCTTGATTGCCCCTCAGCCTTTAGTTGTTATGCTGGATGAAGGTTTCCCCCTTCTCCTCCACTCAAATACTCTTTCAGTTAATTAAGTTTCTGGAAAACACGGGATTTCTCCCTCGTCCTGACAGCAGATCTGCTCTCAACTCAGAAATCCCTGTTTTCCACATGCAGTGAATCAGCACACTGGGAATCCAGATACCAGAGACAGAGCGAGGACACAATTCCTGACCCTTTTGAGTCTCCCGTGACCCTTCTCACAGTGACCTGATTAACTCCATGTCACACACGTGCCATTTTCCAGTGCTTTCAAGGCACTGCATTTTCCCATAAGCCCAGCCTTGCAGTGGGCAGCTGAATTTCTACCAAAACTTCCATTATAATCTATGAAAAGGTGATGATTTTATTGATGTGCTGCATTATTATCTCCCTTCACAGGGACACATCTGTCTCCCCAGGCTAAATATCTTCCCTCAGGAGCTGATTCCAAATCAGATTGATGGCACGGGCTAAATTCATTCTTGGGGCAACATTGCTGAGGTCAGTGAAAGGCAGAGAAGCAGCTCAGCCTGTGCTGCAGGACTGGCTGCTGCTTAAAACTGAGCTTAAAAAGTGAGGATGAGACACTGGTTACCTTTTAATTTCGTTTCACATTGCTGGGGCAGAATTGTGACCCCTTGCTCAGTCAGCTGCTCATTCCCCACCTTCCCCCAGTGACTGCCCACTTTGAATTCAATCAGTTGCTCAGAACACAACTGACTGGTGCCTGCAGTGCCTCTGCTACGGATCTGGAAAGGGGATTTAGTTGAAAATCACAGGAAAGCAGCGTTTTTTCTGACATAATTCCACAGAAGAAATTCAGAGTGTGAGTGCTGAGCTCCCAGCTGGCCCAGCAGGCTCTGAAAACACAGAGTGAGGCACTGAATTATATTTGCTGTGCTGTAGGGGAAACTTGCAGCAACACCCCTTGACTCCTTCTTTTACCAAAATGTGAGGTTTTGCACGGGGACAGAGCCTCGTTACCCACAGTTTTTTCGATATGTAGCAAATAAAGGCCCATTTAGTGAAACAGAGCTTAGGGAAAAGCAGTGGCCTCACCCAGCAAAGCAATTTGTCAGACACAGGAGGTCTTTTTGCCTCTAATCAGATGAAAACTGGGCCAAGGAAGGGCACATCCATGAGCAGTTGAGTGCTCTCTTAACAGGGTTAAGTGCAAAATGAATGACTCTCACTGGAGCAATATAAACACAAGCCCTGCCAAGCCCCCAGACTTCCAAGATCACAGTTGGTGTTTCCTCTCCTTGGTCTCTTCCACCCTTTCCTCTTCATGAGCCTGAGAAATAAGACCCGGCTCAACCACAGAAATATGTTTATTTTTATGCTCTTTCCACTCTTTGGGAGCATCATAAATGTACAGGTTTGTTTTCAGTATATCTCGCCGTGTGAGGAGAAATTTCTCAAGGTGTTGTTCAAGGTGTGGTTCAGCTGAAGTTCAGTAGGGAAAACACTTTCCCCTCACCAAATATATCCCACTAAGGAGATTGGATACCAGAGGCACCCTTAGCAAAAGATTTTTAATTAACCAAAACAAGAGATGCCAGAAATCAGAAACCACCAGAGAAAGCACAAATACCTCAAGTCCCAGCACGAGAGTTTCACCCACAAACTCCTGCCATTTCTTTTTAAAAGGAAAATTTCCCTGGTCATCTACTGATGGATTTTATGTGCTAAGGGACTGTAAAAATGGGAGCCATTTCCAAAGAATATATGAAAAAAAATTAAATAAACAATAAAATGTCTCTGTCTGTTCCTGATGAACAACTCTGTCTACAGAGAACAGGATTGCTCTGATTTAGGGGGACAAAAATCTGGGAGCAGAGTTTTGCTCAAGCCCCGTAAAGAAGGGACAGGGTGATATTCAGTTGAAGGTTGGACTTGATGATCTTGGAGGTCTTTTCCGTCCTTAATGATTCTATGAAATACATTAATTAGCAGATTAATTGTATGCACACACTGTAGGCCAAGGTTTAAACAAGCCAGCTCACATTCTGGAAGCAAAATATCTAAGGTGGAGCTGCCCATGCATTGCCAGTCCCCAGGGAATTCAATTATAGCCCTGATATTTCAAATCAGGTTTCTCCTCCATGCAGAGACGTTTTTGTTGTTTTAGGGGTGTTCACTTATAATTTCAAGCAAGCTGTGTGCTCATAAATACATCCCAGCTACTTCATCCACCCTCATAAAGCTGCAGAATAGATCCTTTGCAAGAGACTGAAAGCACAGGCTGAAAAAAGCACGACCTTCCCCTCCAAGCCTGTGATGTTAAACCTGCCCTGGGACCACGGAACAACCTGGAAAACATCCTGACAATCCTCTGCCTGGCAGGAGATTTGTCCTCTCCTGCCTCCAGTAATGGCAGGGCAGGCCAAGTGAAGGCAGCAGAAGGCAGGGCCCTCCTTGTCAAGGCTTTCCCTGACAAATACAGCTCCTCTGGAGTGCATAGATCATCTCAGAGGCAGTTTTCAGACGCTGGGTCTTGCTGATGAATCATCTCCCACGCGAGCAAATCGATTCCCCTCTTAGCAGCGCTCAATCCTTCATCCCTAAATCACTTTCAAATGAAAATGAGGCATCTTTTGATGCCTTGCCTTAACATCTTTAAACAGACCCCAGTGCTGAGTCAGAGGAAGAGAAGGCAGCTGCTGGGGAGCTCACACCTCTCCTTTCTAAGGTATGGAGTCAAACCTGCCAAGGTTTGCACCATTTGTCATGGAATGCAGTGCACTCTTTGCAGGAAGCTTCTGGAAGGTGACAGTTCTTGGGCAGATAGAGCTTTCCTCCTAGTTTCTCCTCCTCCTCTTGCTTTTCATATGTGGTTTAGTCTGTCTGTGAGTTAGGCCACACTGGGATGTTCTTGGTGTTTAATGGTCACTCTGCTGCTGCCACAAGCCATCTAATGTTTTCATAAGGAAATGGAGGTTTTAGAGGATTGGAATTAGAAAGAAAATCCTAGAAATAGAGTGCTCTGAGTGTTTTTCACTTGCTGAGCTGACACTCTGATCTGCTGCAGGTGCTGACCAAGCTCTGCACAATCCTCTGAGTTGTAGCCCTTTCTAAGAGATCCCTCACCTACCTGCCTTAAACTGCCTATAAACTGAATTCCTGTGCAATTTGGCTACCAAGAACAGTTGGTATAGTGTATTAGGAAGTTAAATGTATCACACAGGAGGCAGAATCATGTGGAGCCAGGTCAGGGGATGCACTAAGCTCGATCCCAGCCCCTGAAGTCAGAATTAACAGGAAACCTTGGACTTCTGCTGTGGGTTTCAACAAAGATTGGGGAACGAGACCTTTAAGCTGGAAAAAACACCTCTTTATCCAGCCTGTTCTGGGCAGAGTGATGCCAGGTGGTTCTTATAAATATTGAAAAGAGGTTGAACATAGGCTGAGGTCGAACACAGGCTGAGGTTGAACACAGAGTGGACACCAATGTTGGATGTGCCGGGAGCAGGGGAGGGACCAGCATTTGTGCTCTGAGCACCACCCCCTGCCCCTTCCATCCCCAAAACCTCCGCCGGGGGTGAGGGCTGAGCCTGAAATGTTGTGTGAGCAAAGGAGCGGCCGCAGAGGTGCGGGATCCTGCGGGCTGGCCGTGCCGGGCTCAGCAGTCCCGTTTTGCCAGCGATTCGGTGTAGTCTATCCCCCTCTGCCGGCCGCCCGCCCGCCTCGGGCCGGGACACCCGCCCGCAGCCGAAAATACCCGAAACGAGGGGAACAAAGAGGCTGAGGGCAACCAGCAGGCTGGAAATGTCCCAGCGGATGAAGGTAACAAACTCTGTGAAGCTGTAGAAATGTTATATTCAGATTGTATAAGAGCACAAGGAGAATTTGGAGAATGGGAGCCTCTTCTTTTGCAAACATGTACACGTTTTAATCTCTAGATAAAAAGTGAAACAAAAGCAGTGTATGCTGTCAAGCTGGAGAACAGACCCCCCTGTGTGGAGTTTTCTTTCCAGTTGTGGTGTCTGTTACTCGTCTGAGTTCCTTCACTTGATTTATTCCCCAGCAAAACATCCAGTGAACTGGGGAACCACAGAGAGGAGGCTGAAAACTTAGTCAGGCATATGAAGATGTGCAAGGAAAAGCAAACACCACCCCCTCTGGGAGCACCTCAGGAATGTTCTTTCTTTTTGCCTCTTCCTACCAGTGTCTTTTGCTCTGGTAGAATTAACTCTGTTCGTGTTAATGGAATAATTTGTCAGCTGCATGCATACATTAGCCTGTAAATGAATGAACAAGAGGCAGGGTTAGAAAGGTATTACCCTTCTCCCTTTTTCCCTCCACCATCCTGGTCACACTGCATAATGTACAAAGCATCTTAATTAAGCACAGAAGATTTAATGGCACTAAATATGATCAGCCCTATACTGATCCCATTACTCTAAAGAACCCAATAAATGAGGCTCAACAGTTTCAATTTCACTTCACTGCAATCTCATCAGCATTCCAATTCCATCACTTCTGAGAAATCAGCAGTTTCAATGGAAGATAACCCTCTTTCCCAGTCAGGTCCCATTCTACAACCACTTATTAGTAGAGTTAATTCTGTGCTGGAATGATCCAGAACTGCACAGCAGAACCTTTCCCAGCCACCAGCTAAGCTTTCCATAAAGAAGTAAAACAAATTCTCTTAGCATTTAGGACCTCTTTTTTCTTTCCCTTCCAAAATTTCTTTTTCTTATAACTATATATTTTTTTTTCCACAAAAATGCTTCATGAAAAATAGAACCAGAATGAAATAGAAGTTTAGATGGGTGTGAATATGTATGTGTGGAAGAAGCTCTTCCCTGGGAGGGTGGGCAGGCCCTGGCACAGGGTGTCCAGAGAATCTGTGGCTGCCCCATCCCTGGAAGTGTCCAAGACCAGGTTGGAGACACCTGGGCTAGTGCAAGGTGTCCCTGCCCACGGCAGGGGGTGGCACTGGATGGGCTTTGAGGTCTTTTCCATCCCAATGCAAAGTTAAATAAATTCAGCCCATAAAATACAGCGTGTCCGAAGACCAACAATAAACCAAAGTAAATTAAGGGTTTGCTCCTCAAATTGAAGTCCAAACGACAAGAAGATTGCTGAAATTTTTATGTTAGACTTCATTTGGCACATAAAGTGAGACATTTGGTGGGACACTTGTTTGGAGCAGGAGATTAAGGCTTAGTGGGGCTCTTGAAAAATTATCTTTAAGTGCTCACTCATTGATGAGGGATAAAGTTTTCCTGTTCAAGTCATCCATCCTGATGCCCTGAATTCTTGTCAAGGTGATTCTGTCTCAAAATCTTAGAAGTCATTTTAGAATAAGAGTTTACAGAATATAAACCTGTAAAATAGCCATTTTTCTTGTGACAGCAATGATTCCTCTCGACAGTGATGGATCTGCAGGGAATGACCAGGGGGATGCTATTTATGGCTAAGTGACCACAGCAAGGCTAAACTGGCTCTGGAAAGCCCAGCTCAGTGACAAAGCAGCAATGAAACGTGGAATGGAAGCATTACCCTTGAGATGTAGAGCTGGTAGATCATACCCTGTCCAGCTTTGATATCCCTCTCAGATCTGGGCTGGGTGACAAGGTGGGGATTGGTCACAGGTTGGCTTTGATGGCCTTGGAGGTGTTTTCCAATCTCAGTGATTCTGGGATTCACCATCTGCTTTAGATGATCATTTGGGCAATCACTCATAAATACAGCCAAACAAACCAGCAGCCTCTCAGTGTTTCAGGAGCTTCACAGAACAAACGGTTCCATTGATATTTCTGATGAGTGGGGAAAAACAAGGATTCCTGGAATACAGCTCTGAATAATGCTTTATTTGGGTTGGGAACAGAGACATTTAGAGTGGTTCTTCATGTTCTTCTCTCAAGGCACGAGTCCAGAAAATACTGGCAAGAGCTCACAGACATTAAATTTTGACTTCTTGCCTGACTTCAGTCATTATGAGAGAAATATGTGCAACGAGCACAAGTTAGTGTTTCAGAAAGATTAAACATTAGGGAGAGTGGATACTCACAAGGAGCAAGTGTTAGAACAACAGGGGACACTCTGGGGCCAATAAAGGCTCTGATTAATGGCTGGTGGCACATCTGAACTCAACATCAGCGGGGGAATTCCAGGACTGGCTGCCAAACTTTGTGCAAAACAAGCCACAGGGACATTAAAGCTTTTGTTTTCTACCAGTTCAAGCCACAGGTCAAAAGAATGCTGTGACCTCCTGTGCAAATGGAAATTTAGTGGTTCTTTAGTGGGGTTATGGTGAGGACTAGGGAGGAATTCCTGGCTGGGAGGGTGGACAGGCCCTGGCACAAGTTGGGCAAAGAAGCTGTGGCTGCTCCATCCCTGGGAGTGTCCAAGGCCAGGTTGGAGCACCCTGGGCTAGAGGAAGGTGTCCCTGCCCATGGCAGGGGGTGGAATGAGATGGCCTTAAAGGTCCCTTCCAACCCAAACTGTTCTGGGATTCCAGGAAAAGTAAGAATTGAGAAAGTGGAACGTGTAACATTTCTCTGTTCTCAGCTCTTAAAATATTTCAGGTGTTAATGGCTAATGAGCACATTCTGTGCTTTTTACTCTTCAGAGTCCTTCATCCACCTGTTTCAGCAAGTGTTTTTCTTCCTCAGATTCCTGCAGTGTATTCTTTGCTACTGAAACATGAGGATACGTAACGGAGAGTTCTTACAGAGAAATTAATTGTATATTATTTGCTTTCTAATTGGCATGCTTTGAGTGCAGTCTTTTAGGGAAATAGAGTTAGAATCATGGAATGGTTTGGGTTGGAAAGGACTTTTAAAGATGATCCCATTCCACCCCCTGGCGTGACTTAAATACCTGCAGGACTCAAACCAAGGTGACCATGGACTGTGTCCCACCATTCCAAAGGCACGTGTGTGCTCCTGTGTTTTCATGGAAGGGCAGTGCTGAGATATTAATGACAAATATCTTCCCCTCTGATTCCTTTAATTTAAGTGAAGGAACAGAGTGACTCTTGTGGAACAGGAGCTGATTCCAGAACACCCATGGTTCCCTTGTCTCTGCTGAAGAACAGCTCTCAAGAAATCCTTTAAAAACTGAACACAGGCAGGAAAATGCACCTGCTTTCCAAAGAAAACAAGAAAACATGCTCTTAAATACAACAAGTAATATTTTTTAAAATGTGTATCTTGCTCAATTTCCATTTGTTTGCTTGGAAAGTGTTTTTCCACAGGAACAGCAGATCTACTTCTGCATTCTGGCTATTTCTTCTTTTCACTGCCTTCTTTTTGTCCCCCACTGCCAGAAGAACCTCTGCCAGAGGTCTGGGCCTGCAGGAGCTGGAGCCAGGGTTTGTCCTGGCATTTCGTGGCTTTAGTGTCACTGCTGTCATTCTGTTTTACCCTTCAGACCTCGTGGTTGTTCAGGGCCAGTGTTTGCTGAGCTCACCCCTGCAGTGCCTGGGCTTTCCAGGGTTCCCAGTGCCACGTTTTTATGGGATTTGGGATTTCAGTGGGGATTTCCTGTGGTGTTCAACTCCTGCTCGTGTTTCTCATCTGAAATCTCCTCATTGCCTCCTTGGTGTGGCCATGAGGAGCCATCCTGGGCTGGGGTTTGGGGAGAGCCCCTGCCCTGGCCAACCTCTTGGGTGCTGTGGAGCATCTTCCTGTCTTCTGGCTGAGGGGATTGCCGGTGATCCCAGCTGTGGTCCTGTTTTCCAAGTGTGTGTCGGGATCCTGCCCTCTTGGAAAATCCCAGTAAATACATGTGGGTCTGGATATCTTTGGATACAGGGCAGACCCAAAGGAAATCCAGAGTCATGCCATGCTTTGGTGCTCCTGTTTGAGAAGCCAGGCCTCCTACGAGGACCTTTCTCCTGCTGTGCTCTCATTGTAGCTCACCCCAGGGTTTGATGAGCACCTTGAACTTGGGGTGCTCTCTCAGAGAACTCTGCACTTCTCAGAACTGAGGGATTGACAGGGTTGGAAGAGACCTTCAGGAGCATCCAGTCCATCACCCACCTCCACGCTGCTCATCCTGGGCATCCCTGCCTTCTCCTTGCACCTCCAAAGGATCTCGGAGGGTTCATGGTGGAGCTGGGGAAGGATCAGTCCAAGGGCTTTCGTGGTGCTCCTGGAGCAGGAGGAGTGTCAGGCACAGAATGGACACTGTACATGTTTTATAAAGGGGCAAATGCAGCTCAGAGTGTCTTCTGCACTGGAGGCAGCCATGGTGGAGCTCCCTCAGCACTGGATTCCCGTGGGAATGGCTGTGCATGGACATCTTCCTCTGGAATACTGACCTCTTGGAGGTGGTCCTTGGGAAGAGCTCCAGTAGCCACCTTTTGGCACTTCAGTCAATTTTTAAGCATGGTCATCATCCATCTCCCATCATTTGGGTGGTACAGCTGGCCCCTTCATTAAAACCACACAGGAATGATTTTGGGAATGGTGTTTCTTAAAGCTGTAGATTGGTCTTTGGGACATCACGTGATTTTTAAGAACAAATAAATCATAAAATAAAATGGTTTTGTGGTGATTCCATGCTGACCCATCACCTGCCTGGCAGGCTCATGGAGATCTTCATGTGAGAGAACCTTTTTTTCCTGCTCTCTTTCTTTTGGAGGTGTTGCCATTGGCCTCTTGTCTCCAGGCCAGGTGACCAGCAGGACGGGTGTGTTGGGAGGTGACAACCTCACCTGTAGCCATGGTTTTCATTGGTCTGCACTGCTGAGTTTGCCTTTGGTTTGGATAATTCCTGGGCAATTTGAAAAATTGGAAGCTTTTCATTTGTTCTTCCAGCCTAGTGTGGGATGTTGAACATGAAGCCATGGATGGAATTCCAATGGGATGTGTGTTTGCAGTGCTGCTTGGGGTTTCTCTTCCTCCTCCCAAAGTGCTGCCTCCAGAAATGCCCTTGTGAAACCACTTGTATTTCTTGGTTAACATCTTTCTCATCATGCTCGGTTGATGATCACACTTGGTTTTCAGCTCCCCTCTGGTTCATTTATGGTTTGATTTCTGCTCTGACCGTGGCAGTGGCACCTGGGAGAGGGGTGGGGGCTTTGGCCACTCGAGTTCAGTGCCAAACCTTGTGTTTTCTGTGAATTCTGTGCCTTTTTTCAGATGTCAGAAAAATGAAAAATGGTACTTCAAGTTGCACATGCTGGAAATATTTCATTCGGCTCCTACCAGCTGAGTGGGGTTGAATATCCCTTTTCAAAGGGTATTTGCTTAGAAAATCGATCATTAATTGTTCAATACCTTCTGATCTCTCAGCTTTGCAGGGCAGCTGAGAATGGAAAATGGTTTTGTTGCATAAAACCATCATTAAATCCATTTATAACGATACAGTTTTGTATCTGTGCAGTGTATAAATTTAATGCTGCAGTGTTCTCCAATGAACTGCAATAAATAAAGGAAAGGATATAATTCAAGGCAATTCCTTTTGCTTTAACTCTCCTGGGCCCCCCCATGTGCTCTTTGGGTGTGACACTGTCACTTCAAACCTCTGCCTCAAGTAAAAAATAATAATATTTTATCCTTCAGCTTTGGTGAAAAGGCACCCAAATAAACTTTATTACTCTTCCTTTGTAACTTTTTAATGGTGGATTTACCCAGTTGCTCTTTCTTTTCTTTCCAGGAGATGGATTTGATTAGACCACCCCAATTTCCCTTTTTTCTCTATAAATTCTTGAGGGGTGTGAGTGCCAACAGAATGGGTTTTACTCAGGAGACCTCATCGTGGGCATCATCCTGTACTTTAATTCAGGAGTCCAAAATAAGGCTTTAAATAGTAATTTAAACTCCAAAAGCCCATTAATGCACCAGAACTGGAAACAGGCCACGCACTTACACTCTCCCACCCGACATCATCCATGTCTCCTCTCCCAGGCAGTTCATCCCAGGCTGGTCTCCAGCTGCCTCTGTGGTGTTCTGGCTGCTTTGGGGTTGGTGCCAGGGAGTGACATCCTGCTCTGTCCCCACTCAGGGAGCTTTAATGAAGGGGAGGTCACGGGCACGGCTCAGCCCTTCCCAGTGAGTGTCCTGAGGAGCTGGTGGCAGACTCCTTCATACTTTAAAAGAACTCGAGTCTGGATGCTCAAAACAGCATTTTCCCTGTCTGGAGGTGTCAGACACGACTGGTTTGGGTTGAGCTGGTTCTTGTCTGCCTCGGGTGTGCCTCCAGCAGGCAGAGCCCTGTTAACTGTGCGATGTCTTTGCCTTGCAGGGGGGTCAGGACCGTCATCGTCCATAGCCATCGCTGGCACCAGCCAACCTGCCATCACCAAGACAACCTCCGTGCTGCAGGACGGGGTGATAGTCACCACTGCAGCTGGCAACCCCCTGCAGCAGGGCCAGCTGCCCGTGGGCACCGACTTCCCCTTCGCTGGCCACGAACACTCGCTGCACTTCCCGCAGAACAGCTCTTCAAACAACAATCTTCCACACGCCCTGAATCAAAACCTCCTCAGTTCTCTGCCTATCTCTTTGCCAGTGAATCAGCAGCATCTCCTAAACCAGAATCTATTAAATATCCTCCAGCCTTCAGCAGGAGAAGGCAAGTCTGAGGTCAACCTCAACCCTTTAGGTTTTCTCAACCCGAATGTAAACGCTGCTTTAGCTTTTCTCTCCGGTGACGTGGACGGGCAGGTGTTGCAGCCTGTGCACTTCCAGCTCCTGGCAGCGCTGCTGCAGAACCAAGCCCAGGCCGCTGCCATGCTTCCCGTGCCATCCTTCAATGTGACCATCTCAGATTTGCTGCAGCAGCAGAACCCCCCTCTGCCCTCGGTCGCGCAGCCGACGGCCCCCCCCGAGCCCCTGCCCGACAGCGCCAGGGTGGAGACCCTCCTGTCCAACCCCATTCCCAGCTTTCCAGGCACTGACACAGCTTCCAACCCCCTGCTCCTGCCCGCTGGCTCTGGGGCCTCGGCGCTCATGGCCCTGAATCCCCAGCTGGTGGGGGGTGTCCTGAACTCGGCCAGCCATCCGGAGGTTTCCATAGCCACCTCCTCCCAGGCAACCACTACCACAACCACTACATCCTCAGCAGTGGCAGCACTGTCTGTGTCAGCCCTGGGTGGTGGGACGGCCGTGGTGTCCATGGCAGAAACACTGCTGAACATATCTAATAGTGCTGGGAGTGCACCTGGGCCAGCTAAACTCAACAGTAACTCTGTGGTGCCACAGCTCCTTAACCCTCTACTGGGGACAGGTCTGCTTGGTAAGTTCAGTTTCTTCCCAGATATAAAAGGAAATTTTAAAAAAATCTAACAGAAAAAAAAAGATGAAGAGGGGTTGGGGAGGGGGAATTTTGGATTCTAGTTTCTCTGTGCAAAAACTCCACTTTGCCATTCTTGTGTGTGTGTGTGTGTGTGTGTGTGTGTGTGTGTTAGCTTGTGTGTTGGGGAAATGTCACTGTTCTGGTAGGAGATGCAGAGCAAATTCAGCTTGGATTCCTGACTGAGTTTGGAAATCATCAATTCTGCCACCTAGGCCTGCTAAGAGCACCTCAGAACTGTGTGAGCAGCTGGAGTGTTTCCCTGCAGCTCAGCAGCCTCCCTGGGGCAGGGCTGGCAGCACAGGGTTAGTGGCAGTGGCTGTGCAGGACATCACCAAGGGCCAGCACCTACAGCCCAGAACAAGGGGTTAAAAAGCCCTTAAATGCAGGTTTTTCTCCTGGGTGCTGATTTTTTGATTGTTTTCACCAAGAACATGTAGTGGAATTGGTGCTCCTCTGTTTGGGCTGTGTGTCTGAAAGTGCTGGGAGGAACTTAATTTCTTGTCCTGACCTAATGGCTACAGTGAACTCACCCCTACCTGGCATTTTCCATGTAAAACACAACTAACCAGTGATTCTGCTCATGGAAAATTTAAGGAAAATATGAGGGTTTAATTTAAAAAAAACCCCAATCCTAAAAAATTACTATATATGAAGCTTTATTGTTTCATAAAGTCAAGTTCAACTGTGTATTTATTCACTAGAATAGAATTTTCACATTGACATTTTCATATCATACAAAATATTAATACAGTTTTTTGCCCTAAAATGTAAAAAAAATGAATTGTTTAGTGTTCCATGCCCGAGCCAAAAAGCCTTTTCTCACTCACAGTTGGCTCCTGTTCTGTCACAGCTGATGGAAAACCACTTTTGTTGGGGTTGTGAATTGTTTCCACTCCTCGTCCCTGTCCCACCCCAGGGCTGTTTGAGTAAGATGCAAGCCATGGAGCATCACAGGAGCTCCCTGTGCCACCCCTGGCTGTTCCAGAGTCCTGGCAGGACCCTCAGCCAGGGGCAGGTGGATGTGACAGGAATTCCTGCAGGAATGAAGAGCAGGAGGAGCGTTCTGTGGGAGGCTGAGGGGAGCAGGGCTGTTCTGCAGAGGGATTTCTCAGCTCTCAGTCAAAGTCTGAGCCAAGGCAGTTCCCCCTGACTTGTGTTGCCTGTGTTTGGGTTCCAGGTGACGTGTCATCCCTGAACACTACTCTGAACAACCACCAGCTGAGTCATCTCCAGTCGCTACTGAACAACAATCAGATGTTCCCTTCAAATCAGCAGCAGCAGCACCTTCTCCAGGGCTACCAGAACGTGCAGGGCTTTCAGGGCCAGCCCCAAATCCCTGGCCCGGCCAACAACCCAAACCCCATGGCCTGTCTGTTCCAGAATTTCCAGGTGGGAAGCCAAAGGAAAGCAAGATTTGAAATATTCCTCTCAGGAGGGAAAATGACATCCTCCACAGTTTGGTTTTCTGTGCTGATTAAGGCAACATGATACATATTAATTGTATATAAATTATATATTATCAGTTATATATATATATATACACACTATATTTTTTAATGGATTTTGCAAATCAGTAACATTTTTTATGGAAATTTGATACCTTTCTCTGTAGGAATTGGCTCCAGTTTCTTTGGGAAGAGTCATGCATTGAAAGAAATGTGTTGTTTCTGTGCTGACAATACCACACGTTTTTAGCAAAACTCTTCTTCATTCTGCAGGAACGATCATAAATCCCCTTTTAGCCCGTTCTGATAATTCAGTGGTGAGAAGTAAATGCTGGAACCACTTCACAGTAATTAGAAACTTAATGAGTTGTTATAGGTGACTCTGTGGGCCAGTCCTCTCGTATTCCCACTGCAGGTGGATTCTCCAGGCTGAAGGAAACAGGGATTAGAGAGAATGTACAATCACAAAGTGTGCAAAAACGATACTTGCTGCTCCCCACCTAAATAGCCACTTCTTCACAGTGCAGGTCAAATACCAAACTAACACACTGACAGAGCCAAAGGAGGGAATAAATCCCGAGTTCAGTATGGATTTGGTGTTCCTCAGTGTGGCTGTGGTGGCTGCAGAATTGCAGCCACGAGGATGGGAGCTGGAGATAGAGCTAGGCAGGGCTTTTACCCTTCAAGGAAGACAAAGGAGTGGATTTTGTTCCACTGCAGAGTCTCAGTTCTCTGCCTGTGCCCTCTCGTGTGTGAATTTTGGGAGCTCTAGCTCAGTGTTTTGTGTGTCAGATTCCCAGGTTATACTAACAGTCGTGGTAAGTAGTTAAAAGGGCTCTTGCAATATTTTGCCCTTGTTTCTTGCAGTTTTTGGTACAGTTCACTGGCATTGTCTGCCCTGCCTAAGGATGTGACAGGTACAGAAAGCTCAGCTGGTTTAGTCTGGAGGTGCCAGGAGGGCAGGGGCAGAACAGTTGAGAGCAGAACTTGGAGGTTGTGGAGGCTCCTCCCCTGGATGGGATACTGTGCCAGCTGCTTTAGCAGGAGCTTGGACTGGATCTTCTCAGCTGGAGAAGAGAAGGTTGTGTGGAGACCTCAGAGCTCCTTCCAGTGTGTGAAGGGGCTACAGGGAAGCTGGAGAGGGACTGGAGGGACAGGACACAGGGAATGGCTTCCCACTGCCAGAGGGCAGGGCTGGATGGGATATTGGGAAGGGATTGCTGGCTGGGAGGGTGGGCAGGTCCTGGCCCAGGTTGGGCAGAGAAGCTGTGGCTGCCCCTGGATCCCTGGGAGTGTCCAAGGCCAGACTGGAGCAACCTGGGCTGGTGGGAGGTGTCCCTGCCCATGGCAGGGGGTGGGAATGGGTGGGCTTTGAGGTTCCTTCCAACCCAAACCAGTCTGTGATCCCCAGAAGCCTCTTCCAACCCCAACCAGTCTGTGGTTCTGTAACAGAAATATGGACCTTGGTGGAGTTGTTTAGGACTTGGGGTAAAAAGGAAGGTGCTGAGCTTCAACCAGGAGAGGACAGTCCTGCAAAGACTCAGAAAGGGACCATAGTGTAGTCTCAGCAGTGCCTGGGAGGCAGTGTCATGCCATGCAGGGTGTCCAGTTTGATCCACAAGGCAAAGTCCAAGAGCCAGGGGGTTTGAGTTCCTCTAAATTAGGGGGTTTTGTTTTCTCCTTCCCTTGTTCAGTGTTTAACTTTGGAACTGATCCATAATCAGATGAAATGGGGTACTGTAGGGAACAGTCACCCTGGCCACCATCCTGGGTTCTTAATTAAGATGACACCAAGCTTGTCTATTGAAACAGCTGCAGAGTCTCTCTCTCTGGAGACATTCCAAACCCACCCAGACCTGTTCCTGTGTCCCCTGCTCCAGGTGACTCTACCTTGGCAGGGGGCTGGACTGGGGGATCGCCAGAGGTCCCTCCTTTCCCCTGCTCCAGGTGACTCTACCTTGGCAGGGGGTTGGACTGGGGTATCTCCAGAGGTCCCTTCCTCCTTTCCCCTGCTCCAGGTGACTCTACCTTGGCAGGGGGCTGGACTGGGGGCTCTCCAGAGGTCCCTCCCTCCTGTCCCCAGCTCCAGGTGCCCTGCCTTGGCAGGGGGTTGGACTGGGAAATCTCCAGAGGTCCCTTCTTCCTTTCCCCTGCTCCAGGTGACTCTACCTTGGCAGGGGGTTGGACTGGGGGATCTCCAGAGGTCCCTCCCTCCTGTCCCCAGCTCCAGGTGCCCTGCCTTGGCAGGGGGCTGGACTAGGGTATCTCCAGAGGTGCCCCCCACCCCTGACAGCCCTGTGATTTGATGCGCCCCGACGGCAGACTGACGGGTGCCCTGTTGTGCTGCCCTTCCCGCAGGTGCGGATGCAGGAGGACGCTGCTGCGCTCAACAAGCGGATGATGCCCCCGATGGGGATGGCGCCGGTGCCCGAGAGCCCCGGGGCGCTGCTGCCGCCCTTCCCGGAGCCGCCCTGCGAGCTGCAGCCCCGCGCAGAGCCCGCCCTGGCCCCGCAGCCCAAGGAGGCGCCGGCCGCGGGCGACCCCTCGGTGGACGCCATCTACAAGGCGGTGGTGGACGCGGCCAGCAAGGGCGTGCAGGTGGTGATCACCACGGCCGTGAGCAGCACCACGCAGATGAGCCCCATCCCAGCCCTGAGTGCCATGAGTGCCTTCACAGCCTCCATCGGGGACCCCCTGAACCTCTCGAGCGCCGTCAGCGCCGTGATCCACGGGCGCAGCGTGGCCGTGCCCGAGCACGAGGGCAGGGCGAGGAGCGCCAGGGCGGCGCGCGGCCCCAAGGGCTCCGAGCACGGCAAGGCCCCGGCCGAGGGCGACGGGTACGACTATTACAAGGCAGCGAGCTGCAACACGCCCAAGAAACAGTGGGAGGGGGAGCAGAGCCCCGGGGCCGACATAAACAGGTGGAAGTGCGAGGAGTTCCTGGAGCACTCGGCCCACGTGCACAGCAGCCCCTGCCACGAGAGGCCCAACAACAACATCTCCGCGCTGCCGCTGCTGCAGGGGGAGCAGCACCAGGCCCTGCTGCCCCAGAGGAACTGCCAGAGCGAGAAGGCGCTGGAGGAGAACTTCAGGTACAACAGCTACAAAAGAACTCTGCTGAGCTTCAAGGACAGGCTGGAGAACACTGTGGAACGCTGCGCGCACATCAACGGGAACCGGCCGCAGCAGGGCAGGGCCTTCGGGGACCTGCTGGGCGCTTCCAAGCAAGACCTGGTTCTGGAAGAGCAGTCTCCCAGCTCCTCCAATAGCTTGGAGAGCTCCTTAGTTAAGGACTACATCCATTACAATGGAGATTTCAATGCCAAAAGCATGAACGGGTGCGTGCCCAGCCCCTCGGATGCTAAAAGCATCAGCAGCGAGGACGAGCTGAGGAACCCCGACTCGCCTTCCTCCCACGAGCTCATCCACTACAGGCCAAGGACGTTCAACGTGGGCGACTTGGTCTGGGGCCAGATCAAAGGACTGACTTCATGGCCTGGGAAACTGGTGAGGGAGGAAGAAGTTCACAATTCATGCCAACAGAACGCTGAGGAGGGGAAGGTATATTTATATATCTATGCACATCTCTCTCTCACAAAGGGTTACCAAAACTTCCTAATTTTAGTCTTTGTCTCTTATTTTAGCAGCACAAATTGGGGTTTTTCTTACCTGTAGGCTCGTAGGACTGAGTTTTCCCATAGTTACCTAATGAGAAACTTCTGGCAGTGCCTTAAAACAGGTTAGATTTTGGCTTTACCAAACCATTGTGCACAGAAAAGTGGTGTTAACAAAAAATTGCTTTCACTTGCATTGTGTGTTCAGTCGAATTTCTGGCTGTGTCAAAGTATCTGATATGAAAATATCTCAAAGTGTTGAAACTGCACAAAAAGGAGAAGTGATCTAATCAGATGGAGGAGTGTGTAACAAGGGAGGTGGTGCTGATTGACACAGGGGAAGTGCACACACATGTTCAGCTTAAAAGAAGGTTTGGATCATTTTTAGTAGTGAGGAAACCTGCTCTTTCCTACTAAAATCCTTTCCTGTGTGTTGACAAACGGTGTGCTTGTTGGGGAATGTACAGAAAATAGTTCCCAAGGAGTTCCTGGGTCCTTTGTGATGGTAAATATCTCCTAATCTGGTCTGCACTGCTGGTACAACATCATGTCTTGGAGGGTCCTGCCACCCCAGTTAAGTAGGGCTTGAGCCTCTCTTCGCAGGTGACAGTGTCCCCTCCCAGAGCTCCGTCCTTGGCGTGCTCAGAGCCACACTTTCCAAGGCAGTTTGTGAAGTGCAGGCACAGGAGAAGACCCCGACTTATGAAAGATTCAACCAAGCTGGAAAAATGAGGTGTCCAATATCCGTGTCCCTTGTGAGTCAGGAACACAGTAGTGGCACTCACGTATTCCCAGGGTGGGTTTAATGATGGCACTCACATATTCCCAGGGTGGATTTATGTCTTAACTTCAAAAATTGTGTATCCATGTATCTCTGTGACTGTTTGCTACAATTGAAGGGTTTATTTCGGCTCGTTTCTGTAAAGAGGTGAATTTACTTCCATTTGCATTCCTTGGCAATTCCGTGTTTGCTCCCGTGTTGTGGACACCAGAGTGTATTGTTGCTTTGTGCAGAGCTGGCTCCCTCCTTGCTGTGGGCTTTGTGTACATTCCATGAGTATCGTGGGGGATAAATCCAGGGGCACCGCTTGCCTTGGCTCCTGAAGCACAAAAACCAGGGAAGCAAAGCCTGGGAATGCTCACCTCAGTGGAGACCAGTGCAAGTCCCTCATCAGGAAGTCGTGGATCACCTCTGGCCCCAGAAGACCTTTGGTTTAATCATTTTAAATTTAAAAAATAAAAAAAACGTGTCTGATTTTCTCCATCGAGAAGCGCAGAGCGAACGGCCATTCCGCAGGGTGGGAGCTGAGGGGGAAAAGTGGGATACAGGGAAAAAAAACCCACCAGACCAGGAGGAAACCAAGTGGCCTCCAGGAATTCTGCCCTTTGCTCACACCCATGGAGGGAGTCACCTGCAGCACTGCTGGAAACCCTCTTGTCCATGTGGAGCTTCCCTGAAACCATTTTGCAGTCTGTGTGTGGCAAGAGTGACCCTCCTTTATGGTGCCCTGAGTTTGCTGCCAGTTTGGGGCACTCTCTGCTTTTCCTTCCATCATCCAGGGCTTAATCCTTGTCTCCACAGGGTGCTCCCTGTGACAGCTCTCCTGATGGGAGAGCACCACCGTGGGGTTCCCAGGAGAAGGGAGGAATACTGCACTTCCCTGCCTGGTTCTTTGGTTGTTGGGTATTAGAGGAGCAGCAGAAATGCCCAGGGAGGAGAGAAGTCTGAAGTGTGTTTCATTAAGCAATTAATTTCATTATTATCCACATCAAACTACTAAGCAGGACCGAGGGTTTGAGGGAAAGTCAAAGGCTTTGTATGAGCTCTTCATGGTGAACCTTAACAGGGTAAATCTTGTTCTCAGTGTGACTTTCCAGGGCTTAAACTGGGCTGGTTAAACTGGGCTTTTCTGGGCTTACAGGGAATAACAGGTGTGGTTTCTCCATGTCCTGGAAACCCTATTTGTATGTGTGGTTTGCTGTTGATATTGATGAGATGATTAATTGTTGTTATGATTGATATTAATAATTATTAATTACTCATCTGGTAGACTTGCGTGCAATACCCTGTTTTGTAGAAATTTGATTTTTCTTCTTTTTAAAAGGTGGGGTTTAATGTATAACCATCACAAAATGCCAATAATGAAGATATGGAGTGCTTTTTGTTACTTAACCCAAGTCCTTTGTTACCCAAACATGGTATTAATTCTTCACGTTCTTATTTACCATTGAAGTTTTATTTATGTCATGGCAGGTGTTTACAGCCCGTGGCAGTTTGTTCCTTAGATACACCTGGAGAGGGACAATTCCTTTCCTTCCCACATTTATCCTTAGAAAAGCTCCCCAGGTTTCCAGTAGGAGCTGTTTCTTCCCTGTGCATTTGTGTTCTTCCAAAATCCAGGAAGGACAGGAATTATTGGAAGTATTTGCATTAAAAGGGAGCACAGTTTTAAGGGGAAGATGCAACAATTCGTGGCTTAATTGAATTTACTTCAGGACAATTGAATTCTCACTTCCCCACGTGCAGATTTCTCCATTAATGACTCCTGCAATTATTCCCCAATTTCATTAGCACAGGCCCGAGTCGAGACTTGGGGAATTGGAGCTCAACCTGTGGAATACTGGGCCTTATTTGTAGGGGTTTTGACACTCAGGAATTTCCCCTGTCACAGCCAAGCACCAGTCCCGTGGTGGAGGGAAATTTGTGGGAACTGAAGGCTGAGTTTGGAGGGAATTTGCATTTCCATTTCATTTTTGGGCTGTGCAGAGGCAAACTTCATAAATTGGTGTTAGTTTGCCTCGTGCCAGAACACAAACTGTGCTTTTAACCAAGAAGTGCTGGCTGAGGTTCTTGTGGAGTTAAAAAACACCAGTCCAGGTGTAGCAAAGCCAGAAGGATTCAGCCACTGCTTCCCTTTAGGTTGATATGTTATAAATCCTGATTTTGCTGTTTTCACAAGCACAAACGACTGAGCCAGGTGAAAATAAGAGTGAAGTGGACTCGTGGTTTGAGAATACAAATGATAACATCATAGAGATGATACAATTAATTATCTTCTTGCTTGTATTGTTTGTACTGGGATTAACTGGTACCCACATGCTGGTTTATATAAAATATATAAATGTATTGCTTAAAACGTTCACAGTTTAAATTTCCAGTTCAAACACTCTCAAATACCAATATTGGTGCCTGCCCAACTCCATCCCTGACTCAGCAGATCCCTAAAGTATGTTCTGAAATCTAAAAAAAAATCAAAATAACCAGTCTTAGGACAAACAAATAAAGGTCTAGTGAAGAGTCGTGGATTCCTAAGGCACAAATAAAGCTTTTCTTCTGAAATAGGAATGAATTTGGCCATGCCAGGAGCAACAGAGACCTTAAATATTTCACCCAGACATGGGACGTGTAAGAATTGTGTCATCTGTGCCAGTATTTTAGTGCATTCCAGGTGTCTCCAGGGTGTAAATCCCCTGGTAAAATGTGAGTACCGAGCGTGACACCTCCCCAGCTGTCCATCCTCATGGTACAAAGCCAGACAAGGCTTGAAAACCAGCCTTGTCTCCACAGTTGTGTGTGGTGGTGAGAAATTCTCATCTCTCAGGACCTGTGTGAGGGGGTGGGCAGAGCCAGGTGTCCTTTGGGATTTTGGGGCTGAGGTTCCAGGCGAACGGGGCTCTGGCAGCGAGGGAGAGGTGCTGTTTGCTGACTGCAGGTGTGGGTAATGTGGTTTGGTGTTCATGCCTTCACTCAGGTGGAGCCAGAGAAGCTGAAGACACTAACAGAGGGGCTGGAAGCCTACAGCCGAGCCAGGAAGAGGAACAGGAAGTGAGTAAATGCTCCTTGTTTGCCAGGGAAATGCAATAATTAAGGGGTTTGCCTCCTTTCTGGGGAGTTCAGCCCGCCTGGACACTCGGTTCTAATTCCTTGTGCTGGTCAGAGTCACAGAGTCACCCCAGCTCTGGGCTGTCTGAATTTGTGGTGCATCTCCTGGTGATTCCAGTGGCCCCTGGAAAATGGCAGCCTCCCTAGGGCAGCTTTCATGGGGGGATTTCTAATTTACCAATTTTTACCAAAAAAAGTCAGGACATCAAAACTAGTGTGACCCAATAATGCTTTTTAACCAGCTCTGCCCTTCTCTCTTCCCTCTCCCTCTGGCAGAGCACAGGCTTGTTTATTCAGGGGAATCCCCTTTTCATTTGGGTTTATTTCGAGAAATTCCCATTATTTCCCATTGCTGAGAAGTGGTTTAGGATTGATTTGTGGGGTCTGGCTATGTTAGACCCGAGCAGGGGCACAGTGCAGAGCTCTGGGTCAGACCTGGGGGAGCTGGTGGGGTTTATCCTCCTTTTCAGCTCTTGGTCAAAAATCCAGGGATAGAAACACTGTGGGACAGCAAATCCTGGGACATGAGGCATCAGGATCTACAAAAACAGGACAGTGACTGAGTTTTTGGGGAAAAAACCCCTGTGGACATTTCTAAAAGGATGACAGAGGGGCATTTGTGCTGGGATTGGGTTTGCTCTGTGGTGCTGCTGCTTGTTTGCTGTTGCAGGGAAAAGCTATTCCTTAAATGTGTGAGAATTCCAAGTCAGCTCTCCACAGGCTGAAAGGGATTCAATAATTCTCTTCCCTCCTTTGAAGGTGTGAGCTTTGCTTTCATTTATTTATATATATTTATGTCACACAGTGCTTGAGAAAAGGAACTTTTTTGCCAGTGAGACAGATTTGGTGGTGGTTCTTTTCCAAGTTCATCCCCATTTCAGTTTATTTTTAGGTGTTTCCTCATGGACCCTTCCTCCTTTTCCCATGTACAGTTGTAGCTTTATCTGGCAAAGTCATTAATGACCTGGTTTTCTCTCTGCTGTGTCCCTGCAGGACCAGGTTTTTATCCCAAATCTTTAAAACATTCAGCATTAGATACGATTGTACACATGGAGTCCCTATCCCTTAGCCCAGCAGAGCAGGATTAGCAGCCAGGTCCTCAAAATGACAGTCACTTTCCATGACTCCATGAATTGTTCTTTGTGTCCCCACAGTTCTTGTTTCAGCCCTGGTGTATTTTCCAGCTTTTGCCCTCACTGCACAGTCTTGACTCTCCAATAACGTATTGATTCTGTAGATTAAATATGGAAGTATTGGAACTAAATTAAAGATGGATCATGTTTGCACAGCTAAAGACGGAGTTGTAATAGGGATGTAATGGGATGTAATCCAAGTTACACCTTAAATCCAGTTTTTGTGGCCTGCTGCAGGCACAGACTGCCCTTCCCAGCACCTGATCCCGTCTTTGCTCAAATCAGAGAACATCAGAGAACTAATGGATCCCTTCCAGCACCTTCCCAGCTCCAGGCAGGCTCCATCCTGGCACAGCCTGAGTCTCTGTGCCTTGGCTGAGTGTGATTCCAGGAGAGCCATGCCCTGTGCTGAGCTGGGGGCTGAAATTACTGCACAGCAGCTCCAGGAATGGGGTTCATCCCTGCTGGGCTTCTGCAAGGGCTTCCAGCTGCCATAAACCTGCAGGTCCCGGGGAAGAACAGCCCAGCTGATCTTCCAGCTTGATTTCCTTGTTAAAGAAAGGGGGAATGGCTTTAAGCTGAAAGAGGGGAGATTTAGATGGAATATTGGGAAGGAATTGCTGGCTGGGAGGGTGGGCAGGCCCTGGCCCAGGTTGGGCAGAGAAGCTGTGGCTGCCCCT
>JAWWTY010000160.1:1723798-1758197 GCA_035222235.1 Margarornis squamiger | reverse complement strand
CCCCCCCCCCCCCCCCCCCCGCCCGCCCGGCCCCGGGGTGTTATTGTGAGGGGGAGACAATGAGCAAACTCTCCTTCCGCGCCCGGGCGCTAGACGCCGCCAAACCGCTGCCCATCTACCGCGGCAAGGACATGCCCGACCTCAACGACTGCGTCTCCATCAACCGGGCCGTGCCGCAGATGCCCACGGGGATGGAGAAGGAGGAGGAATCGGTAAGGCGGCGCGGCGCGGCGCAGGGGGGGCACCATTGTTTACAGGCACCCCCCGCGCGGGGAACCGCCGGCCCGTATTCACCAACCGCGCTACGCCGGCCCCGCCGCGCCGCGCCGGCCGCGCTGCGCAAACGGCGCAGCGTAAGCCGCGGGCCGGCGCCGCCCGCGGGCCCCGCGCCGCGGCCGCCATCTTCTGTGCGCGCCCCGGCCCGGCACGGCCCGGCACGGCCCGGCCCGCTCGGCAGCCCCGGCCCGCCGCGCACACCGAGCCGGCTGCACCGCGGCCTGCTGCGCTGCTGGGGCACGGTGCTCTGCTGGGGCACGGTGCTCTGCTGGGGCACGGTGTACCGCCACAGCACGGCACACTGCTCCGGTACGGTGCGCTGCTGGGGTACGGTGCACTGCTGGGGTACGGTGCACTGCTCCGGTAGGGCACGCTGCTCCGGTGTGGTGCACTGCTGCGGTGCAGCCGGCACACAGCGTCGGTACAGCCGGCACACAGCCCCGGCACACAGCTCCGGAGCCGCCGAGCAGGGCAGGCTGACGAGGCGGAGCAGCGGCTCGGAGTGCCGGAGCAGCTGTGGGTGCCCGAGCGGCGTGTGGAGGTGCCGGGGCAGGGTGAGGGTGCTGAGATACCGGGGCAGGGTGCTGAGATACCGGGGCAGGGTGCTCAGGTGCCGGGGCAGGGTGAGGGTGCTGAGGTGCCGGGGTATCGGAGCAGGGTGCTGGGGCAAAGTGCCGGAGTGCCGGGCTGTCGGACGAGGGTGCCGGAGCGGCGGAGCGGGCGCGGAGTGCCGGGACGGCTCAGTGTCAGGTCGGGGTGCCGGTGATCCTCGGAGGTGCCTGCTCGGGATGCTCGGGTACCGGGGTGCCGGAGAGGCTTGGGGTGCTCGGGTGCCGGGGTGCCAGAGAGTCGGAGGTGCCTGCTCGGGGTGCTCGGGTGCCAGGGTGCCGGAGAGGCTCGGAGTGCTCGGGGCGCTGTGCAGTAAAGCTGATGGTGCTCCCCGCCGATCCTGTTGTGGGTGGGTGAGTGGCTGTCAGCTCGCTCGGGCCGGAGCTGGGAAGGCGGCGGTGGCGGCGCGGAGCTGCACGGGGAGCGGGCGGATCTGCCTGTCCCCTTCGGAGCGGCTGCGGGAGCGGCGTGTCCGGCTGGGGGAACACACAGCGGGCAGCCCGGGCACACTCGGGACATGCACTGTGACTGCTCGGGGGGATAGAATGAGCAGCCCGCTGCACACACACTGTGACTTGTCGGGGGGATAGAGGGGACAGCCCGGTGCACACACACTGTGACTTGTCGGGGGGATAGAATGAGCAGCCCGGTGCACACACACTGTGACTTGTCGGGGGGATAGAGGGGACAGCCCGGTGCACACACACTGTACACATGTGGGGATAGAATGGACAGCTCAGTGCACACACACTGTGCATTTCTCAGAGGCTGGAATGGACAGCCCAGAACACACACACTGTGCACATGTGGGGCTAGAATGGACAGTTCAGTGCACACACACTGTGTGTTTCTCAGAGGCTGGAATGGACAGCCCGGAACACACACACTGTGCACATGTGGGGCTAGAATGGACAGTTCAGTGCACACACACTGTGCATTTCTCAGGGGCTGGACTGGACAGCCTGATGCACACACACTGTGCACACTGATGCACACACACTGTGCACACATGGCCTGGAGGGCACAGCAGCTTTGGCTCGCCGTGTGGGACGCTGTCTCGGTACTCGTAGCCGTCCAGAGTGGTTGAACACCGATGCTCTGTGCTGCTTGATGTGCCTCGCGTGTCAGAGGCGTCAGCTGGACCTGTCACATGGAGCGTTGGACCTTTAAGTGTTATTTCTAGATCAGCCAGCAAGTGTTCAAGTTAGATAATGTGCCGTGTGTTCTTCTTGTAGTGTTGTGGGGTGAGAGGGAAGCTTTTGTCCAGTGAACTAAAAAGAGTTTCCGGGTGTTTTGGTGAGCCATAGGACAACTTTGAAAACGCTTGCCCACCGTTCCAGTGTGCTCTGAATGTACTGATTTGTCTTGCTGATCTTTAAACACCTTTTCTATGTGAATGAGGTCTATTTTGTGCTCCTGGGGTTGTATAAGCATAGACAGAGGCTGTTGCCTGGTGTGTGTGTACTTGCACTCGGAGCCGATAGTAAAGGCACCCTCCCGAATTTCCTCAATGAATCCCTGTCTCCGCCTCAGCCAAACCTCGGTGCCTGTGGATTGGCTTTTCAGAGGTTCCAGCTGTCAAAGGAGGCTCCATGCTTTCCTCCTTGGTTTTACTCACCTGACTGTTGGTATTAAAAGGAAACTCTTATCGTTGTGGGCTTTTATTTTATTTTGCTGTTTACTGTGTCTAATACACCGTGATCAAAGCTTCAGTAATGCCTGAAGAGTAACTCTGCCAGGATCTGGGATTGTATTTAAAAGGAACAACGTTGTGGTACTAATGAAGAAATAGTGGATATAATTTAGTTTCCTGTCTTGAAGTCTACCTTGCAGTGCTGTGTTTGCATTTAATATCTAAATTAGTTTTTTAAGATTATTATTATTTTGATAAATCTTGTTTTATTTTAAAAACTTCTTAATGGAAAGTTGCTGTAAGAGTTCAAGCAAGCAAGCTGCTCGTGGGCTGCTTAAATGATTGAGAAGATTAAATTTATACTTCAGTAAAACTGCTTTAGCGTTGTCCTAAAAAGTTGCTTTTCTGTGAGGGTGAGGTTTGTCTTCTCTGCACTGACATGTGGCTCTATTTGATATATTATGTAATAGTCTCAAAATGAAATGATTGAAGCAGTATATAAGTAGAGTTCTAGATGCATCAGCCAGGCAAGATTATACATTGTACTATTCATAGATCATTCAGATTACTGCTGTGGAGTGATGGTTTCATTCACGGGGCTGCCTTTCTCGGAGTTACACAGATACTTCTTAATGTAGTTTTTTTTGGAGTGGTACGTAAAGCCCTTCTAGGAGAGACTGTTGCAGATGACAGTAATTTAAATGTTGGATAAATACCTAATCAGCTGTAATTCATAGTAAATACAGCAGGGATCAATTTGTTGTATTTTGAAACAGACTTTTTTGGGGGGAGAGGTCTCTGCATGCTAATTTCTGACATCTCAGTTGCTCAAGTGTCTCCAGGCCTTTTTCTAGCTCAGGGTTTTGCCGGGGTGCACCTTGTGAAAGGTGTTTGAACCCTCGGGGCAGCTGATGTTTTACGCTTGCTGAGTGGAATCAGACAGGTCTGGTATCACAGTATGTCATGGGGTCACACAGCTTCTTCTGGGCTATATTCCACTGGAAAAAGTCATTATTTAGACATTTGCAGGATTTTAAATGGTTCAGAGGGACACGTCTGTCCGCCCTGTTCTTTACAACCAAGTTTCACTAAGACAGACAGGATTTAATTAGTTTGTGAGTGATCTTTTTTTATATATACTAAAGTGCAGATTTTGATGCATTTATTCTTGGTGAGTATTCTGCAACTATTTCTCTATAAGTATCTGAGAGATTTATATCCACTTGCAGCATTTCACAAATGAGCAGCTCATTTCTCTCACTCGGAGATTCCAGCTGTGAAAGAATTAGGTTTCTCTTCTGTGGCATGTTTATGTTACCAGTGTTTATAATTTACTCGAAATTAAACCTGAGGAAGAAAATTGTGTGGGTTTGTTTTTAAACTCACCTGAGACAGTGATCGCTGTTAAACAGAGGCAGGAAGAAGCCCTTTTGTGAGCTTCAGCCACTGACCAGGAACACTTGGTGTTGTTTTTGTCTGATGAGTAAGAGTTGTATTTCCTAATGCTAATGAATTGTTTCGGCGAGAAGGGGGAAAGTTGCAGAATAGATAAGCCCTGGTTTTGTTTCTGATCACATAACTGTGTTTTTTATTTGAATACATATTGCTGGAGACTGCTGAGTTGCACGTTTTGGGAGGAGAATCATGTTTAGTAATGAGGCAAATTCAGGCTGAAGGCTCTTGGAAATGAATTTTCCCGAGTTGTGAGGAAGCTGAAAGGATGGTGGGAATTGATGATACCGGGATTACCTGGTCAGAGCTGTCTGAACCTCCATCCCCAATCCGTGTTTGAGCATCCATTCATTTACAGTTTGGCACAGCAGGGCTGACGTTAGAGAGGAAAAGTGTGTGAATGGCAAGCTAAGGACGTGCTTTGATGCTGCTAAATCCTTTGGACAGAGTACCAGTCAGAAGGGACTTTCTCAGCCCTTTAGTGATCACCTCAGGATGATCTCTCTGACCATTAAATGCAGTGTTCAATTCTGGTTATTTTGGCAGGCTGCAGTTAGTTAACTTGTATTTTTTTCTTGCTTTCCCTTCTGTTCGTTCTTTCTCCATCCCGTGGTTCATTCAGTTTCTGTTGTAACGCTGGAAAACATAAAGTGTTACTCATCTGTCTTTGAGGCATCCTGGAGCTGGTGATGCTCCTGAAGCAGCACATTCGTTCCCCTTCCAAAGCAGAGAGCTTTTAGCTTTGCACAAGTCATAGTTTTCTTGTTTGTTGAAGTGGATAAACAAAAGTATCCATGATGAATATTTTCTTTTTGTACAGTGAACTAGGAAAGTTCAGTCAGGAGGACTTTGAAATATGTTCACACACAGAGAGGATCATTAATGTAATGGCAGTGCTGGTCTGATATTTTAAAAAAAAAGGCTATTCCTACATTCACTGTGTTTGGAACATACTTTTGTGCCTAAACATTTATTTTTTTGCTGTGTGATTTCTGTTTATAAAGTCAAATAGTTTTCTCCTTTAGAGAGAGGTGAAGTTCTGTTAGTTGTGCTGTCAACAGCCACCACTTCTAGGAAGGCACTTAAATAAATGTAGTCAAGCATTACAGACTCTCAGGAAGGGTGAGGTTGGAAGGGACCCTGGAGGCCACCTTGGTCACCCCCTCCTCAGGCAGGGCCCAGAACTGTGTCCAGAGCATCTCCAAGGTGGGAGGTATCAAATGTGTGGGGACTTAGTTAAGCTGCTGATCAGAAGTACCTGCCTGGTACTGTCTGGTGCACTCAGGCCTGCGTTTAAAAACATAAATAGACATCAGTGACTCCCCATGGGGACAGAACCTGCTCTGAACTGGGTGTTGGTGTGTGGGCCGTGCATTCATAGCCTGTGGTTGAACCCTCACAGTTCCTTATAAACAAGAGCCTTTGTGGAACAAAGAAGCAGCCTGGACACCAGTGTGTAAAACAGAAGGTCAGCAGAGGATAACTTCAGACCATGCAAATATTCTGTAAAACAGACATCCCTCAGGAAGACTTCATGGAAATCTAAGTAAGAAACACAGGAGATATATTTCCACGTAAAACTGGGTGAAATCAAGACAGCAGACTTTGCTTAGGAAAGGAGTGGGGTTTGTTTGCTTGCTTATGCATGGGGCAAACTCAGTTCCCAGGTTATTTCTCAGCTTGGGTTCAGCACCTGTGTATATTTACTCGCTTTGGGTGTGTTTGGAGACTGCTGGGATTACTGGAGTACCTTTGGCAGGCGGGGGTTGTGATCTCTGTTCACGGAATTGTAAACTTCAGTTTTGTTTGAAATCTCTCTTTCCCTGCCTTCGGGTGCTGTGTTTTTCTGTCTCCCTTTGAGACCCCTCGTGGTGTGCAGTGATGTTCCCCCCAAGTGCACATTCCAACACATTTCCCAGCCCTTATTTCGGTTTTCAGCTCTGATGCTGCAGAATATTTTTGTGGCATAGAAACTTCCTCCCAGTGCGTGGCTGGTTCTTGGTTAACATCCTGTGCATCAGGAGCTGTTAAACTGAGGAGCTTCAGCTCGAATTTGTTGTGGCTGAAGTTAAACGGCACAAAGATTTTTTCTTAAGTCTCCCATCTCCCGGGGAGTTTAGTAGGGCTTAACACATTAACACCGATCAGCAAACCTATACCAGCTGCTGGGGAGCACCGGCTTAGCCCGGGACAAGTGTCACCCATCTCCGAGGGTGCTTTCGAGGTAGGGCCGAGCCAGGACTGCCCTTTTGGGGGTCTGGCTGCACAAGGGGTGCTGCAAACCCACCGTGGGACAGCGGTCCATCCCGTGCTTTCCCCAGGAGCACGTGGGGACAGAAGGGTTTGGGGAGGGTTAACAGGTTTGGTGTCATCCTGAGGTTAGCTGGGTTCGGCCCTATCTCAACAGCACAGCCCTAATTTAGATAAAGGTGAATTTTGCTGCAGGCCAGAGGCTGCTGGGGTCAGTCCGGGGGCGGGGAGCGAGTCCCGCAGCAGCACAATGCGGGTTAATTGAGTCACACTCCAGGCATTATGCACAACTTTCCCTGGTGGGGAGGTGTCCTCGGCAGGAGCTGAAATTCCATGGCAAAAGCTTGGGAGAGCCCTGCGGAGTCTGTCTCTCTGCCCTGTGCTGCTCAGCTCCGGGGCATCCCAAGTGTAGGGAGCAGTTGTTCCCTTCCCCTGGATTTAAGGAAACCTGGGAACAGAATACCTCGGGGTACTTTGGATTTGCAGTTTTCATACTGCTCCTGCTTGGCAAAACCGAGCAGCAGAAATAGGTACAATTTCTGTTTTGACTGAAATCAGGTGAGGTCCCCCTTTTCAATAAATCAGACCAACATACTTGCAGTCTGCATATAGTAACCCGTGGTTTTAATTACTTTTCATAAGAAATATAATTTTGGCTGGTGCTAGATGTTCCAAGGGTTATTTGTAATTTATTTTGCCAGCAAGGCTAATAAACTATGCCTTGTTTATACTTGGGAACACTTACATGCCTTAGCACATCTATCATTCTAACAGTGCAACTTTAAAAAGATAAATAACACATTGAATATTTACATAAACCTTAGGTGTCCTAAAAGGCAGTGGTGGGGAAGATCAATTGTACAGCCGAAATTTCTGTAGCAAGTAAAGAAGAGCTGAACCAGAACTGAGTTACTGTGTATGAAAAGGTGTAAGAAATAGAGAGAATAATTTTAGGAAGCTCAAATATCAGTATAGAGAGTCATAATTTTGTATTTAATGTCATCCGTTCTGAGTCAGTGAAATATGGGAATATGCTATTTAAAAGATTTGATTTGTAATCCATTTTGGAAATTCCTATTTGTTAATATAAATAAGCACTATGTAATTATTATTACACTGAAGGTGTTGGGTTAAAATGCTGTCCATGTTCATAAAAGAAATGCTCTAAATATAAGGAAGCAGAAATTTGTAGGGGAAAAAAAAAGGATTCTAATTTTTCCTAATTGACTTTGGTGCAGTTCTAGCTGTGATTAATGTATTTACACCAATAAAAGCCTAATCCTATACAGTAAAAGGAGAGATTGCCACATCTGATTTTCACAAAATCCCTACTTCTTCAGAAAGCAGCCAACAAGGAACTGAACAGAGTAAGAATTTTGGCCTTTATTGGGTCAGTTATTATTTTTACTGCACACCTCAGAGTGGAGTGATTTTTCCTCTGGTCCCAAGTTTGGGTGCTCGACACCTCCCAGTGTCTGCTTTGGCAGAATCATTCTCTGAAAGGTATTTTTATGCCATCTCCAGTTGCAAGAAGTGAAGACTTGCTCAGTTTGAATGAGTGTTCCCAGTTCATTAGATGCCATTTCCCATCAGTTTTCCATACCAGTAAATTCCTGTCTCATCCCATCCCCTGGGCCACGCAAAGTAGTTCATGCACTACCAGCAGAAACGCTTCCTCCCCCTTTGCCCTGGTTGTTTTCTCGTGTTTACATTGGAATTTCTAATTTGTTTTTCTCCGCTTTCTGCCGCTTTTCTGGCTGCACCTCACACGTTGTGTATCTCTGACTGGTTTGAGTTGCGTAACAAGGACTGTTCCTGCTTTGAAGCATCCTGGTCATGTCTGATTCCCTGTGCCAAGCCTGGATATAAACAAAACGCTGGGTGTTTCAGGGGTTCCCAGTGTCTGCAGAAGAGACAGAGACACTCATGTTACAGAATATGTTTCTTCAGTTAAGCGATTTAATTTAAAAGGGAACTTTGTAGTTAATTTTGAATACTTTGAGTTTCCGTACCTGTGCTTGTGTTTTAATTTGTGCAACCTTTTCCAAAGTTACCCAAACTTTAAAACCTGTCTGGTTTATTTTTAATTATAACACGTATTTCTGTGTGGTTTGTCAGATCTTCAGCACTCCAGGTTTCATCACTTTGATGATGAAACATCATTGGTTTAAAACCTCTGTAAAATACAAATTGCCCGCTGTTGGTGCGTGTGCCTCAGTTAAGTAATGAGAACTTTGGATCTTACTCCTGGAAAGAAAATGTTCCAGGTGCTCAGAGGTTAAATGCTCAGTGCAGTAAGAGAGGGAGAGGTGCCCTAATCACCTTCCACAGCTTCTGCTGGAGAATTTCCAGGTTTCCCTCCTGGTGACTCTTCCTCCCTCGTCTCCAAGGAGCAGATTTGTGACTCACGGTCACATGGAGGGTTTGGTGTGTGGAGCCAGGAATCGAACTGAATTCGGAGTCCGTGCTCAATATTGTGTTTAATGAAGGGGAAAGCCAGATCCCACTTCTCGGTAAACATACATTTCTCATGAAATGCCATAAGCAGCTTCTCCAAAAGGAATTTTTAATAAGTCGGTTTAATTCATTGTTGCAACAACGATTTTATTTGTAATAATTACTTTATATTCGTGTTTTGGTGGAATGGGAACTTGTGTAATTAAATGTAGCTTAAAAATATAGTGCTCCTGTTGGTGTAGGGGGTTTTGACGTTTCAGAGACAGCAACAGTTTTGTTTCAATGTGTTCATAAATAGTGAAAAATCATTATTTATAGGGATGAGAGATTGCTTGTGTTCTCTCATGTTGCTACTGTCCCACTCAGGGTAATATTTGGGATGTCTTGCAGTTGTTTCTTGTCCATCATTACACAGGATGATTGAAAGTGCGTTGTTTCCTTCTTCTGAATTAAAAGTTATTTAGAGAATTTGATTGTTTGGTTTTTTGTTTGTTTTTGGTGTGGAAAAGGTAACTAAGGAAACACAAAAATGGTGGTGGTATTCCGTGTTCATCTCACTGCCCCTGTACCTTCATTAGGGTTTCTGGGCCAATTTCCACTCCTATTTCCCTTAGATTGGCTTTAGGCCGACTGCCAGAGGGGAAAGGAAGGCATTGTTGGGCTTTGTTTTGGTGCAAACTGGATTTTTCCTCATTTAGATACACATCTCCCAGGTAGACCTGTCTTATCTGGACACCAAGTGTCACCCAGGGTTGTTTGAGCCTCCTCGGCATTGCTGAGATAACACTGAGGTGATTGCTCTGTAATCAGGTGATTGGGATGTAAAGTAGTCTCAGAATGGCTTGGCTTTGGTTTTTCAATAGCTCTGGCGCTGCTTTGGGAAGTCAGAGTTGTTTAATAATTGGGAAAGGGAAGAAAGTGATAGAGAAGTCTTTGACTCAGGGAATTGTTTGGGTTGGAAGGGACCTTAAAAGCTCATCCCATTTCACCCCCTGCCATGGACAGGGACACCTTTCACTAGCCCATGTTGCTCCAAGCCCCATCCAACCTGCCCTGGAACACTTGCAAGCGTGGGGCAGCCACAGCTTCTCACTTTTTTGCATTTTTAGGATGGAGTAGTACAATTGGATTCACTTTTCCCTGCCTGCCCTACTTGAGTCAGTAACAGCATCCTACCCTTAGTACAGTTTTGGCCTGTAGTCAGAATTCAGCACTCTGCAAGGCAAGTGTGTGGCAGGTGGTTCTTGTGATTATTTCTTAAAAAGGGTGGGAGGGCATCACGTTGGGAAACCCTGATATGGCCAGAAGTGAAACTGAATTGTTGCTCCGTGAGCCTTTTCCACTTGGGGATCTTCTGCTTCTTGTGGGTATTCTTCAGCTTCCTTCCACTGAGTGTAAGAAGCTCCTTAGGGAAGCAGAGAGGAGTTTGTCCTCTAAAGCCTTGGTTTGGATGCTTTGGTTTCAGCTCAGTACGTGGATTTTTATGGTTTGCCCAGTGCCCTGCATTACTTGATAACTAACACAGGCCTTTAAGGGGACACCCTGTGCAAGAGGAGACTGATCTGATTCCTGACCAGATTAATTCTTCATTGGCTCAGTCTTTGCTGGTGACTGAAATACTTGTGTTTCAAAATAAATTGGAAATGAGGTAATGTGTCTCAGCTCTCAAGGGTAGAAATTTTCATGATGCACAGACCACAGGAAACAGAGGTTTCCTGCTCTAAATGTGAGCCCTTGTTTCTGTTGACTGGTTTCCATCCCAGGGCAGAGGGAGGGAAAGAAAGGAAAACAGGACTGTGGGATTGAAAGGGTTAACTGCAGAAGGAAACAAAAATTCGTGCTTGAGTTTGCACTTCTTAATCTCTTTTATAACAAAACGTGTGTGTGGAGAGGGACTAGATAGGGCTGAGGCTTTGCAAGGGGGAGAGGCTTCTGACCAAATTAGCTTTGGAGCTTCCTGACACTTTCTCCTGAAAGTGTTGTCAGGAGGTGTTACTCACTGTGGTTGAGACTTTGCGGGATGAGTCTGCACATTTCCAACCAAAATACTCTACTTTTTATCTCTGAATTTCTGGATTGAATATAAAAATGTCACTTGACTTGTATTTCCTAATTTGAATGCAATGTTAAGCAAATAGTCTTTCGTACATTTTTCTTTGCTTTGATTCTGTTCTTGATGCAGGTGTGTTGGAAGGCTGACTCTAGCTTGGTCTGGAAATAGGTTATTTTAGAAACAGCTGATTCTGAGTAGAAAGAGCTTATTTTGAGTAGATAAAGCTGTTGATAAATTCACTTTTCCATTGTACTTGCATGGAGGGCTTGAGGAGTTAAAGTGGTGCAACAGCTTTCTAAAGAGTTGCAGCATCGCTCATATGGTGTTGTTTTAAGGAATGAAGGGAACAGGTACATTTAATCCTAAAGGTGTGTCTTCTGGGGGTCTGTATCCCATATGGAATTGCTCACTGGAGTGGGATAATTAAGGCAGATCAGTGTTTCATTGTGAAGATGGTGCTCAGCCATGGTCATCTCCAACCAGGACCATCCAAAAAACTGGCACAGTTATTTAAAGTACTATGAACTCTGCTTCTAAGAGAGTACTTGGGGATGGCAGTAGAGGACTTAAAGGTTGAGGGAAACCCAAACTGCTCCACAGGATCCAAGTGCTCTGGTTTGCAGCAGAGGAATCAAAGGAAGTAGTTCTAGTGGGTGTCATCCCTGCCCGTTGCAAGGGGTTGGAATGAGATGGTCTTGAAGGTCCCTTCCTACCCAAACCATTCTGTAATATTGGTAGATAGAGTTCTAATGGGTAAAAATAGCATTCATTATTGATCACTATTTCCCTTCAAGCTTAACAAAAATCCTGTTTAGGAGCTGTTGATTTATCACAGTTGCTGAACTTTTTGTCATAGTGAAACACTCCCAGAGAGAAAGTTTAGGAAGAACATGAAACCTGTGGTGTTCAGGGATGAAGGGACATGGCAGTGAAGGCACCTCACTCTGAGCTGGACTTTGAGCCTGGCTCCGAACATCTGCAGCCAGAGCTGAGTGTTTTTGTACCAGCGCTGTAGGATTCTTTTTTTGGTTCTGAAGCAAAATGGAAGCAAGGCTCTGAGTGGCCCAGAATAGGTTCAGAGCTCTGCTTTCAGCTCTGGCCTGGACTGAAGCTGCTCTTATTCCCTGCCAGCCCTGTTGTGATGCCTGGCAGGTCTCTGGGGCTGGCTGGCAGGTGGAGGTGTGATCCTGCTGGGAGCAGCTGCTCTGCTGTGCCTCTCCACGGGGAAAGAGCAGATCCCCGCTGGCAGGACAGGCTGGGTTGTGTAAAGGCAGGGGCTTTGCTGTAAACTGCTGTCAGGGAGGGTGTTGTGCTGGGAGGGAGACACACAGCTTTCACTTGGAGAACAGCTCTGGTTCAGTGGATAAATATGCTGAAGCAACAGTATTGCAGACACTAAACATTTAGATATTTCTAATGCTGGTATTGAAGAAATAGGCCAGTCTGAGTTGTATTTGTTTGAAAGTTTTAATGTCATACTAGTGAGAAAGGTTTGGATGTGTTTTCTGAGGAATTAGTGGGCAGTCACTCTTGGACAAGTGCTCCTTTTTATTCCCATGGCAGCACGTTCTGTTTGCTGTCATCACTGGTTCCTCTAATCCTCCCTTACTTTGTGTGAGACCTCTGGATCTGCCCTACTGCAGAACGAGGTAAAAGTTTAAAATATGGTCTGTGTTTTTCAAAACCATAAGAAAAAGTGAAAATTGGACCAGAGGGTGTATTGGTATACCAGGGAAGAAACTATGTGTAGAAACACTTTGTCAGGTTTAATAAAGCCATTTGATTAGACTAACTTCCATATAAAAATCTTCAGAGTTTTTCTGGAGTTAAAATTTGTATGTTCTATAACTTCATGTTCAGCACAAAGATTTGAGGGTTTTTCCCCCAAATTTTAAAGTGTACACAGTTTATCTTGTCTCTTTTGGAGCTCTGCTGTTTGAGGAGTGACAGCAGCACTGTTGGGAGCTGAATTTCTGTTTGAAAGTTGTGTTATGCTTGAAGGCTTTTGATAGTGAAGTGAGTACTCACACCTATTGTCACATTTGCCTTGGTGGGAGCATTTTGTGTTCTTACTGCAGTGTTACTACAGCTGAGAGTCTGAATTACTCCTCGGGGCTGTGAAGCCAAAAGGTATTCTGAATTTTGGCTTCTGTGTCCTTCTTCACTGCTTTTTCTGCAAGTTAAACCTTATTTACCTTATTTTATAATGCTCTTTCCTGTTACTGTGCTGTTCCAAAAAGGTTACTGAGAAACTAAATCTGTCAGTGGGTTGCCAGAGTGGTGAAAGCTTTGGTTGTTGAGGAGAGAGCAAGGGAACTGCCCGTGGTACTTCTGGCAAAATAAGAGTTAGTACATCATGGAAACAGGTTACTGTGGACACTGGAGGGGTTTAGGACTTGGGAAAGTCCTGGCTAACTGTCTGGGCTTGGAGCTCCTCTTCTTCAGGTGGGGTTGGACAGATCCACCCCCACGAGTCCCTCCTTCCAGCAGCTCTCTGGGGTTGACTGTTCGTACACAGCTCTGGGGACATCAGCTGGAAGCAGCACAGTAATGAAACAAATCTTATTTAGCTGAATTACTCAGCACTGCAAAGCTCTCCAAGACACATTTTAATGGTGGAGTGACAGATTTACTCAGTGTGGAGTAACTCAGGCAGCTCACACCAGCTCTTGGATTGCATGCTTGTCTTAATTCTAATAGCATTCCCTTGGGAGCCTGATAGATTGATTTAATGTTGCTTCATCTGCTGCAGGAGATTCCCAAAGCTGCTCTTCCACTCACTGATTTCTTACATTCTAATTTTGCAGAAATTGCATTATTTGAGTTTCTGCAAATCTTAATATTTAAGAGGGGATAATTTATTCAATATAATTTGCATATTTTCAGAGATCTGTTTTCGTTCACCACCCTTTTTTTAAATACAGTTCTGTGGAACTACAGAGGAAGAAATCCTGGTTTTGGGTGAATTTCCCAAGTGTGTAGCACAGTGTCTGAGTGCCAGATTGTTGTGGGTGCTCTGCTGCACTGGAATGTGGTGTCAGTCCTGGCCTCCTGGCACCCCAGAAAGCCAAAGGAGGAGGCAGAGCATCAAACCCTTTGGTTTTGGGTTTTTTTCTGCTCAGAGCAGTGCTCTTCCCAGCAGCTAGGTGTGTGGGAATGGCTGGAGGATAACCTGCAGCCCCTGGAATAGAGAGGGTAAGGTGAAATGTAAGTTGAGCTTTCATTTCACATTGATACTCTGCTGTGCCATCTTCTTTCCTCTCAAATTTGGGGGAAGAGCAGTGAAAGGAGAATGCAACTTTCAGGCTCCTGCTTCCTCTGCTAGTTCCTGTGCTGAGAGACTGCAGTTTGCTTCTTTTTACATCCATGGAGAACTTGGTCCCTAACTCTTCCAAAGGGCTGTGGGGATTTAAGAACTTGTCCTGTGAGGAATTCCAGTTCTCTTCCTGACTTGACACACAGAAGGCAGAGTGTGCCAGCTTAGCCATTTGGAGTCTTGGCATCAGATGCTTTTGTAATGAAATTTAACCTGAGTATCCTTTTAAGAGAGAAGTTACAGGTTAGTTCTGACTTGCAGGAGGTGGGTTTCACTGAGTTACCTAATTAAATTATGGGTGAAAAAAATCTTTGTAAACCACTACATTTATTGTGTTCTTGATTTCACTTGAGGTGATTCTGTGGAATTTGTGACTTCTGTCCCATAAGAATAAAATGAAGTGATACCTGTTCAGGGAGTCCTTGCTTTTCAGGTGTTATTCTGTGAGAACTTCTAAAGAAAGCAGGCCTGTGAGGATTGCTGGGTAGACAGGAATGATGAAATTTGCTATTCTTTTGAGTTTATAATCCTTTAAAGGCCTGATCTTGCATGTTTTCTTTCTGACAGGTTTGAGTGGGTTTGGCTTTCACCAGCCCTAATTTTCTACTACTGTGTCATTTGAATGTTTGTCTTTTTCCCAGTGTGGTGGAAGGTGTGGGGTATTGTCTGAACAAAGAATTCTCTTTATTCATCTGTAGTTCTGCTCCTACACTGCACCTCTGATCCCCATCAGTCAGGAACTCCAGGGAACACTAAATGATGGAGAAAACTGGGAGGTTCTGCTGTCCTCTAAAATCCAGCAAAGTCTCAACTCTGTTACCTGGGTGTCCTGTGGAACACTAGGAAAACAGTAGGAGGAAGGATGACTGTCTTTATGTGCCCTTCTCTACACTGATACCTAAATAAACAAATTTTACCTTTTCCTCTTGCAGGAACATCATTTGCAACGGGCTATCTCAGCACAGCAAGTTTTCCGAGAAAAGAAAGAGAGCATGGTGATCCCAGTCCCCGAGGCGGAGAGCAATGTCAACTACTACAATCGTTTGTATAAAGGAGAGTTCAAACAACCAAAGCAGTTCATTCACATCCAACGTAAGTGACAAAACACCGGCTCGGGCCTGTGGTGTTGTGTCTCTCTGTCCCCCTGTATTTAACCTTCACGTGGTCTTGAGGGCAAAGTTGCTGCAACATTCAGAAAGTGGGAAGACTCAAAAATCCCAGAGGGATTTATGTATGTAAACTCCATTATCTTTTCAAGCTCTGGAAGGATTTAAGACTGGTGGTGAATGTGAGGGTTTTCCTGCTGTGTTTGTTTTGGGGCTCCATGCTGGTGCTGGATGTCCCTGTACAGTAGCTGGTGAGCCTTACCCTGTCTGTTGGGCTTCCAGGATTGTTGATCCAGCCTCTCTTCTTGTGTGTGGTTTTTTTTCCCTCCCTCATCCTAAGAAGGAAGAGCTGAACTAGCCTGGCTGCCTCCTAGTTGCTTATACTGATGCAGGGAGTAGAAGAGAGTTTGTTTTGCTCGAGTCTGGAATTCCTGTCATCATCAAAGTTTTATATAAGTGGAGATCAATAAAACACAAGAGCTTTTTGTAATGAAATCACCCTTCACTCTGCTGCTCCTCATAGAGTTGCTGCAGGTCAGGGCAGCTGTGCCAGCACTGGAGTTGAAGCTGATCCCTACAGCTTGGATCTATTCTGGGCTACGGGAGATTCTCTTGAGTTTGGATAAAAGGGAAGAATTCCCTTTCACGGGGAACTCTGAGCTTGTTTCTCAGATAAAAGGAAGTGTCACTCTGGATGAGTTTAGCTTGTTATGTCTTAAAAGATCTAATTAATCTAAACTTGTGGTTGCTGGATTACTTAAACACTTTTTTTTGGTTGGTGTTCTGTAGACAAGTGACACACTCATATAGTTCAGTTGTTCCTTGGCACACAGTTCATGTTTGTGCTTTGCAGCCTGTGGTTTGGGGTGTTTTTTTGTGATCTGGACTCCTCCCAGGAGTTATCTTTGTAGCAAAACTCCTCATTCAATTATTGCATCCTTGCATCGTTTCTCACCAACATGGTGAAGTGCCTGGTTTATTCCATGTATTTACAAACAGGAGAGTTTTGGAAAGAATGTACTCGTGGTCCTCTGTGGTACATAGAGACCATAGTGGTGATGTGAGAAATAAGATGAAGGAGAGCAATAATTAATTCCCTTTTTAAGAGAAGCAAAACTGTAAGAAAGGCAGGTTGAATTAAGTGAAATGAAGCTGCTGATTGAGGAATGTATTTTAATCTGTTCTTTGTTGGACATTGCCAGAAACACTGTGAATACTGTTAATAAACATGTCTAAAAGTGTAAAATACAGTACACCAAAATGTTCTTCGTCTTGTTGAGACTCACAGTCTTTCTGGACAGAATTACAAGAGGTATTTGAGCTGAACATAAATATCAGATACTGCTCCAAGATAATTTTCCCCACATATTCTGGTTGGAGTAGGTGTGATATAAGACAGCCTTATGCTACATAAACTGCTTAGAAATTCTGCTTTAGTGCTAAAAGCACAAAAAGCCACAATACCCACTTTGGCCAGGGAAATTATGTAAACTGATGTAAAATGCCAAGAGGCCACGTACTGTAATCCATCCTTACTGGTGGTTATTGCAGGCAAATTATGTTCTGCTGTTCATCTGGCAGCCCCAGATTTTAATATTTCTTTGCATTCTTTTATTTACATCAGTGATTCAAAGCAGAGAAAATTTAATTTCTTTGTAAAGCATGGAGTTTGTGATTAAGCATAGTTCTAGGTATTGATTGACCTCAGTAGCTCAACTCAGTTGAGCTGAATGTAAAGTAAAAGCCTTGAACTACTCTAATTATTCCAGCATGCTTTATAATTCCCCAAGAATGTTTGTAATTTCAGTAACAGAGAGATGGATTGTAAGTTACTGACATGTAGCAAGGGGGGTAAATTAGAACACTTGCACCTTGCTAGAATTATAGCTAAGGGGGTGTAGGAAAATAAGTGTCACCCATGGAAACAGTAAGACAGTGTTCACTGAGTTGTGTGGGGTGAACTCCAGTCACCTTTAAAAAGGTGAACTTTGTGGCAGAAAGCTCATCTTTTATTTTTTGATGTTTGTCACCTTCCTGCCTTGGCTCAAGGCATGGTTGCTGGTGTTGGCACAGGCAGGGTGGTGGGAAGGTGGCTTGCAGGGGAGGGCAGCCAGTGGAACTGCTGCTTTCAGTGGCAGCTCGTGCCTGTGGCAGCTTGCAGTGAGCATGGAACCACAGCCTTAATTTAGTCAGCTCAATGAAATGAGTTCATTTAGTTGAGCTGAACCCAATTCGCTGTAACTTAACTGAAAAACAAATTGCATTTGTGTGTTGGTATAAACTCACTTCCTAGAGGAGCTCAAGTAAACAAAAGCAAACCCCTGTGGCAGGTGCTGCTGTCAGGAGTGATTGGGGTGGCAGGGGATGTGAACTGGGATGTTGGGTTTGCAAGAGCAATCAGCAAACCAGCAAGTTCTGTGCATTCCTAGGGTAAACTTGGTCCTGCTGTAGAAACATGGAGTGTGGGGAAATGCTGATGTTCTGGAGGAGGAAGGCTGGATTCATCAGTCTGATCTCCCAGGAGTTAGCAGGAGGTGTCTTTAAACTGGCAAACTGGTGGTGTGAGTGACCAGTAGCAGGTCATCTGCAACATGGAGCTGGTCCTTCAGGTGTGAATGAGCAGCTCCAGCTGTTCCCATGGCAGGAACAAGGGGGGTGAGGGATGGTCCCATAAACCACCTGGGTTTTGTGATGGCTTTTGAAGCCAGAGAGCTGTCACGCTAAAGCCCAGCTCCAGGGTGAAAAATGGCTTTTCCTGGAACAGTTACAGGTCACTCAGTGCTTGGGGAAAGAAGAAAACTGGTGATTAAGGGTGTCACTGAAAGCGTGTCAGTGGTAGATGAACTCCAGGAAGGGAGGACGTTTCCATGGGCGTCCCAGAGCTGTGACAAGCCAGCTTGGGATTGATTAACTCCAAAGGAGGAGTGGTGGCCCTGCATTTCCTGAGGCTCTCACACTTCCAGAGGCTGCTGAGACTTGGTGACTGTCCTGTCTGCGTTGGAACAGGTGGGATGCAGGTCCTGCTTCCATCACTTCAGTGCCATTGACCTGCAGCCTCTGTGTAAACCCCCTCTCTCTGAAAGGGAACTCCATTGATAAATACAGGTCATGACAAATAGTGTGAGAACATTGCTAAGGACAGCAAAGCATTGCTGGAGGGCATGGAAAGTGGGATATGTGACAAAGGCTGCTGCTGTTCTCACAGAAATTGTGGGGTTTTTGTTAAGGAAATGAGACTGGGTTTGTTTGATGTGTGCTGATCCTGGCAAGTGCATGTTGGATACCTTTTATCTTGTCTTCTTGGTTTTTTGTCAAAATACTGAGCAGAGGGAGGGAGGGACCTTCCTGCTTCCAGCAGAGGTGCCACCATGGGGTTCCCTTTAGGTGCTGGCAGTGCAGTAACCTGCCTTCCCTCCTGGAGATGGAGATCTTATCTTCCTCTCACTAATTCTCACGTGCTCCTGAGGGTGGTTGTTCTTTTAAGGTGCTTGTTGATGGAATGGTTGGGCTTTTCCTATTCTCTTTGCTAATCTTAGTGTCTCCTGGTTGCCTCTCACTTGAGCCTGTCTGATTTTGTTCTGGAAGGTGGTTCAGGAAGGTGGATGGTCCAAGACCTTTCAGTGACTTTTCCCATTGTGGAAGTGAAGGCAAGTTTATTGGCACTGCTCACAATTTATGGATGAACAGCATCACATCCTGACTGTCACAGGGATCCTCCTGCTCTGGGTTAGAAAAATTCATTTGAAACATTTTGTACACAGGGGATTATTGAATTATCTACTGACAGATAGTAGGTTGAACATCTTTCTGGTGCAAGACCAACATCTGTCTGAGGGCAAACAAGCAGTGCTTTTTCTGGACTTTAAGGGATTTCTGTGGTTTTTCACATCATCTCTTTGGAGTAGAGACACCTGCTTTATTTATTTGCTCCTAAAATAATGGCAATAGCTGGGCTATGAAACTGTGGCCACCTCCCTCAAGCAGAGTTGTCTGGATGTGATTTCACAGTGCACATTTGGGCTGTTGTAGTTCTGTAGGCTCTGGAGGTGGTTTTGGGGCAGTGGAAAATGCTGCAATTTCCCTTCTGGTGAAAGTAGCGGTTTATGCTCTGATTGGTCATCGAATTACGAATTGTAGTGGAGGGGACGTTGGTGTCAGGCATCATTCCAGAGGAGCAGAAGTGTGAGCTGCCCAGGGTGGGCTTGTGGGAGGGCTCTGAGGAGCTGTGAAACTCCAGGGAGTAACAGGAGGAGCCAGATACTCAGTGCACGTTTGAGCAGAGGGCAGAGCTGGTTGGGAGAAGCTTTTTCCAGCCCTTCAGAGTGGAGTGAAGGAGTGTGGGGGACCCAGCTGTGGTGGGAAGGTCCCTCTAGCTCAGACTGTGGCTGATGTGGTGGTGCCAGCACTCCACACTCAGGTGGCTCTGCTGGACCAAAGCTCAGGGGAGCTGAAGATGATCCATGACAACGTGGTTTTGTTGAGCCCAGCACTGATTTTTGGCAGGCAGTTCATGCTGTTTGGCTGTTCAGCTCTCTGAGCAGGGTGGTGTGGCAGTCACCCAGGTGCCATAACAATCTCTCTTCTCTCAACTGTTTTATCCTGCCTAGTGATGTTTTTAGTGCTGTTTTACAGAACTAACAATTGGATAAAAAAAAAAAGAAATCTGGGTCTGTTTTCTCTCCAAGTTTTTGATTCCTACAGACTGCCACTGGAGAGGCAGGATCTGTTGTTCTAAGCTGCAGTTTAAGTCTAATGCACAGTTAATTGTTGGAGAGCTGTGGGTCACATGCCCAGTGACAGTGTCTTAAGTAAACTTGCCGTGCAACTTGTATTATTGAATTAATAATGTTAACAGTTCTACTTAATACATAGTTGCAGCCCATTATTATTAAATTCTTCCCAAATAAATTGTTTACAGTGTGTGTCACGCCAGAGAACACTCAGACCAAGTGGTGTTGTCAGAGTTGGTGTAGTTGGGCAGTGTCTCCTCTGAGAGGTACCACGTTGAGCTGAGGGTGGGGAGGAGGTGCTTTTTAGCTGCATCTGGCTGAGTTTTCATGCAGAACAAATAGATAAATAGCTCATTTATTGCATTGGATTACAGAGAGCATGGTCTTGGGCTAGGCTGAGATGTGGAAAGAAAATGCTGCTTATCACCTGACTCTGGGAGAGAAAATACTGTGGTTTACTTTAAAGATGTTTTTTAAGTGCTTTTCTTTTGATCCTGGTCTTGCCAGTTTTTGTTTTGAGGTCCTCCCAGAGCACACAGGGCAGCTCAGTAGCAGAGGTTTTTGTGAAGTCAGCACTTGGGTGTAGCCACGGGTGAAGAGCATAAAGATAAGAGTGCTGTTTGTCTAATAAGAGTAGAATATATTTCAACAAACCTTCACTGTTGTCAATACAGAGGAAACATGTTGATTGAATTATTGGGAGTGTTGTAGCCCTTCAAGGTTTTATTAGTGTTTCATATTAAGAATTCTTACTGTCATATGCAATTTGCTTGTATTTGTTGTTAAATCTCATTTCTATTGTGTTATGTGAATGATAACTTCCTTCTGCTTTTAGTAGGACCAGGAATGTTGTAAAGTATGGAAAATAATTAGCACAGTTTGTAATAAAGACACGAGTTGGGAACTTAATATTTGAAATGTCTGCAGGAGTAGTCAGGCTCTACTTCTAGAGCTGAGCTGCTTTGGGAGAAGAAGTAACAATTCCCATGGGATTGGTCTGGCATTTTTACAATTATATGAAGGAAAAAAAAAAGAAGTTTATTCTTTTCAATATTTTAAGGCTCTAGGTTTGTTGAACTGCTTAAAAATGGGCAACTGAAGTTATACTGGAATTTCAGTGTAAGTGCTTTTACCAAGTCTGGAATTTGATTGAAAATGATCTGAATTTTTAATAATCTTTTTCTAAAGGAACTGTATCATAACAGCATTAAGAAGCATCTCTGCTGTTGTTTTGCAAAGATATATTAAAGTTTCTCTGCCTCTGGTAATTTTTTAAATAAAGCTTTTTTTCCCCTGTTGCCCCTTCAAGCCACTTAAAGTGAAACTCCTTGGATTTCCTGGAAGTCTGAGACAAGCAGTTATGTTACATGGGGAAACTTAGAGATGTGCAAGTGTGGAATTCTGTCAGTCATTTTGGATTTTTGAGCACAGATGCACATTTCTGTGTCTCCAGAGTGTGTTATTTACCCAACATTTCAATTCTTGTGTGTGTATTTTTGTTTCAGCCTTTAATCTGGACAATGAGCAGCCAGATTATGATATGGACTCTGAGGATGAAACCCTACTGAACAGGCTGAACAGGAAGATGGAAATCAAGCCACTGCAGTTTGAAATAATGGTTGACAGACTCGAAAAAGCCAGTTCTAGTCAGGTATTGTGTGAAGAAATCACTGAGCTTTTTGGCTCTTCTGGTGGGTGGGTCCTGGGGTGGGTGTTTGGTTTCCTCCTCAGGGGGTAAGTGTGTGGGAGTCTGCACTTTCACAGAAATCACATTGCTGACTTACTGTCAGTAAGAGTAATTTAGGAAAACCTGGAGGGGAGGGAGTTTTTAGGGGGTGGCTGAGAGGGAGCTGTTTTTGAGTTCCTGACCACAGTGTATTGTAGAGGACAACTTACATCCTGTTTCACCTGTGTTGCTGTGGAAGAAGCTTGTGGTGGTCAGGGGGTGTATGGATTTGGCTATAAACACATGAGATCTAAATTCTTTGTTTCACTTGGTTCTAGTGGACATTGACTCCAGTTGGTTTGTGAAGATTTTTGATTTTTAGAAGCTCAGGAGCACAGACAGTGAACCAGCCCTTGGTTAAGGTTGGGTCTCTGCTACCCAGAGGGGCACCAGTGTCTGAGTCAGATCCTGAGGGGTTCTGGGAGGTACCAGTGTCTGGAGAAGTTTGAAATCAGTAGTTACTTCTCAGTGAGATGGAGGCTTTGATGATGAGATGTGGCAGTGATACCTCCATTGTGGGATCTATGGCTCTGCCTCAGATCCTCAGCCTGATTGAGTTCAGTGCTGTGTGTTGAGGCCTAAATGTCACATCTACATCTTACAGCAACTTCAACAAGGTGAATCTTTACCTTTAATAAGACAGAGATTTCTCACTATGCTAAGAAGGTGGGATGTGAAAGAAAGAAGTGAGAGTACACATTGGATGATACTTGTTGAACATGTGGTTGCATCTCTTACAGCTTTGATGTCGACACCCCTGTTTTGGTGTTCAGTTAAAGCTGTTCTGGTTATCATCACTTTTGAAATATTAATATTCATCCTCCTTATGCTGGTTTCACCTTTCATTGCTTGGGTAGTGAAGTAAAATTGAAGAATTGAAAGATGCTTTTTAAAAATGAAATATCATAAGGATATAGAATTTTCTCTAGATAAAAGAGCCTTGCAGGCTGTTGGAGCCTGGGAAGAAGCAGCTTGGCTGCCTGGCACTTTTCCTCCCCCTGTGGGGTTCCAGTGCCCTCAGATGCCACTTGGGGCTCCCTCACCATTCCTCTCCATGCCTTCCCTGTGGAGCATCCAAGGATGCTGGTGGGAATGCAGGGAGGGGGTTCCACACGTTCTCTTGGGTGTTCTGGTACCCTGGTTTAAGCAGGGAGTGGAAGGGCTTTGCACCTGCAGGCAAAAACAAGCTCAGGTTAACCTTTCTGTGGACTCAAGGCAGAGCTGATTTATTTTTTTAAGAAATATGTCAATGGAAAAGAGGGAGCAAAGTACAAACAAAACTGCAATTATTTTGAAGCAGTATTTTTCTCTTGTCTTTTATAAACAGTTTGGTGTTTTTCTAATTCTGCTGTAGATTGCAAAGGTTTTATTCTACTCTGGCAGCAGTTAACACATCATAGCAGTGGTTGCACTTAGGATATCTTTATTTTTCTGAAATGTAGGGTTTTTTCTGCTTATTTTAAGATTGAAGTTTGACATGTTGCGAAGGTGCCAGTTTAAGTTGTTCAGTTGACATTGTTCAAATTACAGGGAAGATGAAGAGCTGTCTGATTCTGTTCTCAGTGATACTAGAGATACTATTTTCTTTTTATTTAAGAAGTGGGTTTAACAGGATATGAGCCTGTTAAACCAATATACTAACTTAGTCAGTGATGGGTTTGCATTTATTTTGAGTCGGATTTCCATATAGAAAGCTGAATGTATAAGTTATCTGTAAGTTACCTGTGTGGAACTACCACCTCCTGAAATCACTAGCCCAAGAATTGAACAACTTTATCTCTCTTGGCTGTAATAAACAGGGGTGGTCATTATCCTTTTCTACCACAAAGTAAACATTTTGGGGGGGGGAAAACCTCAATAAGTTCCCTTCAGAATATATTCTGTCTACAGTAAATTATCTTGTGGGGGAATCAACATTAACCTGCAAAGATTGATACATAATAATGGCTAACCAAGAAACTTTTCTTACTTAAGAAAAAATAGTCAAAGTGGTTCTTAAAATATGATCTGCAAACTACAGTAAGTTATTTATATCTTGTGTTTTCAGAGTTCATGAGAGATGGATGAAGTTCTAGAGTATTGTAGGGAAGATGAGATGATTCTGGTTCAGAAAACGCAGGAACTATACATTTAACTTAGCAACTGGTGGCTGAAGCTTTTCAATTTACATCAGTATTTTTTACTCCCTTGTGCTAGAAAATAAAGCAGCTCATTCAGAAAGCGTGCAGGAGGTGTGGGGGTGTGGTGGCTTTCCCTACACCCCCATCCCAACTGCACCTTTGCTGTGCTCTCTTGTAGCTTGTGACACTTCAGGAGGCGAAATTGCTGCTAAATGAGGATGACTACCTGATCAAGGCTGTCTATGACTACTGGGTGAGGAAGAGGAAGAACTGCCGGGGGCCTTCCCTCATCCCCCAGATCAAGCAGGAGAAGAGGGATGGCTCCACCAACAACGACCCCTACGTGGCCTTCCGGAGGAGGACTGAGAAGATGCAGACAAGAAAGGTCACTTGGTTTGAATTTATCACTTGGAATCACACAGGGATAGGGATCGTTTGGATCCCTGTCCAGCATTTTGGAGGGGACAGTTTGTGTCTGTTTTCTGGAGGGCTGAAACTCAGAGCAGTGTCTGACACACAAACAAGTTGTGGGACTTGCTGGGTCACGAACTTCCTTTTCGGGGAAAAAAAAGGGGAAACGATCTTCCATTTGCCATGGAGTGAATAATTCAGTGTTCCTGTTGGTGGCATGAAATGATTTGAACCAGGAAATTTGTAACCAGTCAGCATTTTGCATCAACTGTGTACATATGCATGGAATCCAGGTGGGAAAAGTGTTCTAGGAACCAAGCCATGAATTCCTTGTTCTGACAAACTTCCGTTGGGTTTATGTGGAATCTGAGCAGACAAACCATGGGGGAAATGGCTGAGAAGCTGGCGCTTTTGGCTTTGTGTGGCTTTGTTTTCCAACTGGGACATGCTTTTGGAAAAGTTACAGCATTCTGTAACTTCAGTTTTGCAGCTCGTGGCTCCTGGGATTGGGGTTTGGTTTAAAACGTGGTTAATCTCTCGACAGAACCGAAAGAACGATGAAGCATCTTATGAGAAGATGTTGAAGTTGAGGAGAGAGTTCAGCAGAGCCATAACCATTTTGGAGATGATTAAGAGAAGAGAGAAAACAAAACGGGAGCTGTTGCATTTAACGTTAGAGGTTGTCGAGAAAAGGTAAGATTGTGAATTACATCTGTAGGAAGTTACCTAAAACACCGGGGTTTTAAATGGCATTGAACAGGTTTGAAAGCATCTTCTAGAATTTATGTGTGTATGGATGCATGTCTTCTGCACATGTGGCTGAGGACTTATATACCACTTAAATATATACTTATATATAGAAGCTAAAATAAAAGGGGTTTATGCAGACTATTGGCCTTTCAAACATTTCCCAGTGGAAATGCAATATTATAGTTTTAATCCTATTTTTTGAGGTACCATTTGGGTGATTATGGAGGTGAAATCCTCAATGAGGTGAAGCTCAATAGACCTGAAAAAGAGATGGGCACAACTCCATCATCTCTCCATAATGGAAATCATCACAAAGTTCAAGAATGTAAAGTTAAGGTAAGATGTTTTTCTGCTGTGAGTCTCCTGTTCTCGAGCTCATCATATCTTTGGGTATAGCCAGCTTCGAATTCAGGCGTGGTTTTGAGGCAGTAACCTCAAATACCAGCTGTTCCAACGTGCTTGGAGGTTCAGGCTGAGAGTTGAAGACCTCTGGAAGTTTGCATTTAGCACCCGCGACACCTAGTGGTCCTGGAATTCCATAGAAACCGCGGGTGCTTCTCCAGGAACTCTGCCATTCCTCGTGTTTCCCCTCCTGCAGTTAGTTCCAGTCAGACAGTTACTGATAAGGGGTGATTTGGGGTAAATTTAGACACTTCTCCAAAACTGCGCTGGCTTCTTCAAGCTGAGAATTTTGCAAGTGAAATAATCTGTTTAAATGAAAGCTTTGAGGTTTAATAACATTTGTGTTCTAGTGAACAGATTAATATCGATGGAATTGCTCACTACAGAGGGTTTATGTTAGAAACATCTTAAATAGCCAAAGCAAATGCCATTGCATCTGCTCCAAAGTACAAACTATATGAGAAACAACAGACACATTAAATTGTTCCTTTTGAACGTATCAGAGCAGTGCAGAGAATGAAAAGTGCTGTAGACAAGTGAGATTTCAGGAAATAATTGGAATAGGAATTCCAATTCCAATATACTGAGGGTACTGCAAAGCCAGGAGCCTCTTAGATACTATTACGGCTTGAGAGCTTTCAGTTGGATTGTCTCTGTGGATATTAATAAATAAACAGAGGTTAAATTCTGGGTTTTCATGTTTTGAAGAAATTCAGGTATCTGCTCTGGGAGACATATCTTAGTTAACCTTTCCTCTTCTCATGCCTAATTTGTTTCAAGTCTTTTGTTTGTTTGCCCCACCCAGCACCCTCACCACTCATCCCTGAAGGAGGAGGTGTCCGATGTTGTCCGTCAGAAGAAGAAGTACCTGAAGAAGCCCAAGCTGGAGTGTGTGGTGACTCCTCAGCCCTCAGCTGAGCCCTTGCCCGTGCTCAGCAAGAGTGACATCAAACAGTACGACTTCCACAGCTCAGATGAAGATGAGTTCCCACAGGTAACACACACACCTCAGTGTGCTCACAGTAGAGGCTTCAGTTCCCTGTCATTTGGCCAGTCTGGCTTGTCCAGCTCTGGACAGTGCATATGTTTAAAAGATCCCTTTGTAAACTATGAGTTTTTCTTCTAGGCTATGCTTTGAGAAGCTGCCTTTTACCATATAAATGTGGCACTCTGTATTATATAACTATTAACTTGTATAGGAAATAAAATTATATCACAGAAAATGTGGCAGTGGGGAGAATAATGTTGCTTTCTGGTTGGTCTAGGTACCCTCACCAGTGTCAGAAGCAGAAGAAGAGAATGATCCTGATGGCCCCTGTGCCTTCAGGAGAAGAGCAGGATGCCAGTATTACGCTGTAAGCCGGTGCTGTTGGGTTGGGTGGGCTTTGGTCATGGTGGGGGGGTGTTGTAAATGTTCTGTTCCCACTGTCACCACCAAAGATCTGATAAATGCAGGCACCATTTTCATTCTCTTTGAGAATTTTTCTGTTCCTCTCTGGTTGCCTGAACGGGATATAATGTGTTTTCTGCAGACCAGGTCAGCCACTGCCAGGAAGGGAAAGCGTTCTCTTGCCTCCTCACTTTCCTGACCACATCCTTCCTTCCCAGCTTGTAGAGCTTGTTACATCCCAGTTGTCCCAGTTCAGAGACCTCCTGGGGGATCCTGCCAGCCCCTGAGTGGAGTCTGCTGGTGAAGCACAGGGTTTTCATCTGTTGAGGGTATTTTCTGTAAATCAGTGCAAACTGTAGAGACACTGAAAACCAGGAGGTTGCAGTTGCAGAACATCCCCTTTCCTGCTTGGCTCCAGAGGGTCAGCTGAAGCTTCCCTCTTGCTTTGAATTTATCCTGCTTTCTCTTTTCCCTTAGCCTTAATTCCTTTACCAAAAGGAGTTGAGATGACTGGAAATTTGTATTTTCGTTCTTTTCTGCTGCTTTTCCATTGCTGTTAGAAGCAGGTTATTTAACAGCCTAAATGTTTACCCTTTTGGTTTGTTTGTCTTTTTAAACTACCTAAGCCATTTGAGTTTTGGTTAACTCAGCATAAATGGATTGACTCTACGGCACCGCACTTAACCTGATCACAAAAATTGATAATGAATATTTATTAATCTCTCAGAGAAGACATTTCAGACAGCACAGAGCGTTTCTGCTTGTAAAGACAGAATCAAAGAATTCCAGAATAGTTTGTGGCTTCATGAATTCATGTTTTTTAAAAACATCATCTGAGTTCTTTCATGATCTGAGCATATTAATGAAGTGAGAGTTCTGTGGGCATCTCCAGCCTGTGCATGATAACCAGGAGTGCCCTAATCAAAGCACACACTCTGAGTGTAAAATTGCCTGTTGTGTTTCCTTGACAGCCTCGTTTGGACCAAACTAATTCTTTGAATGAAACCCCAGAATTGGCAGAATTGGACAAACTGAGGTTCAGGCATTGCCTTACAACCCTGACAATTCCAAGAAGATGCATAGGATTTGCTAGAAGACGGATTGGCAGGGGTGGAAGGTACAGTTGTGTTGTCTTTACTCTTCATTCCCCCTCATCAGAGATAGTGAAACTGATGTCTCTTGTTTCATCCCCTTCCATCAGGGTTATAATGGACCGAATATCCACAGAGCATGATCCTGTCTTGAGGCAGATTGACCCGGAAATGCTGAACAGTTTTTCAAGCTCTTCCCAGACTTTAGACTTTTCCTCTAATTTTTCACGGACCAATGCTTCCAATAAACGTTGTGAAAACAGACTGTCCCTTTCTGAAATCCTAAGCAATATCAGATCATGTCGACTGCAGTGTTTTCAGCCAAGGCTACTAAATCTCCAGGACAGCGATAGCGAAGAATGTACCTCAAGGAAACCAGGGCAGACTGTGAATAATAAAAGAGTCTCTGCAGCATCTGTAGCTTTATTGAACACCAGCAAGAATGGCATATCAGGTAGGCAAGGATTTGAGTTCTTCTGAAGCTTAAAATACTGAATTCTGGGGGTTTGACTTGTGACTGGACTGATAACATCAGCACTGGTGTGTATCTAAGCTACAGGTTAAGCACAGATTAAAATAATTAAATATTTTGTGTTTCTTAGAATATACAGATATTTCCCACAAGCAGTCCTCTTCCCTCCTGCTTGTATTTCAATTCCAAGAGAATTTGGTGAAGTGCTGGATTCAAACACACATTGTTCAGAGGGATTCTGCTCGTATTCAGAATTTCTTAATTACTCTAATTGATCTAACCATGTTTAAAGACAGATTTTCTTCATGGATGCTAAAGAAAAGCCCTTGGTGTGAAAACAGCAAAAATAATAATAAAAAAGTTGTGTCTTCACAAGAATATGAAATACACAACACTCCTGATCCTTGGAGGCCCATTATTAGTCATCTGGGTATGGCAGCTCTGAAGTTGGAGTAAAAGCTTCCAAAAGAAATACTGTTTTAAGCTTGCATTAATTAGTCTTTGCAACACTTGCTCCATGGGCTGGAGTTGTAATTGCTCAAGTTTTAACATTGTCACTTCTTTATGATCATAAAAGAATGATAATCATGGGATTGTTTAAAAAGCTGAACGATTGGAGATCAGCCAAGAGAAATCTCCTACCAAGCATCAACAAGCACCTGAGTCTCTCCCTACTCTGTTGTGTGTACACAGAATTAGGTATTGTAAACCAGGATTAGTAAATGATATAACAGGCTGACTCTGAGTTCCATAATTCCCTTCCTATGGTTGTGGAGTGGTCCATCTCTCTCACAGCCTGTTGCAGGAATGGATATTTAATCATAATAACGTTCCTCTAGAATTCATGTGTACCAATTAACTGTCTTGTACTGACATAAGCACAGAAATATTCATTCCAGCCTAATCCTTCAAGAACTTTTCAGTTTAGTCATTGTAACCTTTGTATTGTTCTCTTCCATTAAGAGATTGGCACAGGAATATTTCTCCTGTATGAGAAGAACAGATAGTATGTACTGTGGCCTTATTTTATATAATTATTATTTTTTTAAAGAACTTGAAGGCCTGGAGAATTACACCTGGAGCAGAAAGGGGCAGTTGTGTGTGATGGGATTATTGAGAAGCATCGAGATGTCTTGTTAAAGCAAGTGCAGAAAACAGAAGAGTTCAGGATGTGAAACATGGACTGTCTCATGGGCTGTAGAGAACAACAAGGGTTTAACTGGTATCTCCTTATGTAACAAGAATGAGGAATACTGCAAGATTCCTTTTTTCAGGAATAAAGGGATGGCACCAAGGGATGGGAAGTTGCTTAGAAAGATGTAGATTAAGCTGATTTTTTTTCCCCTGAGGATTTTTTAATGATGATATAATAAATAGCAGTCAGTTACTGAAGGATTAGCTAGATGTAAAACTCTGAAGCTTTGAATTCTGCTCTGGGTGGAGTCTACCTGAAAACTAGGAGAATATTTTAGGATAGAAGCAGATAGATCTCATTTAATAGCACATGCAGAAGGGAGTGAAGGAAAAGGGTGAAGAGATTTGTGAAATCTCCATAACTGGCTGTAGTACAAGGGAAGATTGCAGCAGTGGAAGAGAATTCCAGCAGCTGGGAAGATGGTACATGGTGATAAAACAAAAATAGAACAGTGTTAACGAGGGATCTTCAGGGAAAGGGGAGCCCTGTGCTGTGTAGGATCTCTTTATGCGTAGGAATAAAACATGAGCCTTTCCTGAGTCAGGTAATACCCATCAACAAGAATAAAACCTGAATTGTGCCATCTAGCACCAAAACACCTGATACACACATGTGGAGCAACACTCATGTGTTGTGCTGCAGGATTTGCACTGTTTGGAAAGAGAACTAAGGGAAAAGATAGAGAAATCCACATTTAATATGGGAGAGGCTGTAGAGAAATAGCTAAAAAATGCATAAAACCAGATCTGATGTGTCTAAGCCACTTTGTGCAGGAATAGTAATAAACTTGTGTTATAATTCCAAAAATCAGCTGGGGAATACATTTAGACTCGAGATGCCTCAGTAGCTGCAGTACATTATGCAGGGAAATTCATGGCTGTGGAAGACCTTTTTTCATCCCAGATTTAAATTACAAACCAGATCCTGTAATTCTGGTGCAGGATCAGACACAACAGACAGGAGAATTCCACCCCTGATAACTGAACCAGCAAGAGCTGGGTTTTCTCACCAGTAAAGAGTGAATAAATCTGAAAAAGGCTGGTCAGAATCTGACTGTGCATTAAAGGAACACAGACATTGTCACTGCCTTTATTGAAGCCATTCTCTTTGGGCAGAGATGGAAATCACACTTAACCTGAGAGCAAAAAGCTACCTCCAGAGGAAACAGTGGCAGTACTTAAACTGATTTTTTATTATTATTATTTTTATTTTAGAGAAGACTTGGAGTTGCTTTGGGGTTTGGTGCACCAGAATATTTAAAATTACATGTGCATTTTATTTTTTGCTGTATTAATAAAGTAGCTCTTCCTCTGCTATTTCCTCAAATGCATTGTACAAACAGAGACTGATTTTAAAAATGTGTGACCAGTCTTTTCTTCAAAGTGCCTAATCAGTGCATGAATAAAGAACCAATCTTTGGAGCTAATTAACTCTTGCTCATGTTACAAGAACTGCAAGTGGGAAAATCATGTCCCTGGATACAGAGGACAACTATTCCCAGTTGAAGAATTTTACTTATGGAACAAACTTTTACCTTTTAGAGGTATTTTTTTCCCCCAGCATTAAATACCACGTAGAAGTAATTAATGAAATGCCACTTTTGGGGCAGCCTGAAAGATGATCTTTGATTAAAGGCTTCAAATCCTGCGAGAGGTGACATAGTAATGCAAACCAAAGCTGTCAGGGACGAAGGTTTCATTTCCCAGTGCCTCCTTTGCCCTGCTGAGCAGGCTGTGGTGAGAGATGCTCAGCAGTGGAAGCCACAGAGCACTGGCACTTCCCTCTGACCTTAAAGGCTGCCTTGAGACGTGAGCAAGGTTTGCTTTTTCTTTCTCTTTAGGACCCTTCACTTGTTTGATTTGGCAGAAGCCAATGATGTTAAATGTGCTAATGAACATCTGCTGGTTTATAACAAGGGGAACAGCTGAGTTCAGTCTGGCCACTGAGTAAATAGCTGGTGGAAGGAGGGAGCTGAGAGAAACCCAAACGTGTAAAGGCAGAGTAAGGGATTATTGCATGGCTGGAGTAACCTTCCCTGTGCCTTGGAGTGGTGTTTCATGGTCTGTGGCAAACTGGGAAGGAAGGGAGATGGAAAACACAGAGTATAACCCTGTTCTGAAATGGTTTTTTATAAAACAAAAGGCGTGATGTGGAATTTGTTACCTCAGGACTTCAAAATAGAAATACATCTATATGTAATATTCCATAATGCTGTTCTTGGCCCTGTTGCCTGTAGGAATGGAACATGTTCAGGGAGACTGTGGTAAAGGGACTCAGCAGGCTGAGCTGACTGAACTTGGAGTTAAATGCTTGTAGTAATAGGCCAGAATCTGCAAGAGGAACAAAGGAAAGCTGAATGGAAAATAAATTTGATTTTAGAATAGGCTTGCAATTACAATGTCAGTATAGTCTAAGAGGAGTAACTCTTAAATCTCTCTCTTACATAATGTGGCTAAAACCTGGTTTAACAGTGTAGCAGTAGAGAAGTTTCAGGACCAATTTCTAAGTAGTCACAGGCCTAACTTTGGTATTTATTCATAATGGAATTTCAGGACAGCTATCACTAATAAATGATAAAGCCAGACTCTGAAAGATGGATCACTCCATAGTTTAATGTTAATTCAGTGTCTCTTGATAGGATATTGCAGAATCCAAGTGTTTAAGGTGCAGGAGAGCTTCAGTCTTGGAAAAACAGGGTTCAGGATAAACTGTTGGAATGTATTCATGGGAGTGTTTGAGAAGTGAATGCTCTCTTTGCTTCCTCCTAAGAGAACTCAGTTCTCAGGTTGGCATCACCTGCACAAAACTCAGGTTTTAACATGCAACACTTGACAGTATTTCCAGTTTACCAAGTGTGCAGTTCTTTGGGGGAGAATATTAAAAACAGCTTTTCTAACTTCATTCTATTATGTATTGGGAGCATGAGACTACTGGGGTGCCACTAACCTGGTTCTCCTCATAAACACACATCAGTCCTGAGCTCTTACTCCATTTAGAACAAATAATGGGCAGAGAAAATCCTGTTCAGGTGAAACATGAGCATATCCTTCAGGAAAGGTGTGAAGTTGGAAGGTCAGACTGGATTTGCCAAATAGATGAATAGTCCTCTCAAGGGAGGGCTGGTCTAGAACTGCACACGCTGTTTAAATCTCACAATTCTGGTGTTCTCCAGTGCCAGGCTTGTGCTTCCCTGTGAGGCCATGCTGGTGTCAGAGAAAGGGACCATAAGGCACTGTAGGAAGGGGAGTTGTACAGGAATCAACTCCAGTGCTCACTGGGAGAGCAGATGCCCAGCTCAGCCCAGTACTTCTTCCTCAGCTCTGATTTTCAGGACGTGCTTGTTTTCTGAAAGCCAGGAAGGTATTTTCTGTAAGCTTTTGCCTAAAGCTACTGGAGAGAAAACCACCACAGAGAGAAAGTGCTTAAAAGCAACAAAAGCTCTGGGTTCTTTTGTTACAAACTGATCCAATGTAAGAACACAACAAACAAACCTAGCTTGAGCTCTCCTTTACATAAGAATAGATGAAGATCTTCGGAGGCATCTGACACAATGCATGTTGTCTTTGAGCACTTGTTATTCAGACTGTCTGCACTGTTGCCTTTCAGCTGTATTTTTGTGCGGGGCTGTGTAACTCTGCTCCCCTTTCTTTCCTGTAGTAACAGGGGGGATCACAGAGGAGCAGTTCCAGACCCACCAACAGCAGTTGGTGCAAATGCAGAGGCAACAGCTGGCTCAGCTGCAGCAGAAACAGCAGTCTCAGCATTCCTCCCAACAGGCACATCCGAAAGCACAGGTACTGCACCCCCAGTGTCCTTCCTCACTGCGGTGACCTCCTCCTTGCTTCCCGTCTTCATCTCTTACAAACTGAATAGAACACCCGGGTAAATGTGTTACATTGTAGTGTGAATGGTGAATGTTTTCAGTCGGGTTTTATTTTTTTTATAAGTTGTGTATCATGGCTGCATTTTAGAAGCTGAGTGAGAGACTGCATCGTTTGCTGTCAGTGTGGGAACACCAGTGTGCTCTCAGGTCTTACTGTTGTCACTGGTTTTACCTTCTTTGTGCAAGTGCTCTGAAGAGACTTCTTTAGGAAGATTACCCTGTGAGGTAATGTTCTATTATGGGAAGGTTCTGTTATGAACAGATGTTCACTGAGTACTCAAAATTGGTATCTCTGAGAGGAAAAACAGAGCTTTGCATATTTGCGTAGTCTGTCTTCTAAAAAAATCCCGTTTTTCCTCCATAATACCTTGCAGGGGAAGAATGTTTTTCTTTTGTGCTTAGCATTCTGTTACTTTCTTACCAAGAAAACATAAAAGCTTTTGCTCTTGCCTATTACTAGGAAAATGTATTTTGCTTTGAGCATTTAATATCTTAATTGCTTGTGCTGTTTGTCCCTTCTCCTCAGTGTTTTCTACTTCAGTTAATCAGGGATTCTGTGTTGGCAGAACCTGATGACATTTTTTAAGTGTAAGGAGACAATGCCAGAACATTTAAACAAAAGGAATGGGTTTGGATCTTTAAAACACTCTAAGCTTCTATGCAAAGTCATTTCTTAAGTTGAAATAAAATAATAAATTGAAATTGCAGAATTAACATTTTTTCCAGTAAGAATGGTAAGACTTTCCATTACTTACTGTTGTTTCAGAGAAACTGGAGTGATGGATAATGCCAGAATGAGGAAGGCACAAATTGCTGTGGTACAAACCACTCCATGAGAATGGATGTAGGATAAATACTAAATATTCTTTAGATATGCAGCTCCTGAGTGTTTGTTGCCTGGAGACAGAAGAGAGGAGACTTAAGAAACTTAAGGCATAGGCGTCATCTTAAAGGAAACTTCTCAAAGGTCACAGAATCCCAGACTGGTTTAGGTTGGAAAGGACCTTAAAGCCCATCCAGTGCCACCCCTGCCATGGGCAGGGACACCTTCCACCAGCCCAGGGTGCTCCAAGCCCC
>JAWWTY010000160.1:1709756-1723743 GCA_035222235.1 Margarornis squamiger | reverse complement strand
CCCTGTGTCCTGTCCCTCCATGCCTTGTCCCCAGTCCCTCTCCAGCTCTCCTGGAGCCCCTTTAGGCCCTGCAAGGGATTCTCAGGTCTCCCAAAACCTTCCTTCTCCAGGTGAACAACACATGACAAATTGATTTGTTGTGCTGAGAGCTGCACTTGCCCTTGAGTGGCTGAATTAGATAGGACTTGCCCAACACTCATTTACTTGGACACTCATGTTCAGCCTGCCATGTCACAGACATAGAAATACTGACATGACACAGAAATACTGAATGTTCCAGTAGAACAAGTATATGTGTGCTGGTACTTGTGCACTAGAGCAATCCTTATATGTATTCTATTTTGTACTTAGAAAATGATGAAAACCACTTTTTTTCCCCCCTCTTTTTCTCCCCCCAGGGCTCCAGCACCTCTGACTGCATGTCCAAAACCCTGGACTCAGCCAGTGCCCACTTTGCTGCCTCTGCAGTGGTCAGTGCTCCTGCCCCCGGCCGCAGCGAGGGCACCAAGGAACCCAGCACCAGCCACAACAATATCAATGGTGTTGTCCAGCCTTCAGGTGATGATGCTTAGAACTCCTGCTCTAGTACAAGCCAAGAATGGCAGCTGATTGCTGGTTTCTAAAGTACTCTTTAATAAACAACAACCAATCAAATATATTAGTTTTGATAGTTCTAAAGACTGCCCTCTAAAATACTCTTGGGCAGTGGCATGTATCATAGAATATCCTGAGCTGGAAGGAACCCACAAGGATGACCCAAGTCCAGCTCCTTGCCCTTACCAGGACTGCCCAATAACCCCACCATGTGCCTGAGAGCCTTTCCAAGAGATGTTGTTAATATGGATGTAAAGCTACCAAATGCTCTCTTACATTGGAGGAGCACTGTTTATTTTTCCTTTGGTTTATCTTTGAATGATCTGTTATGATCAAAAGTGTGACAGCATTTTAAAAGCAGTGTGAACGTGTAATGAAAAAATAAATCAATTGCTTAAAGCATCAGACACTTTGAGAAGGAAACAGCAAAGTTGATACATTATTTGGTTGTTATCTCACATATTTAGCAAAACCTTACTAACCAGCTACTGCTGGCAATTCTTTTGACTTCACTGGAAGTTTCAGGTTTCACTGCATTGGGGATTCTTCCCAAATTCAGGCAAAAGTGTAGCCATTGGCATTCAGTGCCTCTCTCCCAGCCCTCCTGCTGCACCTCCGTGGTCGTACTGGTGCCATGGCCATGTAGCAAAGAGGCAAATGTGATTTGGCTTTGGGCTGCCAGTACAAAGAAAAGGCTTTTAGAGTAATTTGTTGTTTTAGCAGCTAATGATGTGATTAGTTTTATAGACCTTCTGCCAGGCTGGGTTAATGATAATATGAAATGAATAGAGGGAGAAAAAACACGACTGAGTAAAATCAATATACTGGAGCAGTTCCAGGAAAGAGAGAGAGAGACATCTGTGTGTAATTCTCTAAGATTGTATCCAAGAGGGCAATGCTTTGGGGGGTGTAAGACCAGGCAGCACTGCTAAACCGTTACCTGGATTTTTGCACAGTTCCAGTGCTCACACCATTACCTGAGGAACAGCACGTTTGTAATAACCATCTCTTCCCTCACAGGAACCTCCAGAACCTTGTACTCCACCAACATGGCTTTATCCTCCAGCCCAGGGATTTCAGCTGTACAGCTTGTAAGGACAGTTGGCCACAGCCCCACAAACCACTTGCTGCCGGCGCTGTGCCCGAGCAGCGCGCAGCCGCTGCCCATGAACAATGCGTGCCTGCCGAGCGCCGTGCACCTCAACAACGTCAGCGTCGTGTCCCCCGTCAACGTGCACATCAACACACGGACCTCGGCGCCGTCCCCCACAGCCTTAAAACTCGCCACAGTCGCTGCCAGCATGGACAGAGTGCCAAAGGTGACTCCGAGCAGTGCCATCAGCAGTATAGCAAGGTGAGCCAGCAGGCAGCTCTGCATGGTGCTTGTGCTGCCTGGAGCGCACAGGGTCCCACAGTCACTCGGGGTCATCCACTCCACCCTGTGCTCACCCAGCCCAAAGCACTGAGTGCCATGGCCAGTCCTGCCTTGGCACCTTCAGGGATGGAGAGTCTCCAAGGTCAGAGCCTGCCCTGTGCCCGGTGCCCACCTTGTCCCCCAGCCCTGAGCAGCGAGTGCCGTGTCCAGTCATTCCTTGCACACCTCCAGGATGGGGATTCTACCACCTCCCAGGGTTACAGTGCCTGACCATCCTTTCCGGGAAGAAATTCCTACTGAAGTCCAACCTGAGCCTCCCCTGGTGCAGCTTGAGGCTGTGTCCTCTCTCCCAGCCCACGGAGCCCACCCTGTGCCCAATGTCCACCTTGTCCCCAGCCCAGAGCACTGAGTGCCACAGCCAGTCCTGCCTTGGGCACCTCCAGGGCTGGGCACTCCAACCCTCCCTGGGCAGCCCCTGCCAAGGCCTGACCACCCTTTCCAGGCACAAATTCCTCCTGGTGTCCCACCTGACCCTTCCCTGGCACAGCCTGAGGCCGTGTCCTCTCCACAGAGGTGCTCAGCTCTGCACTGGAGAGAGTTGTTTCCCCCTCTTAAGGGACATCTCAGCACAGCTTCACCTCCCAAGAACATCCTCAGCACCTCCAGCATGGCCAGACCACAGGAGCTAATTTGGCAGATTAGCCCCCCAAATAATTAGTGCTGGGTTTAGGCACCAGTAGTTTTGGTCAACTTCTGCTGTGGCTGAAATAACCATTTTAATGGCATTTTTAGCCATTTTCATTTGCCCCTTCTCATGCAGCACTGCCAGGTAGATCCTGTCAAACTCTCCACAGGTTCTCTCCATAACTTTTTGTGCCAGTTTTGTAAGATGCAGGCTGGCACATACCTTTTTTATACATACACATGGATATATGTGCTATATATTTATGTAAAGTATAAACCAGAAACTGCATCTTACATAGATAAAATCCTAGAATTGTGTAGGTTGGAAAAGACCTTTCAAGACTGAGTCCAGCCATTAAGATATTTACTCCCATTGAACAGCAGCACTGGTGTTTCAGGATACTCAAAGATGTTTCATAGGAGTGGCAGGAGCTTGCAGTTGGCTGTTTTCTGAAAATGGCAATAAAATTGGGCTTTGTTTTAAGTCTCTGCTGGATTATATGATACTTAAAAAAGCAAAGTCATGTTTGTTTAAGAATTGAAAAAGTAAAATGTGTATTAGTAAATGATTAGAAAAATTACAAGATTTCTTACACTAGGGGGCAATTATAACAACACTTTGTTCACTGACAGAGGAACTGATACTGAGTTATTCTGGTATATCCTGACATTGTTCCTTCAGGAGACTTCTTAGTACTTTTCAGTGCTCTGATCCCTAACTTGAGCTGGTAATTGCCAGTTAAATGCAATAGTCTTGCAGAAGGCACTGTTGGGGGAGTAGGGGCCGTTGTTGAATGCCAGCATTTACTACTAAATCACATTTGCAGCATGTGCTGAGGTGTCTCCCTGGAAGAGCTGTGTGAAAACACAGAGGACATGAAGGAAACATTAAACCCGTGGGAGGAAATGCTCCCCCTGTGCCTGTGACCATGGAATGTCTTTCCTTGCAGGGAGAACCATGAACCAGAACGCCTGGGCTTGAATGGCATAGCAGAGACAACAGTAGCCATGGAAGTGACATAACCTCCACCCAGAGCCTCCACCTGTCTAGTGGTGTGGTCATTTCTATTCCAACCGAATGCAAAACAGCACTCTGTGGATCACAGAGCACTCAAACAGACCTAAATGGACTAGAATTATATCGTGTATTAAGTCGATATATAATGTAAATTTTGTAAAATTGGGAAAATCACTACCTTGTAAAATAGTTTATTTGTATCATCAATATTATTTCTGTTACTTGAATAGTAGATATTCATCATCATGCTTTTGCACTTGAATTTGCAACTGAATGGATTAAAAAATAATTCTTTAATGGGATCATGAGCATGACATGGGATCCTGCATCACTTGTTTAAACTATTTATTTTGCCATGTTTACATTTTGTATCTTGTACAAATAAATGCAACTTTGTGTCTAAAAAAAAAAAGTTAAAGATTCATAGCTAGGAAACAAAATTCTTGTAATTTTTTTCTAAAGGAAATGTAAAGTTTTCACTTGGTTCATTTTGTTTCACAATTTGACTAGATGGACTTTTTGGTAAATACTTTAGTGGCATTTCACTGTCAAATATGAAGTTCAAGGCAAAATAGTATTTTCTATTACTGTGCAGGGGAAAGGGATGGATCGATACATGCAAATTTAATGTAGTAACTCACTTTTCCATATATTTTGAATGTATATTTCTATTTATAATACCAGTTTATAAAAAATAATTACACAGGAAAAAAAAAAAAAAGAACTGACTAGGAAAATTATGCATCTGGCACATGTGAGATTGTGCAGATCTGAGCAAATTTTCACCTGATGACATTTTATCCGAAGACTGCGTATTTTAACCGGCTTTAAAACTGTACCACACCACATAAAGGATATTTTACCAGGTATGTATTGCATTATATATCATTGCAATAATTCATTATTGGATGTCTAGATATCGAGCCATCCCAGGTGGTGGGGGGGGAGGGAGGGTTGTGGCAAGATTGTCTTTTCAATTTTGGAGAGTTTTCCTGTGGCTACAAGGCAAGTAACGGGTTGGAAAAAGTCTGACTGTAAGCGTTGGACACCTTCGTAGTGTAGTGTTTTAGTGACTTTTTTTATACGGTTCTTGTAAATTAGATACGTGTAGTGGTGTTTCCGAATGTTTGTTTATGCACTAGTTCAGACAACTTTCCCTGTTACTTGTTCTTGATAAGTGAAAACTGCAGGGAAATAAAAATACATATCAAAACCTGGCCATGGTGCATACGTGGTTATTTCACAATGTGCAAGCAGGGGCAGCAGAGGCTCCTCTGGTCATTTGGGTCACAGCATATGCACTGATTTCCAGAAGGTTTCACATCATGTGGTTGTTATCTGGCTGGGATGGGCTGGAAGTTGGGAACTGACATCTGGGAATATGATGAATGAGAGTTTCTTGTCCTGCTGGAGGAACTTTGGGGGAATCACTTGACTGTTGTGCTGTTTGGTTCTCCACGTTTGGATAATGTTTCTGTATTTCTTACAAATCCTGCAGTCACTGAGGTTGGAAGGAGCCTGGGGATGTTGCCTGGTGCAGAGCAAGCCCTCCTGAGAAACTCAAGATGTACTTTGCCTTTCTGTCATGCAGTCAGTGTATTTCTATATATAAAGAGCTGTTCTTAAATTGTGTTTAAACCTGCTTTGTCTTACGTTGTGTAAGTTAAAATTTCTGGCAGCTGAAAACACTTGCAGAGCTTTAAATACCAGGAGCTCGTCAGAAACTCAGCTGTCTAAAATTAGCTGTTTTTTGCTCAACTGATGCTTTATTTTTTATTCATAACTTGATGCTTTATTTTTTATTCAGCGTGACACCTGCAAGGAGAGGTGGGAATAGATCAGACCTGTTGAGAGTAGTGAGAGGAACCCCCGAGCTGCCTTGGCCAGGTGAGGTTGTGGTGGCACCACCAGGGGAGCACCTGTGCAAAGGTGTTCAGTCACTGAACTGCTGCTTCCTGACCAGCTGCTCTTTACCTGTCCATGATCTTCCCAGGTGTGTCTGAGCCTTTCTCTAGGGCTGGGCTCATTGCTGGGAATGACTGACCTACATAGTGTGAAATATAAATGAATTGTCTGTGAAAGAATTGCTGAAAATCTAAGTCTGAAAAAGAAGAAAGCTATTTTCCTTGATATATAGAAATAACCTTGCTTCCCTACTGTCCCCAAAACCCTTTGGAGGCTTAATGAAAATGGGAGGTAATTTCTTCTGCAGATTGAGAGCTGTGGACACTTCTCACTACAGACGTGGATCATTTTCAGGGAAAATTGGCTTGAAGATGTCTCTGAGATTGCTGTGTGTCTCTGGCTTGGTGTAGTCTAATCCTCATCTAATTACTTAAAAAACCTTTAGCTGGAGCTTCAAACTTTTAATGGATTCTGGGAAAATGGGAGGTGGAAAGAAGGATGCCACAAACTCCCAAGGCTCTGATGGTAAGTGCCAGATGTGCAATGGGTTTCATTTAAAGGATTAGTAAAGCAGGGCTGGAATAGTCATCTTTAGAATTTCTGGCACTGAATTGTGTGCCTCAAGTGCAGAAGAAGGGGAGTGATGGATAATGCTGTAGCCCCTGCAAATCATGAAGAAAAAGAAAAGGAGTATTGCTATAAAGTCTGCTTTGTCCTTATCCCAGTAAACAGCAGGGAACGCCACTGACTGAGTTGGGTTTGTGCTGTTTTAACATGTGTGTTGAGGGATAACATTGAGTTTTAATTCCCTTATTTGACCGTCTCTGCAATAGGATTTGAATAGTGATTCCTGTCCTGTTCCATATTGGGGAATGTCCTTAGGTAAGATTGAATCTTGCTGATCTACAGCAGTTTATATTGGACTCATGTCACGTGCAGAGTTTCCCTGAAGTGTCAGATACTACAAAATGGTGGTTCTTTTCCTAGTAAGGTTTATCTGTTTATTTGTAGACTGATTGAAATTCGTGCATGTGTTTAGTTACCATCCCAACAGGCTTCCTGGATTTGACTTCAGAGGTACAGTTTCAAATCTCACTTCCACGTTTCTTCTACTTTTAGGTTTTGCAGTACTCAGACTCATTCTTAGAAAGATGGAGAATAACCTTCATGAATTAAAGCAAGTCAGCTGCTGCTTGGGAAAGGAGGAGGATCTCTGGGAGGGAGAGGGACTGTTTCCTGAGTAGCACAGCTCCAGGCAGTGTAAGTTGGGTGAGCTTTAACCATCATCCCAGAGGGTCTTCCATCAGCCTGTGCAGCCATGGGTACCTGGGAAGCTCCCTGAGGCAGGGAGTGCTTGGAAGGGGTTCCTGGGAAAACAGGAGGCAGTGCTGGGGTAAGGGCAGTGCTGAGCCAGGCTGGGCAGATGCAGAGGTATGGGGAGCACATCCACAGGGAGCGAGTAATTTCCTTTACGAAGCTTTGCTGCACTGGTCAGAAAGAGAATGTCAAGGTGCATCTCTGACAGAATGTAGCAGATTCTATTCCTGTTTGGTAAGGAAGTACACTGGCTAAGAATGACTTGGGAGCAGGCTCCAATTCCTACCCTTATATTGCTCATATATTCCCAGCCCAGCAAGGATTTGTGCACCTCCTGTGTCTCTCAATGCATCTGTGTGTGCTTTGCATTTTTTAATGCTGTAATCTCATAAAATTAAAGATGAGCACCCATACAAGTTCAGTTTTCCTGTAAATTTAACCCCAGTTAATCGGTCTGGATTGTCACCCAGTAACTACAGTTGAAAGAAAAAGATGAAAAAAAAAAAAAGATTAATGTAGCTGGAATAGGAAATCTGAAAATTGAAATGCAGTAACAGTAAAATGCTTCCTGGGCTGTGGCTACTCCCCAGCAGCATCTCCCCATTCTCTCTCCATGCTTTGTAGTGTTTAAGGTGATGTGAAACTCTGAAAATTACGTAGGGCAACCCAGAATACCTGCCCAGGCTCGGGGTGAGTGGATGTGCAGGTGTGAAGGGACAAGGTGGCCCAAAATTGCCTGTGCAGAAAACCTGAGATGTTCTGAGCCCTGTGGTGTGTCAGAAGAGCCTCTCCCCTGTACCCCAGTCACATGGATTGTTTGGGAAGCAAAGAGTCCCAGAATGGTCTGGGTTGGAAGGGACCTTAAAGCCCATCCAGTGCCACCCCCTGCCATGGCAGGGACACCTTCCACCAGCCCAGGTTCCTCCAGCCTGGTCTTGGACACTTCCAGGGATCCAGGGGCAGCCACAGCTTCTCTGCCCATCCTGTGCCAGGGCCTGCCCACCCTCCCAGCCTTATAACTTTCTGAAATTACACTTGTTTCTGTTACTAAGAATAGTAAAATCTCTTCAGTCCAACCTGGCTTCAGTCCTTAGCACTGTGGTTTAACTCCAACCCAAGTGGAATTACCCAGGGAGGATGATGTAGAAGGATCAGGTAGAGCAAGGAGCAAAGGAAGGGGTGAGGAGATAATTAAGGCAAATATGTGGCAGATAACAGAAAACTTGTACCAGAACAGATATGTCAGCCTAAACCTTTGTCTGGTGGGGGTGCAGGACTGACCATCAGCGTGGGATCCTGCTCTGGCAGGATGTTACCTGCTCGGGAATGTCAGCAGAAATCAGCTGAGCAACTAATGGAGCAGAGCACGGTCAGGGCACCGGAGCCCATGTCACAGCTGCCCTCCCAGAGCCCCGGCAGGCTCCTTTCTGCCACAGCAAACGCTGCCAAAGAGCCCCACGTGTCCCGAGTGCCCCCCGGGGCCGGGCTGGTGGCAGCTGCCTGAGAATTGGTGCCTTCCCACCGTGCCTCTTCATGCTTCGCTGCCCCTGCCCCTGCCCCAGTTAATGGCACTTCACTGAGCCCTGCCCTGGGGACAAAGCGATCCCTAAAGCAGCATCGTGTGTCCCACCTCCCCTTCCTGATGATGATCCGGCTGGACTGGTCCTGGTGGGTTTAAATCGGTAATGCTGTAAGTGACACCAGAAGATGGCATCAGCTGCCTGGGATGCTCTTTAACTATTTCTGCAGCTCTGCTTTGTGCCTCGGAATTGGGTATTTTTAGTGGCTTTGTGCTTTTATTTTTTTAGTTGGTATTTTTATGGTTGCTTTAAAAGTTCTGTAATTTCAAGACAACATATTTTTTTTCCCAAGGTCCAGTCTTTTCATTTGGGTGGTTTATCGAGTAACCCAAATGAAAAGATGATAACTTGGAAAAATGTTTTCTGTATGGAATAATCAACTAAGATGTTTTGGTGTTTTAGAAGTGGTGAAAATTCAGCTTATTTTTTTTAGCAAAACTATTTTTATAGGTGGGTTAACACGATCTGTATGACTGCATAATGTGAATAATTTATGTGAAGACAGATTTATGTGTGTACTTAACAAACTTAAAGGTATATATTTCAAAGTAAGCATATATTGAAGTGTTTTGCAAATCAGGAGCAATTCTGCTCTTAAACTCCCTGCCAAACCCTTTCTCATGGAGCATCCTTGGCGTGCCAGTGCTCCCTTTGCACCTGACCTTCATGGAAGTGTGAGAAGGGACCCCCCAGTGGCCCCAATCCCCAAAGAAATCCCTACCTGTCAGATCAGAGGGATAATGTTGTGGCTGGGATAATCATCCTGGGTGACTGAGGGTGTCACTTGTGCACATCATGCACGTTTTGCTGCTGAATTCTCCCCTGGCCAAATGTCCCTCCTGAGCTGTGTGTGTGTCTCCGTGCCTTAGGTGATCCCTGGGGATGAGATCAGATGTTCCTGTGCCTCATTCCCTCCTAACTGCCTTCTCAGCACTTCCTAGCTCATTTTGGTGCCTGTTCTTCAGCCTTGCTTTATTTATTTTTATTCCTGTTAACGCTTCCATGTCCTGGCCTTGCAAATGTGTTTTCTGGTGTCTGGGGGATTAGCTACCCATCCCATTTAACAGTCCTCGTGGTCATGGGGATCCCAACCCTTTGGGGAGCAATCCTTTGCCACCCTTTTCTCTCAGCCCTGATGACACAGGCATTTCCTCTCTGAGGCCACTGCTGAGGCACCAGGATCAATGGGATCTGCATTAAAGCTGCTCTCCCTGCTGACAAGTTACACCCCTGGCCAGCACTGAACTGTTAAACACAGCAGAAATTCAACCTTGTTCTCTTTCTCCTGGCGCTCCTTCCCAACCCCAAAGCCCATTCCTGGAGCCCAGAAGCAAGGAAGGGGAGCAATGTTCTTTGGGGTCTGCGCAGAGGGAGTTGGTTTTTCCCTTCCTGAAATGCCCAGGTGTCAATTCCTTTGTTCCTGTGGGATCACCTCGCTCAGAATCCACGTTCTGCTGTCGTTCACATCCTCGGTCACCTGTACCCTTCCTGGTTTCCCTGCAGCCTGGACACCTTGCTGTGCTGGTGGCTCACCTGCAGACAGACAAAGTCTTGTCCTCTTGTGATCCCAATCTTTGAGAGGAGGAGATTTGTTACTCCTTTTGGGAAGCTCTGACATCTTGTGCTGTTTGAATTGGCTCAGCTTGAGAATTTCTTCAGGAAAAATCAGAACTTGATGTAAACCAATATCTGGTCTGCCAGGGTGAGCTAAACTGGAATTACAGCTGGAGAACTTGCAGGGGAAGGGGGACAATGAGATGACATCAAGATTCTCTTGCTTTTACTTTTGTGGTACTGATAGGAAGAAAATCCTCCTGTGTTCTGGTGTGACATGGCTTCAAAACTTTGAGATCAGGATGCCAGCAGTGCTTTTCTGCATTTCCCTGTGTTGTGTGAAGCAGTTTCCCAACAAACTACATTCCACCTTCAGGCCCCTAGAGCAGCCTGGAAGCAGCTCCCAAACCCAAGCAGGAGCTGAGGCTCCTGGGTCTGGCTGGAAATTCCTGCTCCTACTAGGCTGCTTAACCTAATCTGGTAATAAGTAATAAAAATAGCTCAGTGACAATAAGGTATTGTCTGCACTACAGACCATGTCACATTGTTTGTGACAAAGCTGCTCAGAAAAGATGGCCCTTTGCATTCTTCCCGATGGCAGATTATACCTGCTCGAATAGGAAAATAGATTTTTGCCTCTCTTGCTCCAAAATGAGCTCTTGATAATGGAGGCAAATAAGGATTAATTCATCCAAGGGGTTGTCTTTTATGACTAAGCCCCTGCTTGTCATGACTAACAAATTTGCTATTCAGGGTAAAAGCTTGAAACATAAGAGAAATAAAAGGGATAATTGGTAATCCACGGGAATAAATCGCATTATATAATAACATCTTATCACATGCTGCACATTGCTAACTCTCCTCGATGTAATTGCCTTGAAGAGGGGTGTGAGAGCCTCTGGAACCAGCCTGCTCCTCACATCCACATCAGGTAATGAGGAGAACCACTGAAGCTGGAAGAAAGGGAGATTTCCATCAGAGTGCTGGAGGACTGTCCACCATCACCTTAATTGCATGGCTGAGGCTAATTGAATTAAACTGCTGCTCTGGAAAAAACCCAGGTTCAGGAGTTGCTGAAGTCTGGGGCACGTCTGCAGCTTTGCAGAAGACATCAACCGTGGTTGGATTCTTCTTTAGTGGTCCACGTACTTCTAGGGAGAAAATTATGGGAGAGGAGGAGGAGATTTGCTGGGGTACTGTTTCAAATCATGTAAATGCAGTGAAACAAAGGAGTGGGCACAGGGGTTGGGGGCAGGAGGGCAAGTTGGAGGTGTTTTTAGCAGGTCAGGGAGGAGCACTGTTGGAGAGGGGAGGAGGAGGAGGAGGAGGAGAGCATCCCTGATGTGTGGGAACAGTCTCCAGCCACTGTTTTTCCCAGATGCTGATTCACCGCCTGCATCGTGACCAAACTTCTTGTGAATTGAACGAGGTCCAAGCATGGCCCAGAGGTACCATTGCTTCTGCTTTTCCTCGCAGGAATGATGTCACATACACACAGCATGTATTCCAGGAAGAAATACCCTTCAACCTGGGCCTCCCTCCTTGTTCCTGGGGGATTTTCCCATGGAAAGCACAGGTGTAATCCAAGATTTGAGCTCCTCAAGGTTCGAGTCAAACCCTGCAATTTTTTTTTTTGTGGTACTTAATCAGTATTGGATGGTTGTGATTAAACAACTACATCATGAACATTGTATGCTTGGCTGATCTCGTGCTATTTAAGGAAAGAGAAGACAATCCCAGGGCTGGTCTCTGAGAAGGGGTTGGGCTCAGGAACCTGTGGGTGCTGATTTTGGTGGGGGTGCATGGGCAGCACTGGATGCCTGAAGTCAGGTTTTTGGTTTATTGACCAACCAGCGTTGTCTTTGGCTGGGGACAAGGGGAGCTCTGAGGGGGTGGATGCTGAGGAGGGGACTCGGGGGGAAAGATGCTGAGGGGGGTCTGGGCAGGGCTCCGAGGCTGCCTCTGGAGTGAGTCCACAGCACAACCACAAAGTTCATACAGGGCCTGGAGCACCTTCCCTATGGACACAGGCTGAGAAAGCTGGGGCTGCTCCCCCTGAAGAGAAGCAGGTTGGGTGGACACCCCATGGAACCTTCCAGTATCTAAAGGAAGCTGGAGAGAGCCTTCATCAGGAACTGCAGTGACAGCACAAGGAGAGATGGGTATGAATTGAAACAGGGCAGATTTAGTTTGGATGTATGGAGGAAATTCTTCCCTCTGAGACCGCAGAGACACCGGAATAGCTTTCCTGGGGAAGCTGAGCCTGCCCCTGGATCCCTGGAAGTGTCCAAGGCCGGGTTGGCCACGGCTCTGTATGTCACTGTGCTTCTGTCCCTCCTCACCACGAGTCCTGGCTGAGAGCTAGGCAGAGCTATGATCACATCAGTAATAAGGTGAGGCTCTCAGATCCCCATGTTAAAACTGGACAAAGTGACCCCTCTACTAAACCAGGGATGCTACTCATCTAACCAAAACTTCTTACGCCTTTAATATAAACCCTCAAAACCGCGAGGGTCATCTAGACAACCTTTTTACTGCAGCAGAGAAGCACTTGTGGGAGTAGAGAATGCTGAGAGAATTTATACATCAGCCCCTCCGCTTGCTCGGAGCGACCTGGCTTAGTGCAAGGCGTCCCTGACCATGGCAGGGAGTGGGATGGGATGGGTTTTAAAGGATGGGGTTTAAGGGATGGGCTTTGAGGGATGGGTTTTAAAGGATGGGGTTTGAGGGATGGGCTTTAAGGGACGGGCTTTGAGAGATGGCCTTTGAGAGATGGGCTTTAAGGGATGGGCTTTAAGGGATGGGTTTTAAAGGATGGGGTTTGAGGGATGGGCTTTAAGGGATGGGTTTTAAAGGATGGGCTTTAAAGGATGGGCTTTAGAGATGGGCTTTAAGGGACGGGCTTTGAGAGATGGCCTTTGAGAGATGGGCTTTAAGGGATGGGCTTTAGGGGATGGGCTTTGAGAGATGGGCTTTAAGGTCCTTCCCTTGACACCTGCGAGTGATGCTGCGGGGCGGGTCCCCGGCGCAGCCGCGGGGCCGTGCGGGGCGGGCTCGGGGTGGGCTCTGCAGGGCTCTGGGTGGGCTCTGCCCGCCCCATCCCCGCCCGGCCGGCCGGCCCATCCCGGCGCTGCCGCACCTGCCCCGCGCAGCGCCCGCGGAGCGCCCGCCCCGCCATGGCGGACCCCGCCGAGTGCAGCATCAAGGTGATGTGCCGCTTCCGGCCCCTCAACGAGGCCGAGATCCTCCGCGGCGACAAATTCATCCCCAAATTCAAGGGCGACGAGACCGTGGTCATCGGGGTGAGTCTGCCGCATCCCTCCCCGACCGCATCCCTCCCGACCGCATCCTTCCTCTCCTGCATCCTTCCTCTCCTGCATCCTTCTCCCGCATCCCTCCCTCCCGCGAGCATCTCCCCCACCCCGCCGGGGCCGAGCATCCCTCCCCGCGGTCCCACCGCCCGCAGGGGACCCCCGAAGCCCCCCGGGTGTCCCCCCTGCCCCGTCCATTGTTCCCGGTGCGGCGGGGCGGGGGGTGCGGGCTGGGCTGGGCTGGGGGGCAGCCCGGCCGGGGGGCGCGGGGAGGGGCAGCCCCCAGCGCAGCCGGAGGGGGCTGCGGGTGCCGGGGGGTCCCCGGGCAGGGCTGGGGGCGCGGGGGCTCGGCGGGCTCCGGCGCTGATGTCATTTCGGGCACTGGGCATGCTCGGCTGGGGCGGCCCCCGCGCTCCGCCGCGCCCCTGCGGCAGCGCCGGCCGCCGGACCACCCCATCCCCGGGACCCCCGGCCCCGGGACCCCCATCCCCGGGATCCTCATCCTTGGGACCCCTATCCCGAGATCCCCATCCCCAGCATCCTCGTCCTTGGGACCCCCATCTCCGGCATCCCTATCCTTGGGACCCCCACCCCCGGGATCCCCATCCTTGGGACTCCCATCCCCCGGACCCCCAGCCTTGGGAGCACC
>JAWWTY010000160.1:1693389-1709656 GCA_035222235.1 Margarornis squamiger | reverse complement strand
CCAATATTTCCATGGCTATTCCCCCAATATTTCCATGGCTTCCCCCCAATATTCCCATGGCTATTCCCCCAATATTTCCATGGCTATTCCCCCAACATTTCCATGGCTATTCCCCCGATATTTCCATGGCTGTTGCCCCAATATTCCCATGGCTATTCCCCCAGTATCTCCATGGCTATTCCCCTTTATCTCATGGGAGAGGGAGGAAATGACCAGCTCTTTGAGCTGATGGTGTCCCACAGCCCTGGCTGCTGCCCCAAATGTGAGCACACAGCAAACATATGCCACGTTTTATTTGCCAGCTGTAGAAAAGCTGGGTTTGGAGCACACGACATGTCACATCTGCTTAGGCAACAAAATATTGCCCTGGATGGGTTCCCTTGGAGGAAAGGCTGTGTTTCCTGGTGCCTGTTAAACTGGGAGTATGAACTGTGTGAAATGCTGTGGATCCCCTGAGTTTCTCTCTTGTTTGCAGCAAGGGAAGCCCTATGTCTTCGACAGAGTGTTACCTCCCAACACGACCCAGGAACAAGTTTATAACGCCTGTGCCAAGCAGATTGTTAAAGGTAGGTGTTGTCTTTGCTTCTCCCTGTCCCCTCAGGCTGTTTAGAGGCTGGATCATGAATTTTTAGATGTCTGCATGAGAGTTTACTAATTAGTAATTCCAAGTGTTTCCTTTTTCTTTGGAGGTTTGTCTGTGTAAAAGGAACACCGACAGAGGAGCTGAAGGAATTGCTGTAGTTGTTCCTTCCTCTCTCCTTGGGTGTTATTCTGCACAAACACTTGCTTTTTGGGATGTAAGGAATAATCCTTATATCCCAAATATGCACCTTAGAGTGGGAGGATGAACCATTAAAGGAGAGCATAGCAGGCACTGGTTTGGCTGCTTTGCCTCTTGGATAACACCCTGTTTGTTTGAAACCAAACCTGTTGAAATCTCGAGATGTTCCCTCGAGAATCAAACTTTTTTGGGTGCATTTGAATCACCTGCCATAACCCCCCACCTCCCAAATCACCCCCCCCAGACCTCACACGTGGTTCTGAGGCTGGATAGTCCATCCCTGATGGTATTCCTGGAATCATGGAATACCCTGGGTCGGAAGGGACCCCTCAGGATCATCGAGTCCAAGCCCTGGCCCTGCTCAGACACCCCACCAATCCCACCCTGTGCCTTGAGAACCTTGTCCAAACCCCTCCTGAGCTCACACACTGTGGTGCAGCATCTCAGGGGTTGCAAGTAGCACCTGGTCTCCTCTTTCCCTGGCCTTGTGTGGTGTCCCTGTGCCCTCCAAGCCTTGGTTCCTGGTTTTTGGTGTGAATTCCAAGTGTGCAGACAGTGGGAATGGTGGCAGAGCTGGTCAGGGCTGCGTGGTGAGCACTGTGTGGGGCTCATGTGGCTGGAGATGCCAGGGATTTGTCCAGAGGTGCAGGAGCTACTGGAGCCCCCTGGAAGGGTTTCCTGGTGTTTTGGGATGGAGCTGGAGAGGTCCCTGGAGCTCCAAACCCACTTCTGGAGGAGATCGGTTGTCCCACTCCAGCAGCCTGGAGCAAACCCACCAGGTTTAGCCCAGGTGGATGGGGGTGAGGACCAGAATGAAAATTATCTGGTTTTGGAGAGCCAAAATGAGTCATAAAAATTCCATGACCTCTCCTCAGAGGGGAGCCTGATGACAGCAGGCTAAGCCTTGAATTAAAACTGGTGGGACTGGAGCTTAGGGATCATTAGTTCCAACTCAACTCTTTGGGAGCTCAGGGAGCTGTTTGAGCCCTCCAGGGTGTGCTGAGAGAAGGAGCACATTGCTCTTTGTGGCCATGTGGAGGGGTTTTATGTCCTCTCTGGAAACTGGTGAGAGAAATAAACCCCTTTGTGAGAGGGATTTGGAAGGAGTAAATCAGTGAGCAAATCGTCCTCATGAAGATAGAATAGAGGAGAGAAATAAACCCCTTTGTGAGAGGGATTTGGAAGGAGTAAATCAGTGAGCAAATCGTCCTCATGAAGATAGAATAGAGGAGAGAAATAGAAAGGGAAACTCTTTCCAAAGTCCTGCTTGAAAACAGAGCTCATCATTGCCTTTCACATCCAAGTGTGGTGGGGAGGGTGTACAAGAAAGGCAAAGGGAAAGGGAAAAGGGGAAAAAAGAGGGAAGAAGAAAGGGAAGGGATGGTGTGAGACAGGGAAGGAGAGCACAGAGTGATGTCCTGGAGCTCTGAGCTCACGTTTCCCTGGGGCCAATTCCCACTTTAAACCCTAAATCAAGTGTAGGGTGTGACTTGGGCTGGGCTGTTTCTGGGGCAGTGGACAATCAATTCTCCATGGAATGGGAGCTGTTCTCCAGCTGGGAGCACTCTGGGAGCCTGGCAATGGCTCAGGTGCTCCTCAAGGTTACCCTTGGCCATCAGGTGTCCCTGCAGGGCCAGGAGAAGGCTGGTGTCCCACTGGGACTCGTGGGAAAAGGGTCCCTGGAACAACTGGGGTAACTGTGCTGGCAGTCACAATTAGCTTAATGAGGGGGCTCTCACTAATGAGGAGTGGGGCTGAAGGGAACAGCTGGAGGGCATTCCAGATGTGAGGGACAAGGAGCTTCAGGAGTGGGGTGGGGCTGGAGGGAACAGCTGGAGGGCATTCCAGATGTGAAGGACAAGGAGCTTCAGGAGTGGGGCTGAAGGGAACAGCTGGAGGGCATTCCAGATGTGAGGGACCAGGAGCTTCAGGAGTGGGGTGGGGCTGGAGGGAACAGCTGGAGGGCATTCCAGATGTGAGGGACCAGGAGCTTCAGGAGTGGGGCTGGAGGGAACAGCTGGAGGGCATTCCAGATGTGAGGGACCAGGAGCTTCAGGAGTAATAAAATGCTGGGATACACAATGAGATGTGGGGAATCACCACTGGGGATTGGATTTTTTATTAAAATACACTAAATAAAATCCTGTTAACCCCTCTGCATTAATTAATTCATTAAATAATAGGGCACCAAAATAAACTCAAACAAATAGAATACTAAAAGGCACTAAAAAAAATGCTGTTTAAGACCATGCCTTAATTAACTCTTTAGTTAATAAGACACTAAAATAAAATCAGATAAATAAAATATTAAAATACACACTGAGGTGTGGGAGAATCACCAATCACCACTGGGGATTGCATTTTTTATTAAAATGCACTAAATAAAATCCTCTTAAAAACCCTACATTAATTAATTAATTAATAAGAGACTAAAATAAAAGCAAATATATTCCCAAGTGTGGTTTGCCCTGGCTGGTCCATCCACTGCCCCAACAAAACCAACCTTTATTTCACTGCAGGTGATGCCAAGGGCTGTTTTCTCTATAGATTTTCTATATAGAATAAGGTATTTTTTGCTAATTGGGAGGGAATTAATGATCCATTCTTCCTTGGCTCTGTTCCAGTGTGGAGCTGAGCTGGTGTCTTGAATTACCTGCACAGAATAACCCTTTTTTCCCCCTTTATTAAAAGTAAAATTATTTTTAAAGTTTAACCAGATTTGCCACAAAGATGAAACAGCAGGAGTGAACTCTTATGGAATACTTGCAACTGGATTTTTTGATTATTATTTCTAATTATTTATTTTAGCCTTTATTTCCTTACAGCAAGAATAAGCAGTATCTCTATTTTTATAAGCAGATGAGGATGCTAAATAAATTAAATTGTATTAAATGTTAATACAGGAATTATTAAATACCAAAATACTTCTGCCACACTTAAACAATTATATCCTGTGTTTAATTAATGTATCTTATTTAATGATCCTTCCTGTCTGGACCACCTACATGGATACATATGGAGATGCAAATTAAGACATTATATATGTGTGTTTATGTAAATATAACATATATTACAATATATATAATAATTTATAATATAGCTCTGTATACATTTACTATATAATATGGTAATGTGTGTATATTTACTAAATAATGTAGTAATATATATATTTATAATATGTACTATAGCCATGTGTATATATTTAATATATAATATAGCCAGGTGCATATATTTAATATTTAATATTTAATATTTAATATTTAATATTTAATATAGCCAGGTGTATATATTTAATATTTAACATTTAATATTTAATATAGCCAGGGGTATATATTTACTATAAATACACACACATATATATTAATTCCCTGGAAGTCTCTATTAGGGGGGGAAACATAAATGTATTTTCCAGCCCTCCCAGATTTCTGGAAGTTCCTGCAGGCATTAAGCACTGCCAAGTTAAAAATGGGTATTTTTATATCTAAATGCAGTATCAGAGGATTCATTCTGCCTTGAAAGGAGTGTATTTGTGATAAACCAAATTTCTGTTCATCTCCCTTTTCTTCTTCTTTGCTCTCCTGCTCTGCAGACTTGGGAAACTTGGGAATGGATGAGGCCATGAACTGTTGAGGGTGACAGAGCAGCATTTCATATAATAATATGAGATTTATAACAAGAAATATATATGAATTTGTTTCATTTTCTCTCTGCTTTAAATTTCCAGGCAGTTAAGCTTTGCCTTTTCCATGTCATGCAGTGTCCAGAGATCATTTTGCCCTAGAAAAGTGGGCGTTCAATAATCCTGCAATTCCTTAATTGAGATTTCAATAGGAATTGGCTTTGTAGCTCAATACTTCCTATTTCCCCCATTCTGCACGGACCATTTTCTACTGTAAAGACTTGGGAAATGCTGATAATTCAGCTTTAAGGTGTCAGTGAGGTTTTTAATTGGTTTTTCCCTCCTTGCAGATGTCCTGGAGGGCTACAATGGCACAATCTTTGCCTACGGACAGACCTCATCAGGGAAGACACACACCATGGAGGTACAGTGGCAAAATCACATCAGCACAATTAAAGCAGGATTTGATGCCCTAATTACTGACCCAGGCAGCTCTTCTGGAGCTCTCAGGGAGCTTTGGGAAGGTTTGGCTCCTCCTGCCTTTAGTGTTTCGTTCAGTGTGGAGGGTTTTTTAAAAAGAGGTGTCTGAATAAACTAAGAAATGGTGAGTGAAAATCATAAAGCAGCTTAGGGGGGTGGGTGTATTTTCGGGGGTTTCAGTGAGATCTGTTAAGCCACCAATAAAGGGTCTGCAGAGTTCCCTCTGCATGCAGGATTAGGAAAATTCCTGCCTGGCTTATTGGTTTTCTCCTTTGCACTCCCCTTCTGGGAATATCCCCCTGGATGAGCTGGGAATTGTTGCTGGGGAGAAGAATACGAAATTAAACCAAATCATACCAAATGCCAGGGGCTGTGCCTGCTCATCTTCCTGCTACGTGAACTGTGGCTCTGCAGGGTTTGTCCTGTGGGTTTTGGGGTTTTTTTTTCCTCCCTGTTCAGGTAGAAGTCCTTTAGATATCCCAGCCCTGCTGGAAAAGGAGGCTCATTCGAGCGTTTAATCCTCGCGTGGCATTGTTCCTTCCCAAACTGGCTGTCTTGTCCTGGAGCATTTGAGTTCAGCTCTGAATTTTGCAGCTCGACAGCAAAGTTGGGCTTAATGAAAGGGAAAAATGAGCTTGCCTTGGTTTAACACCCTCAGCTGCTTTTTGACCCGGGGGTGAAAGGGCAGGGGAAGCCAAAGGGCCCTGCTGGAATTGCTCCCTTTCTGGAGGAGGCAAGAAGTGATGCCTCACGTCTAATTAAGCCTGTCCTTGGGAGGAAGGGGGGAAATCACTGGCTCAGCCCTCCCAGATGGCACAATCCTGAGTAATCCACCAGCTCTGGATGTAATTAAATCAAAATGTCTGCAGGGCTTGAGCTGGTGCTTGCACATGGCACGGGAAAGATCTCCTAAAGCCAATTTATATTCAGAATTACAAGCTGCGATAAAGAAAAACGACTGGAGAAAAAGGGCTGGTTTCCCTCTCTCCTAAAGAAAAAGCTGTCATTTTAAAGTGGAATCAAGTCCACATTGAGTTTTAATCCCCCCTCTTAGCCTAACATCCTCTTGTAAAGTTGCTAAAGTACGTTGTGGAAGGGAAAAATAGTCTGGAGTTGAAGAAAGAGCAAATCCTCTTGGCAAAGCCGTTATGGAGGATTTTGTGTGAAATGTGAAATCCTTCCTAGTGTTGGTGTTAAGCTCCAGCAGGATGTGGTGGTGTAATCTAGCCAGGAGAGGCTTTCTGGCATCCACAGGGCTGGGTAAAACAGTTGCCACCTGCATGGCAGGATAAACACCTTCGAGAAATTCGCTTTTATTTTTTTTTGCCCATGGCATTAAATTGATGGGCTTTGACCTCCCAGTGGAGTTTTCAATGCTTGGCCCCCAGAAACTGTAGTTATTATTATGTCAAGCCCCTGAACCAGAGCAGCTCTGTCTCAGGTGTCACACGTCACCTGCTGCGTCTGAATGTGGCAATTAATGTTCTGATTAAAAGCAGAGGCTTTGATGAGCACAGCACTCAGGGCAGGGGCTTGGGGGGAGTCTCCTGACTGCAGGGGCAGCTTGGCAGCAGCTGCACATCTCCAGATCCTCCTGAGGTTACAGCTGAATCCCTGGGAATCCCTGTGGTTTCTTCCTTTTCCTACCCCAGATTTCCAGTGAATATCATCCTGCCTTTGCCTTGCTCTTCCTTTCCAGCTCGTCCCTCTCTTCTAGTTCCAGGTCCCTTGCCCGTAGCAGGGTTTTGGAACTGGATGGACTTTAAGGTCCCCTCCAAGGCAAACCATTGTGTGAGCCTCTAAATGACAGTGGGACCTGCTTCAATCAGCCCTTGTTTGGATGAAAACCCCACTGAGGTTTCTGTTGGCTTTCCCAGGGAGAAGACCTGAGCCCAAGGAGGTGAAGGAGTGGTTGAGTGTGGAGCACACCTCGTGTTTTACAGCTTGAGTTCTGAGCTAGAAGCAGCTGTGGGAAGAAAAGCATAAAAACCATGGTTATCATGGGGCTTGTTGGGGCTGGGAGAATTCTTAAGTCAATGTTTTACAGGCTGTCACTTCCCAGGGAATGTGTTCAGGTGGGGCACCTCTGTGGCACAGCTTGGAATTCCAAGCCTCCTTTTCCTGGGGTGACAAGCCAGCTCCACCAAAGCCCCACTCCAGGAAAGGGGTATGGAATGGCCTGAGCATTCCTGGCTCTGGAGCTGCCTCTGCTGCTTTGGGGACTGAGAGTTTTGCTGGGCTTTGGAGTGTAGACACAGCTCTGGCTGGATTTGTGTGCCCTGAGGAAATGCCAGCAAATCTCTGTTTATCCTGGTTTAGGGAAAGCTCCTTTCCCCTCCTTGGGAAAACTCTCTGTGCAGTGATACAGCTGGTTTCACTGAGCTTTTCCAGGAGTTTTTCAGGGAGAAAGGAGGGATAGCGTGAAAATGTGTGGTGGAGCAAAGTGCTGTGCTGGCAAGGGAAGACCAAGGGTTTGTACACACAAGTTCTCCCCTTCCTCGAGGATTTACTCTGTTCAATCCCCCTCTTTTTCATCCTCACAGCCTGGAATAAAGTGCTGTCTCACATGGGAAGGACTGTGGAGTTTTTGAGTAGCCCAGGAGGATATTGGTTGTGGTGCTTCTGCTGCAGAAGGTGCCATTATTTGGATAATTCAATTAAAGTATTCCCAGGTAGATCCAGCCGAGTGCTGCTTTGTGGGGAAGGCAGTGCAGCTGATTCATCTGCATTCCCTCTTTTTCCCCCTCTGGATGTTTGTGGAATTCCAGGGCAGAGAGCCAGGAAACTGCTGTAAATCCAGGCTGGGAGATGGAGGCAGAGGTGATGGGAGTTCTTTGGGTTAAACTGCCTTCACCCTGGGCTGCTGCTTGGAAGCTCCCTGGCATTTCAGCAGCTTCCCATAAACGAGGCAGTGGCTCAAAGGGCTGTATTTAAATATGCCAATAAAGGCTCCAACAGGTCAGTGTGACCCACTGCTCATTCACAAATGTTGGAAAACACATCCATGTGTGTGTCATTTTTCCCCCCTGTTTGGCTAAAAAAAAGGTTGATGTTTCATAATTTCAGCAATCTGGAGTTGGGTGGTTTAAGAATAATAATAATTCCCCAGTGCTGCTTGGAGTAAGATTTTTTTTATCCAGATGTGCTGCTCTGGGCAGTGTTAATTGGCCAAAAATCCATTCCAAAGGTGTTGCTGACACTGTGTTCTGATGGAGGCTTTGACTCCTGCCTTGTTAATGCATATTTGAGCAGTTCCATGAAACGCTGAGGAATAACAATACAGGGTGGGCTGTAGTCAGAAAAAAGGGCTTTATTTCAAATTGATATTTCTATTCCATTTCCAGTGCTCTTTGCTCCCCTCTACGTGCTTGGCTTAGGAAAAAAAATAAAGAAAAGACAGTGGGACTGAAAGCAGCCAGGGAGGTTGTTGGGGTTAGTTGATATTCGTTTCTTGAAAGAACAGAGGAAGGTAGTTGTGCAAATTAATATGGAAAACAGGAGGGTTTGTAAGGCACAGCGCTCTGGCAAGGGGCCCAGCGAGCTCAAATCAGAAGATAGGATTTTTAATCCCCAAATCCCCACAGCCCAGATCTCCCTGCAGCTCTGGAGCACGGTGGGGGAAGAGGAACGGGGTGGTTTAATGCTCGTCGGTGCTGACGTGTTCCCAAACACCTGGTTTGGTCCTTGTGTGGTTGTGTTTGTGCCTCCCCTTGGCTGGAAAGGGATGCTGCAAACGGTGCCAGGAGCTGCCAGGACACAGAGGGGCTCCATGGGGTGGGCAGTGGGCACTGCCAAGGGTGAATCCCCCAACACTCATGCAGAGGGCTCTCCCAGGAAGGGTTTCCGAGTTAGGGCTGTGTTTTGTGCCCGCAGGGAAAACTGCACGACCCTCAGCTCATGGGAATCATCCCGAGGATTGCACATGACATCTTTGATCACATCTACTCCATGGATGAGAACCTGGAGTTCCACATCAAGGTAAATGTGCAGTGATGTGTTACGTAAGGGGTCGGACGGGCGGGAGGTGCCTCCACCCTGGAATGTCTTGCTGTGGATTTGGTCTTCTCTCCCTTCTCTGACTCCAAAAATCACAGGGTTTCCCAGCAATAACCTAATCCAGTGTGTTCCCAGCTCAGGTTTGCTGGGCAGCGAGCCCTGATTCCCTGCAGCTCCTCCAAAGGCTGCCCCACCAGCTGTGACCAGAAATCCCACCGAGGACATTTGGGACACACTGACACGTCCCTGCCCCGAGGACACCAAGGTCCTCCGTCGTGTGTGGAGCTGGAATGGAGGGGGAAGGCTTTGGGCAGCTCATGGAAGGATGGTTAGCAGTCATTTTTAGCCCAAGAGCTGCTGTCTGGGCTCCTTCCCAGGCTGTTCCAAGGCTCCATTTGAGCAGCTCCCATGTTTTCCCACGTCTCTGCCTCGATCCCAGCCATGTGATCTCCTGGATTTCTTTGGAGTGACCTTTCATTCCCGCTGTTCATCCGTGGGGGGCATTGCTCCATCTGGCAGAGTCAGGGTCAGGCTACAGCTCGTTTCCAGCAGGAAAATTCCCCAGTTGATGGCAGGAAAAAGGAGCTCTCCTTGGGTTCAGTGGGGCTCAGTGGCTGGGGGAAGGCTCTGTCCCCTCTCCTTCCCTGGCTTCTGTCCCCTGGGAACGGAGCTCTTTGTCCTTCCCCTGCCTAAAAGTTAAGGGACAAGTGGCTTTTTGGTGCTAGCTGCATCAAACCCTTTGCAGCACTTCTGGGGGAATATATATCTGGATTTATTTTAATAATGTGGTACCTCTCAACCAGCTCCTGCTCTCATTGTGAAGCTCCTTAGCAGGGTCTGTTTGTGGGGTGCTTGTTTAGTACAGACACCGTGAAAAAGTGCAAATAAACCCTTAAATCCTTTGCTAGACCTTAGATTGTGAAATACTGAGCTCCTTGAGAGGGGACACCTCTGAATTTCCCCCTCCCAGGAGTGATTCCCACTGATTTCCTTCCCCCAGGATGCCAACAGATGGAGACCCCCAGACGTAGTAAATCCCTGCCCCAGCAGATATCACTTCATAAATCACGTTCTGCCAGCACAGGATTGTTTCAATGGGCTCCCATCAGAGCTGACATCCATGAATATCTTAACAGAAGAGCTGCCTGAATAGCAGGCAGTGAGTGAGGGATTGTAAAGGAGCTGTCAGGGAGAGGAATGCCAGGATTGAACCAAACTGTCACACTCCTCCAACAGCTGAGCCAACACTGCAAATTAATAGGCTTTTTTTCCCTCCCTCTCTTTAATGGAGATCCATCTGGAAGAGGGAGGGGAGCGTGGTGTCTCCTCTGTGTGTTGGTCCTGAGCTGGGGGGTCAGGGGATAATATGGGTTAAGTCTGGCTTAACTGGACTGCTGGGCTGGAAATGGGGCACAGGGGATGCAAAGGCACAAAAGCAAAATAGAACTGTATTTACTAGCAGTTGTCACATAGGGAGATCGACTCATCAGTATAAAAAAAAACCCCAGGTAATTTATTTTTTCAGGTGAGAGAAAATGAGACTTTACTGAACAGCAAGATGTGTAACCATCTAGTTAAATAATCCCTGGATAAAGCTTCTTTAGGGAATGGTTGGGCCCCACTCCCCTCACACATTTTTGTTTGCTCTGCAAGGCAAATACCCTTTTTTTAAGAGTCTCTTTCATTCATTTCCCTTCTTAATTTCTTTCCTTAGGACAGTTGTGTCTCTTTGTTACAGAAAGGCCCATTTTCAGTTTCTAAATTTTAGAGACTTTGATTCAAGACAGAACTTTTCCATGGGCTGCATTTAAAAGCTTAATTTAATATATGTATTGCTTAGGCTTATGGAACTTGTATATACCTTTTGCACTTCTCAAACCTGACCCTTCTCCTGCTGGACTGATATGAAAGCAACTGAATTGATTGCTTCTGCTCCATATTTTTGTCCATTTTGCCTGTGTTAAAAAAAGAAAAGGAAGATAAGATTTGCCTGAAGGTTGTTGTTTTGTTTTTTTTGTGTACTTTCCTGATGAATCATTGATAGATGGAGAGGGATCAATGACTTGTAAATCACTCGACATACAAGTATGTTCCCAAGGAAGATGTAACTCAAACTGTGTGGGAGGTGGGGTTTATTTTGGTTTGGTGCTTTGGCAGAGGTGGAAATAGAGATACAGAGCGTTTTAAATCTGTAATGTTTGTGATTATTTAATTAGGTCTCCTACTTTGAGATATACTTGGACAAAATAAGGGACCTCCTGGATGGTGAGTTCTGTATTTCTTAAGTGGCTGCCTTGGTAAAGTGCTTGGCATCAATGCTTAAGGGCAAACACTTGCTTTATTTGGGAGGGAGTTAAATTGAAACTGTGTGACTGGGTTTGAGAAGGAGAATTTTGCAGCTGAAATCATCTGATCTGCCTCTTGTGCACCTGCTTATGAATCAGTGAGCACAGAGCATCTGACAGACCTCAAGGCAGGTCTGAGCCTCCGTGGCAATTTATGTTCTTAAAGGAAAGCTGTCATTTAAAAATGGGGATAATGTTCTACAACACAGTTCGGTCATTCCTTGCTTTGCTTCTCCTGGGAGTGCTCTGTGTCTTCTCTAGATAGTTGTGTGTCTCAGAGGGGTGTTGGTGAGAGCTGTGTTGGACCAGTGTGGGCACAGAAACGTGTGCCCATGGGAGCCCAGAACGGAGCTGCTCTGAGTTCCAGTCACTTCTGTCCCCTCTGCCTTGGCCAAATCCAGCCTGCTGGGTCTTCAGGGGATTAATCCAAGGCAGAAACAAAAGCCTTTTGCCATGAAGTTCACTTTAAATGAGCAGGCACGAGGCTGCCGGAGCAGGGAACAACTTTGGTGTGCCAGAAGTGCCGGTGGCTGCCGAGGGAGGCAGCTCTCCCTGACAGTGTCACACGCGCTCAGGGGCTCTGTCATGGCAAGAGGTGACACATCATTCCCTGTGCAACACCCCTCACCCCCTCAATGCTCTTTTCCAGTGTCAAAGACAAACCTCGCTGTCCACGAAGATAAAAACAGAGTCCCGTATGTGAAGGTACAGAGATGATTTAATCCTCGCTTTTGCCTTCTCTCTCACATGTGCCTTTATTTACACCTTTCCATTCCCATCCACTGTGTTTGCTGAAATCATTCAGCTCAGATTGCTCAGCCTTGAGTGTTGGAGTTGTGTTGGTTCCTGGATTGGAAGAGTTTCCTGAAATATTAATGGGCTCGAATCGTGTTTGTGTTATTTTCCTGACTTTGAACATTTCCATTTTGTTGGTATGGTGTTAAATTTTAAGTAGTCACATTCCCCTTTCATGTCAGCTATGAAAGAGAACAACTTGAAGAATTTTGTTCTTTAATATTTTGTTGCATGGCTGTCTTTAATCTCACCAGAGTTTAGAACACATTTGTTGGGTTGGGAATGTGTTTGATGAATTTCTGGGCCCCCACTTCAATGTAATATATTTCCTAGGAACATATGTGAGCCTTTAAAGATATATAGAATGTTGCTCTGTTTATTCTCAGCCTGAGGAGAAAAAAGCATTGTTAAAATAATTTATTCAGTAATATTGCACTAAGAGAACAAGGACTTTGCATCCTGTCTTGTAGTTTGAGGGAGAACAATTACCTTGGGGAGGTAATCCAGCCCCAATTAATAACAGGAATAGATGGTGTGTGCCTTCTACCTATAGAAAACATCCTGCTGCATGTTTGGGGTCTGACTGAGCCTTTAATCTTGTGAGAAACATGCCAAGTTTACCCCGTGGAGTCCTGAAAGTCCCTTTACAAAGGCGTGTTTTGGTCCATTGCCTCGTTAACGAGCGGGCTCGATGTTGGTGGCTCTCCTAATTATTTTGTTCATTAGTGTTAAATCCTCCTCTTAAGGTTTCTGATTCCCACTTGCCTCTTGCTAGGGCTGCACAGAAAGATTTGTGTCCAGTCCTGAAGAGGTGCTGGATGTCATCGACGAAGGCAAGGCCAACCGGCACGTGGCCGTGACAAGTGAGTGTCCCCTGGAGCTCCTCTGCCTGCAGGGCTTGGCTTGTGCTGCTTCCCAATGCACAACTGCCCCTTCCCAAAGGACTCTGAGTCCCTGCCATGGGCGAGGCACAAATCCCAAGCCTTTGGGATGGAAGGAATATCCTTTTGTGGCACTTCCCTGCTCATAGGAACGCGGCTGGATGGATTTTCAGCTCCCGAATTCGGGACGTGGTGTTACAGCGTCAGTCCCTAAAACACCACAGTGGGGGTTGTTGCCCAAAGATCTTTTGGGAATTAGGAATAACTGAAAGGATGTGTTCCCATTTCTCCTTTTTGCTGCAAGGCAAGACCTGGGAGCACTTCAGGGGTCCAAGAGCAGCCAAAGGGTGTGGAGCAATTACCACCCCCTGCCTGCTCATCTCTGGCAGTGACCTGGATGGAGCTCCAGTGATGGCAAAGCTCCCCCAAGTCCTGAATTCAGCCCCAAAAGGATCTCTTTGGCTGTGCCAAACCTCTTGGCTTGCTGGCATTGCAGGGCTAAAAGGGCCTGTTCCCCAGTTGGTACTGGGAGGTGTCTTTGATCCAGGCAGTGACCTAGGCAGAACCTCAGTTTGTAACATAACCTTGGTGCTGGGGGTTTCTTTTGTGGGGTTTGTCTTTTAATTCAATTTCATTTCAATTCATTTGATTCCCTGAGTAACTCTCTTCCATGTCTCTGCCTTCTTTCTCTGCTAAACACTGTTCTGCTTCAGCTTTCCCATCATACTGATAGAAATTCATTCTCTTTCCTCTGAGTAACATTTCCTCCCACTATTTCTGCTATTTTCTTTAACAAAAAAGTACCCAAATACACCTCTTTTTTTTTTTTTCTTCTTTTCCTGGGATATCACCTGTTGCTTTTGGTGCACTTGGCAAAAGTGCTGACAGAGTTTGACAAACAAGGAGTTTTCCCTGGGCTGAAATGGCAAGGAGCAAAATTGGGAAGTGATATTGAAAAAAAAAAAACAAAAAAAAACCCCAAAGAGTTTGGAGATGGAGGAAGAGAAAAAGGGAATTTAAATAACTGTGAGCACTGATGGGAATGGGGGAAAGGTGGAGGTGGGTTTGTGGTAACAGAGGAAATAGAGAAAACAGATGAGGAAGTGCTTTGCTGATTATTAACATTTTTCTTTTTGCTCCTTTATGAAACCTCAGAGTTACAATCAAACACACAGCAAGGAGAAACTGAAACTGTTTTACCTGTGAGCTGAGGGAAGGAGGATTTTTAACCACCCAAGCCATAAAAATCCCTCTGAAATTTGAATTTAAATAGTGTGTGTTTGGTGAAAAGTTTTGTTAATTGCACTGAGAGCTGCCCAGCAACTTTTTATGGCATTTCTAATTATTTGGGTCACGTTGGGAGGGAGTGGGAGCTGGTTTTGTGGCCCCTGAGCTTTATTTGCAGGGCTCTCCCTTTGCTGCTGGATTTGGTAGGCACAGCCCAGCTCTGGGGAGCTACAATTCCTTGCCAGGTTGAATTTAGACCCACCCTGTGGTTGCAGATATGAATGAGCACAGCTCCAGGAGCCACAGCATCTTCCTCATCAACATCAAACAGGAGAATGTGGAAACAGAGAAGAAACTCAGTGGGAAGCTTTACCTGGTGGACTTGGCTGGAAGTGAGAAGGTAAATTTTCCTTTTTCCTGAGCTGCTGGTGGGTTCAGAGTGTGCAAACCAAGAAAAGCCATCTTAGGTTACCATCAGAAAGGCTATTTTTATTTCTTTTATTTATTTTTTAAATGTGGGCTGTAGAAAAGGGGCAGGTCAGAACTGTTGGTATGAAATGCAACCCCCAGCCCCTCCCCAAATCTGCAATATTTCTAGTGGAGTGGATTGAACCAGTGGACTTTTATACAGCTTTACCTTTAGTTCTGGGTATCTGAAAAAAGAAATGTAATTTTTATGTGGTTTGACAAATAGTCAAACGTGTTTCTAGGTTTTCTGTAATTATTTCTCTTATTAGATCAGTGAAATAGCAGCAGTTTTATACCTGAAGTCTTTCTAAACTCCCTGAATGTCTCTCTTCATTGTGGTGACTCTTTCTGCTTTACAATATGTATTTATTGGAAATACACAGATAAAACCCAGTATTTTATCTATTTACTGAAGGAGTAATGGCCTGCAACAGCATTGCAGTGCCAAAATAATTCCCAGTTCTCATTCTAATGTCTCCTGGAGTGTTCCAAACTGGTTTTACTGGTGTTTGGCTTGTTGAGACACACTAATTGATAACCCCTTGGTCCAGTGCAGTAGTTAATTGTGTTAATGTCTGTGATTGCATATATTACACTGTGAATTAAAAGCTCTTTATGGTGTTTACAAAACAAGGGCCTAGTCAGGCACTGCTCTTTCCTGAGAAATAAACTTCTGTGGTCCATCATGTTTGGACACTGGGCACAAAACCTGAAATAAGGGTTTCCTCAGGAGGTTGTCTTCTCAAAAAAATGCAATTATTTTTCTTTTATGCCACTTTGTGGCCACTAAACCTGCATTCAGGGTCAGTGGCATCCCCCTTCACCTGTCCTGGGATTCCTGGTCCATACAAAGCCAGGATACTCATCCTGGGGCCACTGGGTGTGCCCTGAGATTATCCATGTGGTGTTCCCTGTCTGCAGGGACAGTTTGGTCCTGGAATTGCCCCCCAGGTGTCCTCAAGCAATCACAGCCTTGCCCCGACTGAAATTAGGGTCGTTTTGCTCTTATAGTGGAGGAAAGGTGGAATTATTATGGGCCTCCACTAACAACAAATCCCCTAGAAAATGCTCCTGGGGGCAGGCTTGGTTGGATTGAATGGCAGGAGCATCTAGAAGTGTTGCAGGGTGGCTGTGTGTGACTGCTCTGCTCTCTTTGGTAGGTCAGCAAAACTGGAGCCGAGGGAGCTGTTCTGGATGAAGCTAAAAATATCAATAAGTCTTTGTCTGCTCTAGGCAATGTGATATCTGCCTTGGCAGAAGGAACTGTAAGTAATCCTGTTTTGTGTTGTTGGAGAATGGCTTTTTATTTATCTGTTTCTTTGCCATCCACATCAAAAAAAAGAAATGAGCTAACATTTCAATGCAGGAGGAAGAAAATATTCGCTTTCCAGCCACAAACCAGTGACACTCTTGCTGTTCTGCTCCAGAAAAGAAACTCATCCTCAGTGATTTCCCTTGAGTGGTTATCCCATCTTATCACAGAACCCTGGAATCAGCTGGGTTGGAAAAGATCTCCAAGATCATCAAGTCCAACCCTTGATCAACCCCACTGTGATTACCAGACCGTGGCTCTGAGTGCCATGTTCACTCTCATGTTAAAAACCTCCAGGGATGGAGAATCCACCACAGCCATGGGCAGCCATTCCAATGTCTGATCACTCTGTAAAGAATTTCT
>JAWWTY010000160.1:1680076-1691047 GCA_035222235.1 Margarornis squamiger | reverse complement strand
TCTCCTCTCCCCTCCGCTCCCCTCCCCTCCCCTCGCCTCTCCCCTCCCCTCCTCTCCTCTCCTCCCCTCCCCTCCCCTCTCCCCCAGCACTGTTTAAAATGAAATTCCTCCTGTGTCCTGCTCAGAAAACCCACGTTCCGTACCGAGACAGCAAAATGACGCGGATATTGCAGGATTCCCTGGGGGGCAACTGCAGGACCACCATTGTCATCTGCTGCTCGCCCTCGGTGTTCAACGAGGCAGAGACCAAGTCCACGCTGATGTTTGGCCAGAGGTGAGTCCTGCTGGGGATACTGGGCTGGATGGCACCCCTGCACATGTCCCCAGTGCCAGCCAGGGGCCAGAGGGGCATTTCCAGGGTGCTTTCTGGAGTTGTTCCCATAGAGCACTGGAGAGGACCATCCCTTCGCTGCCAGTGGCACCAGCAGCAGGGTAAATGTGAATTTAGGAAGGTAATAACCCCGGGAGGTTTTTCCTGCAGCAAGTACCAAGTAATGGTGTGGTGGTGCTGTAAGATTTGGTGGGGAAGGGAAGGGCACTGGGCAGTTTGCTGTGGGATAACTCCGTGGGAAGTGTCCCATTTTGGTGTATCTCGATGCTTTTAAGAGGTGTCTCCTCCTCAGGGGTCTGTGTTATGGTTCTAAAAGGTATCTTTAAGCCATTAAGGAAAGTGAAGAATGTGGGCTCTGGGTAACATTGACAGCTTTGGTAGGTTATTGTGATGGCTCATGGACATTCTTATGTTTGAGGGATCTTAACAATTTAGGAACAAAATCCTCAGAAATGAGCAAAGGTGAGAGAAGTGTGGAAGTATCCAGAAAGAAAATCTCTCTTCCTTCCATATGTGTTTGTCACCAATATTCCTATAAAATACCTTGGCAAATTTTGCAGAAATGGGTCAGGCTCATTATGTAATTACTGCTCTTGTGGTAATAGAGGAGAACTCGGGTACTTTGGAAAATTACCCCTTCTGATTCATTTGTGTAGTAGCAGAAAGGAGAAATCCTAGCCAGTCAGGATTGCTTGGACTAGAGTTTAACAGTTTGTAGGATGCAATAAGTTTGTCTTTGTGTAAAAATGGGTTGTTTTCCACCAGCTGTAATTTTTGGGCTACAAAAGGAAGCAGTGGCCATTAACAAAATCAGATTTGGAATTGCCATGCAGTTTTATTTCACCATTTTATGATGAATAATATGTTATTGAAGACAGAAGAAACTTCTACTTCCCAAATCTGTGTGTGCCAGCTCATTTCTCTGACGTGACACTGGCAAGGGCCTGAATGCCATTAAAGGGAAGGTACATGACTCAGGGCTGATTACTGGTTCCTCCATGGCAAAAAAAGAATTGTATCACCATTAAAATAAGTGGCAGGAGTGAAATTCCTCTTCACAGCCCCGCTGCTACTACTAATCAGCACATACATGTGCTCCTCTGACAGCAGGGAATCAGCTTATTCTCCTTCTACTCCACTTTTTCTTGTGCTTTTATATCATTTTTAAGATAAACTTTATGATGTGGTGCTTTTTGTCCCAGTCCAGTTAAATGAGTGGAAACTTGAGCCCTGCTTTTGGCTGCAGAGACAATAAATAAACCCTGAGCATTAGGAGTTATTTTAGAACACTTTTTTTAAGGTAATAAAACTCCTGCAAAACTGGTGTGGGTGCTCCATGGTGGGTCTCAGGCCAGGAAGGGCTGTGAGGTGACAGCTCACCCAGCACAGCAGGAACATCAGGGCTTGGCTTTGTCCTTAATCCAAGAACACATCCCAGAGCTTCTCATTTTCATTGAGTTCATTTGGGTGGGAAGGACTTTAAAGCCCACTCAGTGCCACCTCCTGCCACGGGCAGGGACACCTCCCACTAGCCCAGGATGCTCCAAGGGAACCCAAGCTGCCCTTGGACACTTCCAGGGCTGGGGCAGCCACAGCTTCTCTGGTAGTTTGTGTTGTGACAACATTTTGCACCAAACCAAGGGTCAGGTTGGAGCTGAGCCCAGGTTTTGTTGTGCAGAGCCAAGACCATCAAGAACACGGTGTCTGTGAACCTGGAGCTGACGGCCGAGGAGTGGAAGAAGAAGTATGAGAAGGAGAAGGACAAAAACAAGAGCCTAAAGAATGTCATCCAGCACCTGGAGCTGGAGCTGAACAGGTGGAGAAATGGTAGGTGCCAGGAACTGGGGATGGGTGCCTTTCTTCCTGGTTAATCTCACCTTAAATCACAAGAGTCACCCATTCTGAGCTCACACTCAGCTGTGGCTCAGGCTTCAAAATAGGAACTCAAAGGTGAAGCAGCCAAATCCATTTAAATTCCCAAATGAGTTGGATCTCAGGTGTAGAGAATGCAGGGAGGCATCTCTGGTTTTAATATTGTTGATAATAAAGAAAAGGAGAAATGTCATTCTGCTTGAGGGTTTTTGAAAGAGCTCTGCTCCTCAGGCAGGAGAATCAGCTCCATTGTGCTTTAGGGTATCTGGACCTTGGGGTTTTTTATAGCTGAGTTTAACATTGGAATAATTAATCCTTCCCTACAGTGATAGGTAGTGTCATCTGGTGAGAAGAATCACCATTCGCCTCCTTCTGTGGCTCCTAAGTGAGGTTTATGTTGAGAACAGCCACTTTTCAATTTGGGAACACAGGGAATTAAGTCCAGGCAGGTTGTAAGGATGGTAGAGGGAGAAGAGGGTTTTTTTTATGCATACATACAAAATAAATACTTTTTATTTCATCTGGAATGCTGGGAAATAATTTTAGCAAACCAGCCTTACTTTGAATTTTTTTCCTTTCACGTTTCAAAACTCAAACTACCAAACAAGCCCCAGCTCAAAGAAGCCAACCCTGCATCTCTCCTGAAACCCCAACAAAGCCCTGGCAGTAAAATACTGCTCTGGATTCATTTTTATCTTCTAAGCTGCTTCTCATCCAGGTCCTGTGTGTTGATGTGCAAAGCAGAGGCATCCAAAGCAAGGCCAAATCTGTGATTTAATTATTAGGCACAATTGGTGACCTGGCTTTGAAACACCCTGGGTGCAACCACTGCTTGCAGGAGAAACCCTGACCTTTGTGGGTGCAGAACCTGCTGCCCTCCCTCCTCTCCCTGTGCTGTTTCCTTGCCTTTCAGATGAGCTGGTGACCTCGTGGCTGTGCTCCCTGCCTTTCTCTGGAGCCTCCAGCCCAGGGAATATTTCCCTTAGGAGCACAGTGCCATTGCTATGGAGACCTGGGGCTGCTCCTGGCAGTGCTGCCCTTTATAACCTGCCCCTACTCCCCCTCCATCACCCCGTGTTTGCTAAATGTGACCACTTTCATTTCCTTGCCATCCTAGAAACTCTTTTTTTTCCCTATGAAATCCTTTCTCTGGGCTGTGTAAACAAGGCTGTCTCTGCTGGTTTGTGTAAATCCTCCCCCTCCCCATCCCCTGCCTCCATCAGTCGTGCCGTTCTCATCAGCGTTACCCAGCAATACATTCAAAATACTATTGATTTCTGGTGTGACCTCCTGCAATCCCATCCTTGGGAAGGAGATGCTGTCAAAGGAGGCTCTTTCCAAAGGAAAGGGTCACAGCAATTGCATCTTGGATAATTTTCCACTGGTGTAGCTGATTCCAGAAATGAAGGAGGTGTTATACAAAAGAAAAAGGTATGATATGACACAAAGTGGTAGCAGGAAATGGGTGTGCCCAGTTCTCCCTGGAGCTGGATTTCAGCATCCAGGTGCACAAGCTGGTCTGTGTTTTCCAGGGAGGAGGTTGTTTTCCAGTGAATGAAAAATGAAACCTTCCTTTTGGGAGGCTCCTGGGGGATTCTCCCCAGCCTGAGGAGCATTGCCATGTGTACAATGGCCCCACAGCCTGACTGAGCCCACCTTCCCTGCTCTGCTTCATCCAACAATGAAAAATCAATTTACATTTTTCTCATTAACAGTACAAAATACCATCAAGCCTCTAGAAACAGGGCAAAACCTGTTTTGAGTGAAGTGCTTTCACAGGGGTGATGGGGCCGGAGTTCAAATCACATTTTCATGCTTTAAGCCTCAAAAAATAATCTACCCTGCTAGTTGGTCGTGCTCTTTCATGCCCTGTTTGGGTCTGAATCAGCCTTTCTGGGGGTTGATATATTTGTCCTGTTGACTCATTTCCTTGCCAGCAAGATAAAGCAGAGCCTTCTGGCCAGAGGAATGGCTGGTAAGAGCTTTATGGGGTGAAAATATTGCAGCTTTCCATGGCAAAGGGTTGGCTGTGTCCTGAGCAGTGTGTGGGGCTCAGAGTGTCCCAGCAGACCGTGATGGGAGCACACTGAATTCCTGGCACGAGGGCAGTATTCCTTGGAGACTGTGATTCCAAAGAAAACGGGTCAAAGCTGGTGTGAGGGCTTCAGTTCCCAAGGCAGGGGGTGAATATTGTGGTTGTCGTGGTGCCCTCCCAGCCCATCACAGGGAGGGAGGGTTGGTAAAACAGCTGGAAACGTGGGCAGGAAGAGATGGTGAATTGCCAATAGTCTTTAGGATGTTGCAGGGTTTTCCTCCTTATTTACACCTCTGTTAATCCATGGAGCAAATCCCACCCAGCAAGGGTTTCAGTGAGAGCACAGCCAGGAATTTCGTGGGTTTAGTGGCAGCTGTTCAGCCCTTTGCTACATTTTCCTGGGATTATTAAGGTTGGAAAAGACCCCCAAGGTCATGGAGTGCAATGGGTGTGCATGTTTACGTCCCCAGCCATGGAGACAATCATCCTAACGAGGGTGGCCACCTTTCCACACCTACTTTTCCTTGTCATTCCTGTCCCTGGCAGTGGCACAAAGCCCCTCTTTGCTTTCCCGAGTCCTTCTCAGCCACTGCAAAGGACCATCCTGAGACACCCGTGGTTTTGGACACCCCTGTGTCTTTTCCTCTGTGCCTGCAGGAGAGGCTGTGCCAGAGGATGAGCAGATCAGTGCAAAGGACCAGAAGAACCTGGAGCCCTGTGATAACACCCCAATTATTGACAACATCACCCCGGTTGTGGCCAGCATCTCCACGGAGGAGAAGCAGAAGTACGACGAGGAGATCGCCAGTCTCTACAGACAGCTGGATGACAAGGTGGGATTTGTCTCCAGGGGCTGGCTCTGAGTGGGGAGCTCTGCCACAGTGGGTGGCTGTCTCTCAGGCCTGAGCGTGGTGAAGTGGAAGATTGGGAGAATTCCAAACACACTCCCTGCATAAAAGCAGGTCTTGCCCGTGATCTGTCCCTGCTCCCTGCACAGCGTTTGGGGGAGCTCAGCACGACATTGGAACCAAATTTCCCTTTGATTTCAAGGCCTCAGCACAGGCTTGTCTTCAGTGACTTCTGTAAAACCCCTCAGCAAACTGTTCTCCCTCTCTCCAAAGCATCATCTGCAGATTTTTAGATCTGTGTTAGAATTTTCAGGAAAACATTAGTCCATGTGTCCTTTGGTGGTGGTGCTCTAGCTGTGCCCAGAGTGCAGGTGGCTTATTTATTCCTTTATCTGCACAGCTTGAGAGTCATCCTTGGCACTTAAAGCTCTCAGCAATGCACTTACCCAGGGCTGGCCATTAAGAGCTTTGGCTTGTGTGAAGATGAGAAGTGGGGGGTGGGAAAAAAGGCTCCCTAAAGCCATTGGCCATTAGGGATGAGAGCAGCACAAAAGGCTGCCTAGCAAAAGGGGAGCTTCCATCCGAAATTCCAGTTGTAATTAGCAGGAAAACACCAGGAAGAAAGCCCCTCTGTGTCCTTGGCTGTTATTGTTGGGGTTTGGCTGTGTGTGAGTACGCAGGGAGGGAGTGAATTGTGTTTGAACCTGAATTCTGGTGTGCACGAGGTCTCTGGTTCCACACAGCAGTGTGTTGGTGGCTTTGAGAGGAGCAGTTAAGTCTTCAAGAAATTACAGCTTTTTCTTTTTCTGGTGGAGAATCCATTCCCAGTGGCAATCTCCAGCTTTTACAGATTGATTAGGAAATGGGAAAAAAAGGGTCAGGCATTCTTTCGCTTTCCTCATCAAAAATAGCAAAGCCCATTGAATTATTCTGCAGCAGGTTTGAGTTTTACCCTAGAAAGCATGAGAAGCATAATTTGGTGCAGGACTACTGGAAAGAAGATGGGCTTTGATCCCCCCAACCAAACCAAGAATATCACCATTTATACTTTTCCTGTGTAGCTCTGGGTTATGTGTATTTTCTCTCCTCTCGTGCCACTCAAAGGTGCACCAGGTTTGCTACTTTATTCTTCCTTCTTTTCTAGTGACCAAATGAGAAGTGGGAAAAGAAACTAAAAGTCTCCAATCCTCTTTCATTGCAGGATGATGAAATCAACCAGCAGAGCCAGCTGGCTGAAAAACTAAAGCAACAAATGCTGGATCAAGAGGAGGTAAGAAACTAAAAATAAATACACCGACCAAAGGAAAAACTCTTACGTTTTCCTGGTGGGCTCCTGGTTGAGTGGTTCTGTCACAGTTGTCCATGTCAGCTGGGGGAAATTCAGTAGGTGAGAGAAACCTGTGTGGCAGCCAGCTCTGAAATTCAGATCTCAGAATATTCCCAGAAGAGCCTTCAGCCTTGAGAAGTCGTCCTAATAACAATCCCTCCTGCTGGGAGGTGATGCTGGAAGGAGCATGGCCAGGATTTTTCACTTCCAATGGGGTTTTCAAGATGCCTGTACCCTTTCAGGTATCCCCACACCGTGGACCACAGGGAGTTACAGGTTTCCTACTCTGACTGTGTAAAAATTGCTCCTGGTAATAAATTGCTGAGGTTCGTTATTTTGGCAATTAGTGACAGTAACGGGAGAAATCTGTGAGCTGGAAAAATTGATTAGTGGTGATGCCACAGATCTGCTTTAAAATTGCTCCCTTGAAACGTTTGATTCCATAGCTTCTGCCCACAAAATGAAGGTTTGTTGGTCTGAAGGTGGGGAAACATGATCACTAACCCTACAGCTGGGTCATTCCCTGCTCTGTCACTCCTTTACACTGCTGTGATTCCCTGGGGGGTGTCTCCCCCAGCTGGAGCCCAGCACTACTCTGGCTGCTTTTTTTTGGGTGTCAAACCTTTCTTTTAATCAAAAAATGGTTCTCTCCGCGTCTCAGTCCTTATCCAAGCCATCAGAAGGGTCACCAAGGCCCCTTATCAAGCAGGAAACAACATCTGGATGTGTCTAACTTGTCACTTGTGACTTTCCTGCCACCTCTGGGGCTTGTCCCGTGTGCAGGAGTCACCAGCTGTGTTTTGTTCCATGACTGAGCTCCTCATCCCTTGCCACCCTGTGTCTGCCTCCCCATGGCCACACAATCCCAACCCTGTTGGTTCTGTTGGTGGTTTGTCTCCCTTCTCCCCCCTTTCTCACATCACTCTTCTCATCTAAAGCTGCCTTTTCCCCTCCTGCTTCTCCTCGTGTCTCATTTCTGGGCTGATGTGTATTCCTACTTTGTGTGAGCTGGTTGGGAGCAGCTCACCCACTTATTCCCACCCTTCTGTGTTCCAAACTCGGGATCACCCCTGGAAGATGCACCAGGTTCCCAGTGGCTTCCAACCCTTTTCCCCCTTCTTTTTTTTTTGCCCATTCCAAGTCTAGCTGTGCTGACTTTGGGACATCACACTGCTTGCTCCTGGGTCATCACCCCAGGAGCTTGTCCATCTCTTCCCTTTGGGAGCTCATGTGCTCTTTGATTTTTCAAGGTGTTTTTCCACGTGCACTGTGGGAAGGATGTCCCTGCTCCCTCCTGGAGCTGTGATTAGCCTGCTGATCCATGAGCTGAGAGCAGCTGCCTCGCTCTGCTTCCCCCTAATTAACCAGAGGCCTTTTTTCTGCTTCATTAAGCCAACAGGTTAATTATAATGTGAGGCCTGCTGCAGATGGCATAGGGCTGATATTGGTGTCTTTTGGTACCTTTTCATGTCTGGCTGCTTCTCAGGGTGCATGTTTTGGGGGAGTCTTAATCCTCCATCCTGCACCCCACGTGCCTGAAGTGCTGCAGCCACTGTCCCTTCCCTTTGGCTGCAGTTGATCCTTAAAATGTGTTATTAGTGGCCTTTGAAAATCTCTTTTTCCACGTAATAGGAGCAAGAATCTTCTGGGGAGCTGTGTTTATGCTCTAGGTGATACACAGCACTTCTTGAAGTCACATTAACACTCACACAGAAAATTTCCCCAGTAAATGCAAATAATAGTTCCATCTGTGTTTAGCAGAATGATTATTTGAAGCTATTTTGTTGTTTAAATATTTACATGCCATCTGGCCTTGGCAGTTCTGTGCCTTTTCCATACCCTGAGTGCACTCCTGAGGCTGCAGCAGTGCCAGAGAGATAAATTCCCCCTGCATCTGAGTCCTCCCTGCTCCACTCTGGGCACGTGGCAGCCTCTGGAGCTGCCTGCTTGCTTTCCTATTTTCCATTAGGACTCTGAGCCAAAAAAACAAAACAAACCAAAACAAACAAAACAAAAGCCATGTCTTCTGTGACATTCTGCTTTTAGGGGCTCTGGTTTTGAGGGGTGTTTCTGTTCTGTCTGGGGTTAGGTCAGGAGAAGCCCACCCAACACTCTCCAGCAGGGCAGGTTTTATTCCACTGCCCAAGAAAGCTTCAGGACAGCTTTATTAAACTAATATATATATATAAAACTAATCCACACATAAGAATGCTTGGAAAGAAGTGAATTCTGGGAGTTAATGCCCAAACTTTGCTGTTAGCATGAGCATGAAAACCTTCTTGTGTCTCCTGCACTGGTTTTATATCTTATTATTCTCTCTTTTATGGCACGTTAAGCCCTGATTTCGTTATTGTTCTCCAAAGTGCAACATTAGCAATAAATGTAAGTGGCACCTTCTCTTTCTCTTCACCTCCTTCTGCTGGTGGGTCTGGGTTTGTGCTGAGAACCCAAAGCTGAATTTGCAGCACTGTGACACCTGCAGATCTCCCTTAGCAGCGTGCCAAGAGAAAATGTCTGAGCTTTACAGGTTGGAAATGCTCACTGCTCTTGGTGTGTGTGCAGTCAGGACTTTCATCTTCAGGTCATATTTTGCCTCAGCAAGGACGAGCAGCTAATCTGTCTTCAGCATCGGCCTTTGGGATGAGAACTGAGAATAATCATCTTAGCTTTGCTTATCAAAATCTTTCTGCCAAGCCCCGAGGGGGCTGAGGCTGCCTCAGAGAGCCCTTTCCCTTGGCTCACCTCAGAGCTCTGAGGGTGGGTTCAAATGCTTTTGGTCCTCTCTTCAGCCTTGGGTCGAGGGCAGAAAATGTCTTTAGAAGCCCTGGTGTTGTTTGAAATAAGTTTCTCTGCCTCAGTCTCCTGTCAGAATAGGATTTGATTGAGATTTTATTGAAGTTCAGAGGGGTTTTTTTGGGGCTTCCTTCAAATACCTTTATGCTGGTAGGGCAGAAGGATTTCTTCTCTCCTGCTTTGTCCCTCGCCCACACCCTTGTGCTCACCCTCTCTTGCCCTCTGTGGTGTCTCTGCCCTTTTCAGTGCTGTCTTTTGGGTGGCTTCATTCTTCTGTGATGCTCCTTTGCAGCTTTTGGCCTCCACCAGGAGGGATTACGAGAAGATCCAGGAGGAGCTGACCCGCCTGCAGATCGAGAACGAGGCAGCGAAGGATGAAGTGAAGGAGGTGCTCCAAGCCCTGGAAGAGTTAGCTGTCAACTATGACCAGAAATCCCAGGAAGTGGAGGACAAAACGAGGACCAACGAGCAGCTGGCCGATGAGCTGGCACAGAAGAGTGTAAGAGCAGCTTGGTGGTGGGGTTGGGTCCCTCCTCAGCCCCTCCAGGTTTCCATAGGGCTTCCCAAAACCCGCTCCCGTGTGTGCGCCCTGGCCCCCCAGCAGCAAAGAGCCACATCTGCTGCTGTCTCTCTTGATCTTAATTAAACAATTAAGTGAAGGTAATTAAATCCAGAGGCTTCTCTGTGGAAGCTGGTGGCTCTTGCAGGCTGTGTTTTGCCCACCACAGCAGCCACGAGCTGAATGTGAGACCCGGCCGTTCCGTGGGTTGGAGATTTAAAGGCTTGATCGTGCCAGGAGAGCTGTGAAAATCTGCCTTGTGCCAACTGCAGCATCATGGGTTTTTCTGGGCTCTGGGCTGTGGAGAAGGGACTTCATGTGGAGAGCCAGGGCATCTCAAGGGAGGAATGAGAGAAAACCATTCAGCTTTTTCAGCTGAGGTGCACTGAGCTTAAGGGAAAAACCTGAGGAACATCAGGGTGGGATGATTAGCTTAATGCATCCCTTTTTCCTTAACTCATCCCACAAACTGAGGAAGCTCTCGTTAACAGATATGTTCCATTAGAGACTTTGTTATCGCCTTCAGTAATACAGATTAGTAGGAAATCCACTCGAAAAAATTGGATTTTATATCCTCCTCTACCTTTTTCCCGGTGATTAACCTTCTTTGATGTATTATGCAAAGAAGATTCTTACTGGATTTGCTACATTGAATAGATCTAAAGTAGCCTTGGTAGCAAGTGAGTTGTGAAAGTGGATTATGAGAAGGTGGAATGGGATGTGTCAGTGCATTGTGTGCTCAGGGAAGTACACAAGGCAATGCCACGTCACCCAAATGCCACCTGAGAACTGATGCCCAGCCCCTGGAGGGTAACTTTGGTTCTGAAACGTTTTCAGAGTGCCCTGACAGCGACCCAGAGGGAGCTGGGCCAGCTGCAGGAGCTCAGTAACCACCAGAAGAAGAGAGCCACCGAAATCCTGAACCTGCTGCTGAAGGACCTGGGCGAGATCGGAGGGATCATCGGGACCAACGATGTGAAAACAGTGAGTGGGGTTTGCTGCTTGGTTTGTGCTGCACAGGGAAAATACTCCATCTCATCATGGGATCACACAAGGCTTGGGTTGGAAGGGACCATAATGATTACATTGTCCCACCCCTGCCATGGCAGGGACACCTTCCATAGCCCAAGGTGCTCCAACCTGGCCTTGGACACTCCCAGGGATCCAGGGGCAGCCACAGCTTCTCTGCCCAACCTGGGCCAGGGC
>JAWWTY010000160.1:1653605-1676888 GCA_035222235.1 Margarornis squamiger | reverse complement strand
CCCAGGTGGGGCTGCTCCTCATCTCCCAGGTAGAGCTGCTCTTCATCTCTCAGGGTCAGCTCCTCATCTCCCAGGTAGGGCTGCTCCTCATCTCTCAGGGTCAGCTCCTCATGTCCCAGGTAGGGCTGCTCCTCATGTCCCAGGTAGGGCTGCTCCTCATCTCTCAGGGTCAGCTCCTCATCTCTCAGGGTCAGCTCCTCATCTCCCAGGTGGGGCTGCTCCTCATCTCCCAGGGTCTGCTTATCTCCCAGGGTCTGTCCTCCCTTCTCCCAGGGTCTCCTCCTCCCTTCTCCCAAGGTTTGATGACTTTCTCAACCTCTTTTCTCAGAGCAAGAAGTGAGACTTCAGGGAGCAGAGGGCTGTTCCTCCTGTGTGTTTTGTTGGGTCTGTCCCCTCCTCTCCCATTCCTCCCCCTCAGTGTTTTTCAGCACCTTTAGTCCCCCATGATAGAAAATTTGAGTTCCAGTTTTGATGTTTTCACTCCATTCTTCGCTGTTTTCTGTTCAGCCACGAGCCCTTCCAGTTCAAAAGGATGTCAGCAAGAACCAAGTCATCTGGGTGGCTGGGGAGGGGCCACCTGGGCTTCTGCAGGTTGAAGCACCCAGAAGCCACCTCAGAAGTTCAGCTGCTTTTAAAAGGCTGAGTCAGGAGCTTCCAGTGATGCCTTGGAATCAGTTTTGGAATGAACCCCTAGGCTGTTCATAGATGTCAGCCACACTGAGTGTGACCTCTGAAAATGCAGGCTGCTTTGGTCTGTTAGCTCCTGCTCAGATACTTTGCTGGCTTTGCTCATGGTCATCAGCTCTGGGTGTGGAAATCCCTCTGGTTTTCCTCCTGGGTGTGGGACAGGACCTGAATTCCCGGGAAACAAACTGCTCTCATCTCACTGCTGTCCTCCTGGTCTTTACAGCATGAAGCAAAGATCAAGTCCCTCACAGACTACATGCAAAACATGGAGCAGAAGAGGAGGCAGCTGGAGGAGTCCCAGGACTCTCTCAACGAGGAACTGGCCAAGTTACGTGCTCAAGGTACAACTTTGGCTCCTCTCACAATTTCTTTCATCCACTCTTATCTTAGAAGCTTCAGTGTTGGGGTTTAATGATGGGAGAAATCTCAAACACCCTCCCCAAACAGCCAAACAGCACTAATCAATCTTGCTCAATTATTCTGTAAGATCATTAGATAGCTGTCCCATTGCAGTTGTCCCTCTGGCAAACTCCCTGTCCCCTTCAAAAGCTGTGCACAAGGTGTGTCCTTCCCAGCTCAGCTCCTGTGTGGGATCCAGCTGACTTCATTTTAAGGAGTGCTTGCTTTTCCCCTTCTCACTTCCAGAGGAAAATGTGTGTGTGGCAAAGGCAGTCCCTGTAGCTTTGCTAAGCTCCTGCTTTATATAAAATTCCATGACCTGTAGCCTGAACATCATTGTGGATTGTCTCTGCCTGAAGGAGCAGCAGGTGCTGACAAGACTTTTTTATCCTTTTGACTCCTCCTGCGTTGTCAGAGCAGAATTTTTATTCCATCTCCTGCTCTTCCTCCCCAAATCCCAAGGAATGACCCAGTTCTGGAGGCACCACTCCCCCACTGAAAGCAGAAGGGGGAGAAGTGGGATTAAAACCACCCAGGGATAGGCTGGGAAATGGCAGGACACGGCAGGTCCTGGAATTGTGTGCTCCATTCTCAAGTGTCTCCACCTCCACACAGAAAAGATGCACGAGGTGAGCTTCAAGGACAAGGAGAAGGAGCACCTGACCCGGCTCCAGGATGCAGAGGAGATGAAGGTACTTTGGCCCTGCCATTTTAGGGGTGTTTCTTGGTGAGATCCTTCATTCAGCTGCCTTTTGGTCTTGCTGTACCAAAAAGGATGCTGATTCCCCTCTAAGTTACACTGGTTTTTGGCTGGTGGGGCTCTGCTGGAAGTCACTTTGCTCAGGAGTGAGTCGGGCTGCTGGGGTTAATGGAACTCAGGGACTGAGCAATTGGATTTAAAAAGAGGCCACTTTCCCCAAAGTTTGGCAGGAATTCTGACTGTCCCCTGGAAATAATCTCGAAATATAAACCTGTTTTCTGGTGGTTTTCCTTTGGAATGCAAAGAAATGTTAGCAATGGGTTGTTTCAATGGGGTTGCAAGTTGCAGGCAAGGGAAAATAGGATTTTTGGAGGTTTGTCACATGCAGAACTTTCCCCCCCATTATAAAAATTTAAAGTGGCTAAAGCAGTTGTGCAGTTCCTACTTAGAGCTGGAAGGAAAAACCCAAATCTATTATTAGCAATTTAAAGAGATGCATTGAGCTATTCTTACTGCTTGGGGCACATCTAATCTTAGAATTAATTTAAATAACTATTTAAAGAGTGGGTCTGTGGATAAACAATTTCCAGAGGGGGAGAAAGAGGTTTGGGGTTTATTTCTGTCACAGGTAGAGCTGTTTTTTCTTGGGGAATAAACAGGTGAAATAGGTGTACACATATTTCCTTGGGGAATAAACAGGTGAAATAGAACTGTACACATATTTCCTTGGGGAATAAACAGATGAAATAACTGTACACATATTTCCTTGGGGAATAAACAGGTGGGATAGAACTGTACACATATTTCCTTGGGGAATAAACAGGTGGGATAGGTGTACACATATTTCCTTGGGGAATAAACAGGTGGGATAGAACTGTACACATATTTCCTTAGTGAATAAACAGGTGAAATAGAACTGTACACATATTTCCTTGGGGAATAAACAGGTGAAATAACTATACACATATTTCCTTGGTGAATAAGCAGGTGAAATAACTATGCACATATTTCCTTGGTGAATAAACAGGTGAAATAACAGAGGACTGGTAGAAAATCAGTGTCATTCATGACACTTGATATTCCAAGACCTTGACTATCACTGGTGGCAGTTTTTTGCAAGCAAGTGACTAGAAACTGGTGTGGATTTGTTGCTAAAAACCAAACTAAAAGCTTGGTTGAGCAGACAGCCAGTTTTTCATCACAGCAAGGCACGCCAGGCAGGTTGGTGAATGAACCTGATGATCTCCCCTCCGGCGTGGAGGACCAGGCTGGCTTAGGGACGGTGAGGAGGCAGCTGAGCTGAGCTCTGTGTCCTGCCCTGGTGGCTCATGGTGTCTTCTGTGCTTGCAGAAGGCCCTGGAGCAGCAGATGGAGAGTCACAGGGAAGCCCACCAGAAGCAGCTGTCCAGGCTGAGGGACGAGATCGAAGAGAAGCAGAAAATAATCGATGAAATCCGAGAGTAAGTTCCCTCCCTCCATCGCTTTGCCTGCCCTGGGACACTGGAGGGATGGGGTGGGGTCTGTTTGCTTGCTTAAGTGGATGTTTAGAGATGATATTCTGTCATTTATTGCTTTGCTCTGTCCTTACGTGCAACAGGCAACGCTGTAATTGTTTTATAGGGTGGATTATAGTCCCTACTCCTTTACTGGGCAGCTTTAAGTGCATAAAATTAGAGAGAGGAAAAAGCAGTGTTACACCTACAGGTCAGGAGGTGAGAGGAGCTTGGAGGACAGATTTGAAAAGGTCACAGAATCATTTAGGTTGGGAAATACCTGTAAGGCCATCAAGGCCACCACTGACCATGTCCCCAGGAAGGTTTTGGGGGTCTCTTACAGCAGCTGCTCCTGGCACAGACCTTCTGGTGGCTCCAAAAGCTCCCATTTTCACACCCTTCACATTTCTGCCTGACACACCAATAATAAGATATGATATAACCAATATAGCTGTTAGTCAGATACTCCAGCACTTGGAAAAGGGAGTGGCTTGCTCCTCTCTTCTTCTTTTCCTAAAATCTGGGAAATCCTGGGGTAATAATATTCATTATTTCATCATAATTGTTGTGTAGCCAAGGGCTAATCATAGGGAGAGGAGAAACATGAGGAAGCAGGACAGAAAGATGGCAACAACAGGTTGTGTCCTTTAAGGCAAAGGAAACAAACCACTGAATTTAGTTCTGTAATATCTCAAAATACTGGTTTTGGCTTCTTTGTGCTTGATTTCTTTCAGAATTTTTTTGTAGAGGGTCCCAGCTTTACTTTCTCTGTCCAACCCCATTTTGTTGATGGGGACTTACCCACTTTGTGGGGTTCAGGGCTGAGCTGTCCTGACTTTTCCCTTCTCCTTCCAGTATGAATCAGAAGCTGCAGCTGGAACAAGAGAAACTGAGTGCTGACTACGATAAATTAAAAATTGAGGACCAGGAAAGAGAAATGAAACTGGAAAAGCTCATGTAAGTCCAGAGTTTTCTCATCTGGTGTCCTGGAATCTCTTCCTATGATCACAGGGAACATGCCAGTGAGAGGCATTTGTACTGCAATATTCCCACTGAAAATACCAACATGCAGTCTTAATAAATGATTGGCAATTATTCCTTATTTTTCTATCACAGGCTTTTTAGTAGTGGGCTTGCTACTTGCCAAAATAATTGTATTAGAGCTCATGACAAGTGTTAGATCTCTCATTCCTTAATGCACTGCAAAAACAAACAAGAAAAAAGCTGGGGGCTTGTTGATTATTTTTTTTAATTTTTGTTTTGATTTTAAGTAAGAACTCAGCTGTCTGAGTGAAAACCTTTCCTGGAAGTGAGAAAGAAAACTTTCCTGCTTGGCCATAAAAGATGCAGGTGGTGACTGAGCCCTTCCATGTGAGGAAGGTGCCTGTTTGGGGCAGTCAGAGCTCAGTTTCCACCTGAATGCTGCTTGATTCTCTCCTGTCTCAAAGGATTTCAGCATTTCTCTGTGTGTGTTCAATGTTGTGCTCTTTCCAGACTGCTCAATGATAAAAGAGAGCAAGCAAGAGAAGACCTTAAGGGGCTGGAGGAGACAGTGGTAGGTTTTAATTACACTTCCTTGAGCTTTTCCCCTTTTAGTTTAATTTTTTGAATAAAAGCCTTTGAACTACGTAAAATAAACCTGAAAAATAAGGTTGCTGTTGGTCTCTTCAGCCTGGCTTTGGGGCTGGATGGGCTTGGGGTGAGCTGCCCTTGCCTGCAGTGCTGTGCCTCCCTCCTCCAGGGTGGCCACTTCTGGTGTCACACCTCCAGTCTGGGGCAAGGTGCTTATTTTGCTGAGCCTGAGAAGTTGATGCATAGTTAAAAATAAGCTGGGAAAGCCTGGATTTTTACCAAAATCTTAAAAGCACTTAAACTTCCTAAGTGCCTGTGAGTAATGCATTGGAGAGAGAATCCAGAGCCCTCTCCCCTGGAACCAGCTCAGATGCAAGGAGAACTTTGACACCAGAGCACCTACCGTGTCTTGCTGCTTTGTGCTTTTCTTTTAATGCTTCTTTTATCGTTTTCCTTCCAGGCACGAGAGCTTCAGACTCTTCACAATCTGCGCAAACTGTTTGTCCAAGATCTTACCACCCGTGTTAAAAAAGTGAGACCCTTGCTCCTTTGACCCCAAACCTTGCCTTTTTGGCAGTATTCCTGGCATCTGCTGCGACCCTTTAGTGCCTTTATTAAAACTGTTCTGATGTTTCTCAGCTTTTATTTGGTCCTAACCTGTTAAGGACAAGTCTTGCTTAAGCAAATGAACCAACCCAATTGAGTTCAATTAAAACATTTCTCCAAGAGGGTATTAATGGGCACCAGAAATCATTCAGTATAACTTGATTTTCCTCTTCAGGACCCCTCATAATTGTTGAGTAAGAATAGCTCGTTTTTTTATGGAGAGGGGAATGTGGTCACTAAATACCAGATGAACAGGTTAAATAATTTCTCCTTAATGTGGGGCTCTGCAAGACTTTGCTGCCTTTGGGAAGCTTAAATTGCCCCCAGGGCTGGGCTGCCTGTGCAGTCTGTGCCTGCCTTTGCTGATGCTGCAACTCTGTGTGCAGAGTGTTGAACTGGACAGTGATGATGGAGGTGGAAGTGCTGCGCAGAAACAGAAGATTTCCTTTCTTGAGAACAACCTGGAACAGCTTACGAAGGTTCACAAACAGGTGGGGGCTCCCCTTCCCTTCCTTCCCCCTTCCCTGCTTCCCTTCTTGCCTCCCTCAGCCAAAAAACACCACTTTTTGATGCTCACAGGGATCATTTTGGAAGGTAAACCTTGCTGGGGGAGGGAAAGGTGCCCGCAGTTGTCCTTGGCATCAGGAGCTGCTCTTTCCAGCACCTGCACTTCCATCAGTGTGTGAAATAAGCATTGTTTTTTCCATGAAAGGAGACTTTTGGCACTAAGAGATGCCCAAAAAGAGCTGGTTTCCAGATGTGTGTGCCCAGCTTTGACTCCTGGCCCAAAGCTGCCCAGAGGCACCTCGGAGGTGACTCCAGTGGGTTCCCCCAGCAAAGGGATGGAGGTTTCCTGGGCAGCTGAAGGGCTGGTGCCCCCCTGGGATGCTGAGCTTGGTCATTTCTGCCCATGCCCATCTCTGTCTGCTCCCTCCTTCCTGGAATTCCCATTCCACAGAATCCCAGGCTGGTTTGGTTTGGAAGGCAGACACTTTTCTGACACTGTATTAGTGAGGCACACTCTGGAATTTGCTTTATTTATTCCTTTGGAAGTGCCAGGAGCCCAAGTGGTGCTGGACCACAAGTGGCCACCGAGGCTCAGTGTTTTGAGATTCCCAGGGAACAGATGGTTTCAAGACCTACTTTCTAAATGTGGAAATGGGGACATGCTGGAGGAGTGTCTCTTCTTTTCTCATTTTGCCTTTTATACACTCAAATCATGCATCTGCTGGGCTTCAAATGCACATTTTTATAGCTCTAATTGGTGTGTATTTGCTCAAAACCAGCTTGGAATCCACTTCTTGTAAGAAACTTAAGAGGGGAAAAATGCCATTGGACTTGACCTGCCTGTGCTGCCACCCTGCTCTGATTTCATATCATCCCTTTTTCGTGGAACAAAGGTTCAACACTTGCAGAAAAAGCACATTGTGACAGGGTTTTTAGCTTGTTTGTGGGTTTTTTTCCACCACTAAGTATAAAAGGTTTGGATTGTCAGACAACACGTGAATGTCAGTAGGTGCTGCTGCTTTCCTGTGGTGTTAATGTGGTAGTTAAACCACTTTTCACTCCAGAACAGGGGGAGTCACTGCTTTGGGAACAGGTTCCTGTTCACTTCTAGCACTGGTTTAATCTGTTCAGCAGGAACTGTGCTGGGTGTTCTGCCTGCATTCATTAGAAATCCCTCCTCTCTCGTGGTTGCTGCTGCGTGTAAAGGCAGATGGTGTGGGTAATCGATACACCTCGCTCAGGTTCGTGTCAGATTGAAGTGCATGAGTTCCAAATTGCATACAATCATCATATTTGTGACTACACAACCTGAAAGGGATTTCTCAGAGAAGGTTCCAGTTTTCCCCCATGCTTGAGAAGGGAACACACAGGTGTGAGCGTGTCAGCATTTTGGAGGGTCCCCCGTGCTGTCTGTGAGATACATTGAGGCATTACTGGTTTGGAATCACGGGGTGATCAAATGTTTGTGAAATCCTGGATATTTCTGCATTCTGAGGAAATGTGGAGTTTGTGCTGCTCTTGCTTTTGAGGTCTGGACAAGCAGATATGGCAGCAGAGTGTCCTGCAGTGGCAGGGCTGGTCCTGGAGCCCTCAGCCCTCAGGAGCAGCTCTGGGAAACGATGTGGAGAATAAACTCTGCATTTCTTTGACCTTCCTGGGAAATCTAAATGGATATCACATCTCAGCCAGACAAATGAACTGCATGGGTAAAAGTAGGAGGTTTGGACAACACTCCAGGACATGCTGGGATTGCTGGGGTTGTCCTGTGCAGAGCCTGGAGATGGAACTCATGATCCATGTGGGTTCCTTCAAGCTCAGGATATTCCATGACTCTAAATTTCTCTTTAACAAGAGACTATTTAAAGACATCTCAGCCAGACAAATGAAATGAATGGGTAAAAACAGGAGGTTTGGACAACCCTCCAGGACATGGTGGGGTTGTTGGGGTTGTCCTGTGCAGAGCCAGAAGTTGGAACTCATGATCCATATGGGTTCCTTCAAGCTCAGGTGATTCCATGACTCCAAACCTCTCTTTGCCATAACCTTTCTCCGGTCACTTCTGGAACAATCCAGCTTTATCCATACCCTACGAGGCACGAAGAAGAACCAGCATGGTGTTGAGGTTCTCCTTATCCCAAGACCCTCCCCGTAGTGTTTAACAGGCCACTTTGGGCGTTGATCTCTTGCAGCTGGTTCGTGATAATGCAGATCTTCGTTGCGAGCTTCCTAAGCTGGAGAAACGCCTTCGAGCTACGGCAGAGAGAGTTAAGGCCCTGGAGAGTGCACTGAAGGAGGCCAAGGAGAACGCCATGAGGGACCGCAAGCGCTACCAGCAGGAGGTGGATCGCATCAAGGAGGCCGTGAGAGCCAAAAACATGGCCCGCAGGGCACACTCCGCTCAGATCGGTAAGGAAGGCGTGCCCACCCACCCATGGCCCATGGCAGAGCAAAGATGCTTCTCCTCCCCACCCCTGGCACCCTCAAAGCTCCAGTTCTTCACAGAGTGTGCCCCAGCTGAAGTGGAAAGAGTCTCTGCTCTTTGACTCGGTAGATAAATGGGGCCTTTGTGCCCTCATAGAGACCTGAGAACTTGTCTCCTTACATTAGGCTCTCCTTTCTTCCTCCCCTCACACACACTCTCTTTCTCCTTTCTTTATTTCCTTGCCGTCCTTGGCCCTTCCTCTTTTTTTCTTTTTCCCCTGATGACTTCTCCTGGTGATTTCATTTGGGCTGTGCTGCAGAGTCCCAAATTCTCCCTGTGTCCTTCAGACTTCAGCGTGGCACAATCTCGTGAGGGCACACGGCCACGGTGGGGCTTAAGATGGGGCAGTGTTGGAAGGGACCTGTTGGGGTTGCCAAAGTGGAATGGTTTGGATGGTGAGGCAAATGGTGGTATTTTAAAACCTAGGAGAGAATTAGGCAGCCCACAGGGTTACAAAGCCATGGACAGCCTTGTCTAAGAGGCTTCTGGAACGATGAGGCTTCTTGATGATCTCGGAGGTCTCTTCCAACCCAGTTGATGCCATGATATAAATCATGAGAGTGGACACAGGAAGGGCATCAGTGCCCACCAAGTGGCCAGGACTTCCCTGTGTGTTGTCCAGACAGCCCCATGCCCTTGCAGATGCCACGCATGGGGAGGCTGAAGGGCTGTGCCCCTTCCCAGCAGAGGGTGGAGGGTGGGAATGCCACATCCCACTGGCTGGCAGAGCCCTCTGGGGTGGGCACGGTGGGGTTGGTGCCAGGGGAGAGGGTGAGGTGTGCCAGGCTGAGGGTGTTGTTTGGTTCCCTCTCTCTCCCGTGCAGCCAAGCCCATCCGCCCCGGCCATTACCCAGCGTCTTCTCCGACGGCCGTGCACGCCATCCGAGGGGGAGGCATGGCCAACTCCAGCTACTACCACAACACCAAATAGGCCACAAGTAAGACTCAGATAACTTCCTCCCCTGCTCCCCCTTCCAGTCCACTCTTGCTTTTGGCAGACCCACGGTGGGGATTTGGGGTCCAATTCTTAGCAGGAGCCGTTTGCTGGGAACGACAGAAATGGCTAATTGAGAGCCTTGTTGGAAAGCTCTGCCATCTGCTGAGGGAGGGAGGGAAGGAGGGGGTTTATTTCCATGATTTATCACTTGAGACTTTTTTAATCAACTGAACCAGTCCAGTAAATCTGCCCTGAAATTCCCTCTCAGAGGTGTGAAAGTCGTGCAGTAAAAAGAGAGTTCCAGAGGTTGCTTCCGCCAGGAGCATTTTCTGCTTTCTGGGAATGCTGTTCCCATGTCGTGGTATTCCAGTTTGGGACAGGGGCAGAGCAGCACAAAGCTGAGTGTCACCATTTGGGAAGCTCGACTTCTGTTTCTCTTGCTTTGCACTCTTACTCAGATCCCTTCAGGAAAAAAAAAATCTAAATATTTTACTTTATTGCAAGGGCTCGAGGGTTTTGCCAAGCAAAAAGCTCTGGAAATACAAGCAAGATATTCCCAGGAGACTTTTTAATGGACTCTGCCCTCCCATTTCCTTCTTTGAAAGCTTGTTATCTGAGAGGTTTTCTATCTATATTATTTCCCTTTATGTCCCAGACATAGCAAGAGTTGGCTGGTGGCAGTGAGAAGCAGCCAGGCTGTCCCTCCAAATCTGCCTTTTTTCCTCTCCTTGGGGATTAATTCTGGCTCTCCTCTGCTGCTCTGTGGTTTCCTGGAGGCACTCAGCATTCCTGGGGGGGTTTTCCCTTTATTTTGGGGAATGTTTCATGCCAAGCACCCAGCACAGCTCTCTTTGTACCCTGGGATTGTTCCTGCTCGTGGGGAGCTTCAAGCAGCATCATTTGCTCTGTGGATAAAGCAGGGCGGGTCTCTGCTGAGTGGTTTTCTTCACTGCATTGCCACCTCTGGAAATACTAAAATATTAGTGAACTATTTCTAAATTTTCATTGCAGCAGCTCCTCTGAGGGGGAAAAAAAGCTGCTTTTTGCCTAAATTAAATGCACCTTTACTTATACCAACTGCTGTGAAATCAAATGTCAGACTCAAACAGGCCACACATGTCAGGTGAACAACTAGATTAATAAAAGCTATTAATAAAACTAGATGGGTTTATAAGAACATATGACTGTGGAGGGCAACAAAAGCAATCAGAAGGCACAGAACACTTATAAAATATTTTAGATGCTGAGGTTTAGATTTGGTTGAGGTGGATGAGGATGAGCAGATTCAGGCCACGCTTGGAACACGTTGCAGAGGAGCTCCTGGAAAACAGGGATGGAATAAAACAAGATGGAAGAACCCCAAAAAGAAGGGATTTATGTTTTCTGAAAAACAAAATGAAAAAAATTCTGAAAACCAAATGTAAGCCCTGCATGAAGGAAATAATTCCAACTGTGTTGTAGATTTTTTTGTTCACCTCTAAAAATAAGCCAGATAAGGCTGGGCAGTGATGGAAAGAGGTCAGTTCTCATCACTTTTGGTCTTTTGGTTAAGAAGTTTATTGGCAAATTGCAACCATTTCACTGCCAGAATTGGGTGTATCAGAATAATCTGAATTCTGAGCTGCTTGGGGGCAAACCCAGGGGTCTGAGTAAGAGTGTTGGTAAAGGTGCTCCTTGTGTAGAGCAGATTTTATCCAGATCCTTTCCATAATATTGGGTAAAGGTGCAGTTCTACACAGCTGGAATTAGACCAGACTTTGCTTTTATATCAGTTGAACAGCAGGGGAATAAAGGTGGGCTTTCCCTATCTGTCAAACCAGCCCCACTTCTGGAATGAAAACTTCCTACCAGCATGAGGAGAGATTTGTCTTGCACTCATTAATTATTCACCATAAAGATAATTGGCACTTAGAGCTGTTGGAATGATCAGTGGTTATGACTGATTAACCCAGGAACAGATGGAAGGGAAAGAAATGGGGCTGTTAAGAACATTTGTTCCTGAAGTTGCAATTCCTCACTGTGTCCACATCACAAGGGGTTTGGAAAACACAGGGGTAGAGAATTTGCTGCCTTGAAGTGTATTCTTCAGTCCAAACCTTAAAGAAATCATTCCTTTTGTGAAGGGGTGTGTTTTGACAACACTTTAAAGAGCAATACTCCATGGCTGTGTATTAATTTTCTGCTGGCCATCTGCACAGTGTCATTGTACGTTTTCATGTTGTTCTAAATTATTGTCACATATACTAAATATAACTCAGTGTAGGTTTCCAAAAGCTTAAGGTTTTTCTAATAATGCTTGGAATTAAAAAAGCCAAAGTTCTGGTGTGTATTTTTTGGTTTGATTCTTGTGCTGCCCCACAAAGTTGAGGCCAGAAACTGCACAGAATTATCAAATTCACTATATAATCTGCTTTTAGATGTGTTTTTTTTTCTAAATAATGAAAGAAAAATGATGTTAATACTCAGTTTTAGGAACGGAAGGAAGCCTAGAGGTGGTGCAGGGTCTGGTTAGTGACTGCCAGGCCAGATCAGTGTGAATAGAAAGCAGCTCAGTTTGCAATTGTGCCTTTAAATTCAAGATGAATAACCATATTTAATCCAGCCAGAGCACTGTTAATGTAGCCAATAAGATGCATAAATTAATAACCATCCTGGTTTCCTGGAAGGTGTTAATTAGGAGGACAATTAGGAGCCAGCTACAACTCCCAGCATTAATTTAGGGTAAATTTAAAAACTCTGATGCATCAATATTTGTGTATTTATTTCTATAACTTGGTCCTGAATTTGGACAAGGGTTTTTTTAATAACTATCCAAGCAACTGATTCATTGAGGCTCCTTTTAAGGCTGATTTTTTATCAGTGTATTCAAAAATGAAATGGGGGAGGAAAACAATTCAAACCCAAGAGCTTTTAAAAGTGTATTTTGCAACTATTTTGTGATCAGCTTTATTATTTATAACCCTTATAAAGGTGAATCAAGCAACCTTTGCACTTGGTAATGTCCCTTGAGCTTTGCTTCTGAATGGAATTATTATAAATGAGAGAGAGAGATGCCTGTGTAATGTGCATATATAAAGTTATGTGCTATAGTGTTATTGGATTGGATATTATAAATAGCATATTTTATATATTTGTAAACACCTATATTTATTTACATATGTGTGCACACACACACATATATATGTATATCAGGGAAGGATCTCTGTCAGCAGGCACAGAACAGAAGTATTTACATTTTTTCATGCCTTTGTTGTATAATTTTCAACCCCAACTGCTGTTCCTTCCCTTATTTGTCCATAAATAAGCAAAATGAGCCCATCCAAGTGTTGACAGTGGAGAGAAAAATCCCATTAAAGGAACAGAAAGAAGAAAGGGAAAGAAAAGGGAGGCCTTTGGAGTGTTTGGGCAAGGTACACTGCCAGGCTGTAGGTGGTGAAGGGTTGATGTGCATCAAGAGAGCTGGCACATCCTGCCAATTCCTAATGCCATCAATGGCCCAGTTGTGTTTATGGCACTCTCCTGCTGGACATTTGGGAGATCTGCTCTCTCCCCCCCCCACTAACCTTCCCTCCTTTCTGCTCTCTTTGGCAGGTCAGCTCCACTTAGCATGTTAAGGACTCTCATTAAGTCACTAGTTTCTTTTCTGCCCCTCTCCGACCTTCCTCCTGCGCTCCCGTCGGCAAATCCCGCTCCCAGGTGTCCTGAGCTCCGCAGGATCTCCGCGTGGGCAGGACGCTCCGGCTCCCGCTCTCCTGCACAGCCCTGGCCCATGGCTTGGACATTCCCCTCTCCCCAGGGACAGGGAATGTGCCACCCCGAGGCCACCTTGGCGCTCCTTGGGTTGGGGCTTCTACGCTCACAGCGATGCTTCTTCCCAAGGCTCCCTTGGGAAATCCCGACTTCTGGCATCAAAGAGTTACCCACTCACTGACCAAGTGCCACCAAAGGCGGGTGATTGTGCTCTGTCATGACTGATTTCCTGTACAATATACATATTGTTTTATATTTTTAGGGGATGAAAATGTGCTGCTATATGGTTTCGTTTTACTGCTTACATTTTCAGAAGGAAACTTCCCCAAAGAACCATTTGTAAAATCCTGCGGGAAAACAAAAAAAAGATAAAGAGGAAAAACAAAAAAATAAATCTTTGGACTGTATAATAATAAATAACCTTTATTGCAGTACCTGGTAAAGATCAAACGGGATGCAGAGAAAGCTGTTAGTGTAGAGGTAGGATTTGAAGTTTGGTGGTTCCATGAGTATTATCTGTGTGACCTAATTCCAAATTCAGCTGCTTGTAGTTCTCCCGACGGGTTTTCCCGGAGCATGCTGGCTGAGCCCCGTGGTCGTGAGCGTTGTTCCCTAGGAAGTGTGGAAGGCTTTCAGAATGCTGGGGAAATCTTGTCTTGGAAAAGCTGACAAGCATTCCCTCTCCCCCTCCCCTTTCCCCTTCCCACGTGCCTTTGGCAAGCCCCGATCTGTTCACGCTGGAATTCGGATTCCGGAGGGAACAGTCCCCCGTACCTTACAGGAACAAAGGAAAAGCAACTCCCCCCAAAGCCCAGACCCTCCCTTAGAAAATGCCCAAGGGAGAGCCCCAGAGGAGGTGAGAGCTGCCCACCCGAGCTGGCCTTTGCAGAGCAAAGCTGGGACTCCATGTGCTGGGATGCCAGGAGCGCATTCCGAGGGCAGAAGAGTAAGTCACCGCATGCCAGTCATCCTTCACATGGGCCACTCGGGCTCACCCAGGTAAGGACGAGCCTTTCCCGCAGCTCAACTGGGAGCCACACGGCAAATTCCCACCTTCCCAGCAAGGGGGCACTGGAATCGCTGTGGGAAGGTGATGCTGCTCCTCCTCCTCCTCCTCCTCCTCCTCCCTCCGGGGCAGGTGACACGGCCGGGCTTAAGCAAGGCGGGATTGCAGGAAGGTTAAGGCTGAGCGTAGCCCTCCAGTCTTCTTTTGCAGATGTTTGATCTTCTTTAATTCGAGACTCATTGGGTGTGTTTGTTTGAATTTGTTTGGGTTTTTTTTTAATTCCTGAACGTGTTTGTCCGTAGGAGTAGAACTATTCGGTTTTGTAGAGTGTTTTGGGAGGTTGTGAATTGACCTTAGGTTTTTTTTTTTCTACTGCAATTCAGGTGTTGCAAAGGAAGTTGGGACTTAATTTAAGTGTTTTGGGGTTTTTTTTGTTGTTGTTATTTTGGTTTTGGGGTTTTTTTTTTAATGTTGCACTATTTTGGGGAGCATTTTGCTAAACATATTTAACGAAGCTGCGAATTTGCATGTATTTAATTTATTTTGTATTTTCCAAAGTTTTCTATTTTCTTTCTTTACGTGCATGTGCACTGCCAGAAGAATGAACTGTGAACTTGCCATATGCAATCTTGAATAAAATCACTCGTTCAGAACTACTCTGTGCTATCTCACCAGCTGCTGGGAGCTGAAGTTTCTACGATGAACTACTAATCCTCTTGTTTTGGTTCTGTTTTGGGAAAGATCTCCGACTTCTTTGTGTCGTAGGAAATCTTCCTGTTCTGTCTTTCGAACTCAAGAGTTTGGTATGGAATTGTGTTGTAGCTGCAATATTAGCTTAAAAAAACCCACAAAACAGTAAGAAAAGGTGTGAATTCCTGGGAGCATCACCAGGAGTTCTGGAGGGCAGTTCTGAGAGCTCTCTGCAGCTTGAGGAACAAGTTGACTTGGACAGCTCTTGATGGTGCTAGTGCTGATCAGCCAGTCAGTCCCACTAGCTGCAAACAAATCAAGGTTCTCCGGGTTAACTTTTCCATCGAGGCTGTCCAGAGGGTTTTCTCCCACTGAACTGCCAAAAGGATGCCTTAGGCTAAAATTCTCCCCGTGTTTACCAATTGGACAAGGCTGAATTCTCAGTTGAAAACGCTCTGCTTACCTATTGATTCTTGTTTTCAAAGCCTATTTTAATTAGGCGACTTCAGTTTGTACTGCGTGTTGTATATTGGACTTTTGTACCATTTTTAAGGCTTGCACATTTTATATCTGGAAAGGAAAACCACCCCTCTGCTCTGCAGAGATCCAGACCTTTCTCCTGCTGTTTCTGCCACCTGACCCTTACTTTCTTTGCCCTTTCAGTGTTGTGGTCTATTTATTCAAGGCTCGTTTTCAAGTTGTGGTTTGTACAGCGCAAATGAAATTTCACATCTAAAATGTCATGCATGGGACAAATTGGGGTGGAAATACCCTTCACCAATGGGAAATGTGTTTCAGATGGAACTGAAGTGCATATTGTTCTTTTTTTTTGCTAGTAATTAAACAGTATTTCTGGCTCACTCGAGCTTCTCTTAATGATATGTTCAAATATCTTGTGTTTGTCCTTGAGTTCACGTTTCATCGACTTGTTTTCTGGAAAGCGAGGGAAGTTTTAAGCCTGGGAAGATCTTGGCTGATGCATTTTTTAAGTTTGTATTTAACTCAACAAGGGTGAGAGTTGGATTATCCTGAATATGCTGAAAACCTAAAAATAAGCCACAAAACTTTCTCCTACGGTAATTCCTGCCGCCAGAACCTCGAGTAGCTTTTCAATTTCATTTTATAAAGCCTGATGGACTAAGGTGCACATTTGCCTGAAGTTTTTTATCAATCACAGAATCCTGGAGTGGATTGGGTTGGAAGGGACATTAGAGCTCATCCCATCCCACCTCCTGCCATGGGCAGGGACACCTTCCACTAGCCCAGGTGGCTCCAAGGGAATCCAGCCTGGCCTTGGACACTTCCAGGGATCCAGGGGCAGCCACAGCTTCTCTGGGCAACCTGTCCCCACCCTCCCAGCCAGGAATCTCTTCCCACTATCCAGTCTACCCTAAGGCTCGAAAATAAACAAAATAAAGAATTTTAATTTGTTTACTTTGAAGGGATGGGTGTTTAAAGGTCCAAAAGGGAAAAGCCTCCCCAGATTTCCATTGCTGGAGGAGAAAACCCCTCGTGGCAGACCCGACCCCCAGCCCGCCTCAACGGGAAGAGGGAGGAATCAGGAAAATAAACTGATAGCAGGATAATCTTAATCTCCCCTTGCTTTGACTCGTGTCCTCACTGTGCCTGTACAAAGTGCAGGGTGCACTGGCAGCACCCTCTGGGCAGGAGGGAATGTGCCCATTCCTGCCGTGCCCACAGCCCTGCCCACGGACACCCTTCTGCTCGGGGGAGAGCCACGGGGGCTGAGGCATTCTGTAGATTTATACCTGTCTAGTTTGTAAAGTTGTGTAATGTGTACTGCAGATGTGTATTCTCTGGGCTCTATGTATCTTTACAGTAGTGTTCAATTTAGGATTAAAACAGGAAAAAAAAAAAAAAGAAAAAAAAACCCAAATAAATTGTGGACACGTTTTGCTGGTAACAAGGGGAAAGTTTTTTGCCGTTGCATCAAACGATGCGGAAATGTATTAAAGTCTTGATAGCAAACCTGACCCCTCCTTCCCCCATCCCATGGAGAGAAGTGTTTTATCTTTGTCCTAAAGTTCTGTGGGTGGATGGATGGGATGGATGGATGGGGGAATGGATGGGGGAATGGATGGATGGATGGATGGATGGATGGATGGATGGATGGATGGATGGATGGGGGAATAGATGGATGGATGGGGGAATGGATGGATGGATTGATGGATACACTGGCAGACTGCATGAGATGTATCATTCAGAATCCCTTACAGTGGCAAGTAAAACTGAGCCAAACTCTGTGGTGTGGGCATAGTGTGACATGGCACCTCCAGCAGTGACTGCTCTGTGTCACCAGGGACAGCACCCAGGGAATGGCTGGAGCTGTGTCAGGGCAGGGTCAGGTGGGGTCTCAGGGAAAGGTCCTTCCCCCAGAGGGTGGTGGGCACTGACCAGGCTCCCCAGGGCAGTGGGCACGGCCCCAAGGCTGCCAGAGCTCCAGGAGGGTTTGGATGATGCTCTGGGGCACGGGGTGGGATTGTTGGGGTGTCTGTGCAGGGCCAGGGGTTGGACTGATGATCCTTGGGGGTCCCTTCCAGCTCAGGATATTCCATGATTCCATGAGTGATCCGTTCCATAGAACTGCACTCCAGAGTGTGCTGGAGTCCCTTCTCAGGCCACACTGGATTTTGGCTTTCCTTCTAAACCTGCACAAAGTAAGTCACAGAATCCCACAATGGTTTGAGTTGGAAGGGACCTGAAAGCCCATCCAGTGCCACCCCCTGCCATGGGCAGGGACACCTTCCACCAGCCCAGGTTGCTTCAAGCACCGTCCAACCTGGCCTTGGACACTTCCAGGGATGGGCTGTTAATTAGAAGGTTTGGATGACTGGGAAATGAGCACAGCATTATTTTTTATTTTTGTTTGTAAATAATCACATCTTCTCTGCTGCCTCTCCATGGACATATTCTTTGTTCCTCCAGTTTTTTGGTAGCCTGGAGGATGACAGGGAGGCTCTTCCACGTAACCTCTGCATGCATTTCCATTTTTATAGGAATATTACACTGACTTTAGGTGCAGTCTAGTGAAGTTCCTGCATCCCTGCCACCTCCCTGAAGTCATACTCGAGAGCTTTCTAAACAGCTTATTTCCACTAATTATTACTCTGAGCATTTCTCAATTAAATCATTACTTTTCTCCTCAGCCATGCAAATTCCAGACGCTCCATGGTTTGTGGAGAAATGGATTGCTCTCTTTTGTTGTTGTTGTTGTTGATGAGCAGATTTCTAAATGAGGATGACGTGGGTTTTGCACCGTGCCCAGCAGAGTCACAAATTACTCTGGTAAAATTTGCAGTCGATTATTTCAAAATCAGAATAAATATCGGGTTGTGCTGCTTTCAGGGTGTAAAAGGCCCTTCCTTACCCTCTGAGGAGCTCCTGGTGCAGGATGAGGATGGCTCCATCCGGCAAGAAGAGGCTTTTCCATGCAGATGGTTTATATTAAGGAGAGCAGATGGGAAGTCCAAACATTCCCCAGCAGTCCTGCAGAGGAAGGCAAAAACGCCGTACGGGTGCCAGAGCTTTTTCAGGGAGTTAAACCCCTTCCAGATCTCTGAGATAAAGCTTGTGCCTGGAGGATGAACTCAATTAGAGGGCAGACTGTTTGCAAGCAGATCCCTACAATTTCCCTTTCGGAATGTGGGATTGCAGCAGTTCATTAACTCCACGAAAACACAAATTACTGTATCCATTTCCAAGACCCAGCCTAGCCAAGAGCACAGTGAGAAAAACAAAGGAACGGGCTTTCCATCCCTAGAAAAATACCCGCTGCCAGCCTGTCCCTATTGATTTAAACACTCCTTAGCCCAAACTTAAATACTTTCAATTGATCTCCTAGCACAGCTGAACCCACTGAAGCCCGGATTTATCCTAAAATTGGCTTAGCCAGTAGTTCGGGCTTAAGATGCCCGGTGGTGCCGCGTACCAGCCCATCCTCCTGTGCTCTGACACCGCAGGGATGCCGCTCCCGGCCCGGGGGATGCCCGGGGGATGCCCGGGGGATGTCCGGGGGATGCCCGGGGGTCACTGCGGGGCTCGGGGGATGTCCGGGGGATGCCCGGGGGATGCCCGGGGGTCACTGCGGGGCTCGGAGGATGCCCGGGGGATGCTCGGGGTGGGGGTCCCCACCCTGCCCGCAGGTGCCACCGCCCCGGGGGCGGGCACGGGGTGTCCGAGCTGAGCTCCCCGCCCCGGCCCCTCCTCCGGCACCGCCCGCACACACCGGGGCGCTCGGACCCGGGATTCCCGTATCCCAGTATCCCGGAGCTCCGGTGTCCTGGTGTCCCGGTATCCCAGTGTCCTGGGATCCCAGTATCCCAGTACCCCGGTGCTCCGGTGTCCCGGTATCCCAGTGTCCTGGGATCCCAGTATCCCGGTGCTCCGGTATCCCGGTGTCCCGGTATCCCGGTGTCCTGGTATCCCGGTATCCCAGTATCCTGGAGCTCTGGTATCCTGGTGTCCCGGTATCCCGGAGATCCGGAGTCTCAGTGTCCCGGTGTCCCGGTGCTCGCCGCCCCTGCCCGGAGGGTGAGTGCGGGGAAGGGAGCGGGGCCGGGGCGGGTTCGGGGATGCGGAGCCGGTTCTGCCGCCCCGGGGGATGCTGAGCCGGGGCCACAGCCCCGGTGGGGTCGTGGCATTGAAATCGGGGTGTCCCCAACCCCGGTGGGGTCGTGGCACCGAAATCGGGGTGTCCCCAATCCCGGTGGGGTCGTGCCACTGAAATCGGGGTGTCCCCAACCCAGGTGGGGTCGTGCCACTGAAATCGGGGTGTCCCCAATCCCGGCGGGGTCGTGGCACCGAAATCGGGGTGTCCCCAATCCCGGCGGGGTCGTGGCACTGAAATCGGGGTGTCCCCAACCCCGGTGGGGTCGTGGCACCGAAATCGGGGTGTCCCCAGCCCCGGCGGGGTCGTGGCACCGAAATCGGGATGTCCCCGACCCCGGTGGGGTCGTGCCACTGAAATCGGGGTGTCCCCAACCCCGGTGGGGTCGTGCCACTGAAATCGGGGTGTCCCCAATCCCGGCGGGGTCGTGGCATTGAAATCGGGGTGTCCCCGACCCCTTCTGGCTTTGTGCAGTGGGAGGTGGCACCTAAATCAGTGTCCCCTGCCCCGCAGGGAGCGAAAATTAAAGTGTCCCCAGCCCCACTGGTTTTGGGAACCGGGAGGTGACACCGAAATCAGAGTGTCCCCAGCTCTGCTGGTTTTGGGGAGTGGGAGGTGGCACGGGAATCAGAGTGTTCCCAACCCTGCAGGGAGCGAAAATCAGTGTGTCCCCAGCCCCACTGCCTTTGGGGAGCAGGAGGTGGCACCTAAATCAAGGTGTCCCCAGCCCTGTGAGGAGCAGGAGGTGGCCCTGAAATCAAGGTGTCCCCAGCCCTGTGGGGAGCAGGAGGTGGCCCTGAAATCAAGGTGTCCCCAGCCCTGTGGGGAGCAGGAGGTGGCCCTGAAATCCAGGTGTCCCCAGCCCCACAAGGAACAGACAGGTGACACCTAAAATGGAGTGTCCCCAGAGCCTCCCGTTTTGGGGAAGGGGAGGTGGCAGTGAAACCAGGGTGTTCCCAGCAGCTGGTGGGAAGGAGTCAGACTGTGGGAATCGCTGGGAATGTGGGAATGTGCAGCGTCAAGTGCTTGGGACCCAAATCATAGCCCGTGTTTTACAGCGGGCCATAAAAGTGCAGTTATTCCACACCTCCTGATGGTTATAGGGCTGTAAAAGGGCCCGGGCTCCGGGTCCCACAGCGAGGTGTGTTGGGTCTCCCTGGAGGAAATGACAGAACACGGTAAAAATGTGCCTAGGGAGGCAAAGGCCAGCGAGGAAAAAACACAAGATGCCCACCATGAAGGCTGGAGAGGGACTGGGGACAAGGCATGGAGGGACAGGACACAGGGAATGGCTTCCCACTGCCAGAGGGCAGGGCTGGATGGGATATTGGGAAGGGATTGCTAGCTGGCACAGGTTGGGCAGAGAAGCTGTGGCTGCCCCTGGATCCCTGGAAGGCTTCAAGGCTTGGAGCACCCTGGGCCAGTGGGAGGTGTCCCTGCCCATGGCAAGGGGTGGAAGGAGATGAGCTTTAAGGTCCCTTCTAACCCAAACCACCCTGTGAAAGCACCTGAGCAGGTGCTGGGCTGACACTGGCAGGCTGTTGCTGCCCTTTGCACGGTGTTGCTGCTGAGAACAAAGCCTGGCTTCTTGTAGCTATTCCCTGTATCCCAAAGCATATCCTCGCCCTGGACCAGGCTGTAAATGCCCTGGGACAGCAGGCAGCAGTGCTGGGGGGTGTCACGGGTGCTGCGTGGGGCCCCTGGGTGCTCTGCTAATGCAGGCAACAAAAACAGACCCGGGGTTGAGGAGTGTACGTGGCTCCCACAGAGAGAAGTGCTTTGCAAGACTCAGCTGGTTGAATCCTAAGGGCAATCCCAGGAAAATGGGGTTGTGTGATTCCCGTCTGTCGGAGGGGAAATGCAGGGAGAGGCTGGAACTGCACATGGAGAGATCAGAGCCACTGCAGAGCCAGGTGCTGCAGCCTCCTTCCTAAACACAGGACTGGGGATCCCAGCTGCTCACAGAACGACTCAAGTTTCCCTCCCTCAATAAACATGGGTTTGTTTAAAATGATAAAATCTTAAATGCTGAGATCTCTGCTTCTCAGTTTGGAACCTCCAAGCTTCAGAGCTTCCCCCTTAACTGTGACCCTTCCCATTGCAACACCCCGTTCTGCCTCTGCTCCGACGGGTCTTTAAGAGAAGGACAACAGAAATCTAAAGGTTTCTGATGCGAGAGGCCTGTGTTTGAGAATGCACAGAGCAGCTGGGAGAAAGAGGGCTCAGAGCTGAGAGTCTGGGCTCGCTGTGGTGTGTGTGTCTCCCGTGGGTCCCTGGCCAGGCCAGGTACCTGCAGTGCAGGTGAATTCCAGAGGTAATTGCAGATGGATGTTTTATAGCACGGCGAAGGGAGTTGTCCAGGTTGTTACACAGCTTGGTGATTCATCAATCTTTGCAGGGTGATAGTTTTGCTCTCCTAGTCAGTCCACAATTACCTCAGTTCCCAGTGTTTTCCCTCTCCCAGCTTGCCTTGCTTGAAGTCAATTAACTTTTCCCAGCGTGGTAATGGCAGTGCCAGCTCCCAGGCAGTGCCACCCTCACGGTGACATCCCTCCCAGGGTGCATAACCTCACTCAGCCTGGCTTTGCCAGAGCTCTATCTCCCAGATGAGCTTTGAGGTCTCTCCCAACCCAAAAATTAGAAATAATTTAGCTGCATGAATTTTCAAAACTGTGAAAATTCCCCTCTTTTTTTTTTTTTTTTCCAAAAAGTAGAATTTTCTAAATATTATAATCCTTTTCCTCCTATCCATTGGCTGGATCTTGTGGATTCAAAGGAAAGGAATGCTTCAGTTATTCAGGTGTGTGACTCAAAGGCCTCCTGGATGAGGTGCACGTCTAGGAGTGCAGAAGTGGTGAAAAGGTCCCTCCGATAATGCCACGCCAATAAACTTCAGAGTGAATTCCAGATTGCAGCTTTCCTGAAGGATTGAGTGGGATTAAAGGCTGCATGTGATGTTGGCAGTTGCTGTGCCATTAATTGCTGTGAGAATCTTTTAATCTCCACCAGAGGTTTCACCTGGGCTTTGCACGTGCTTTCAGCAGAGGGATCACCAGGCTGGGTATTCCCAGTGCTGAAGGCCAGCTTGGAGGGGGCTTGGAGAAACCTGGCATGGTGGAAGGTGTCCCTGCCCGTGGCAGGGGGTTGGAACAGGATGGTTTTTAAGGTCCCATCCAACCCAAAGCATTCCCTGATTCTGTGATTCCCAGGGAAGGCTCAGGGTAGCTGTTGGCATGTGTTGGTTTCTCGCTGTCCATGGGCAGGCAGAACACAGAGCCCAAACTGTGAGCCCTCTTCCCAAGGAAACAGCACCAGTCTCTCCACACCAGCAACAATCCCATGGATTGGGATGTCTTGCCTGGAGCCTGGGGCTTTTTGATGTCCCTGCTCTGAACTCCAGGCTCTGGCTTGGAACCAAATGAGGGTAAAGTGATGTTTATCTGGTTTTTGTCTGGGTTTTGCTTTGATATTGAAGCACATATAAATTGTTATGTGAAACCTGCTTGAAATAGACCTAGAAATCCCAAAGTTGCTATCACTTTATAGATCTGGAAATGGGGGAGTAAAGGGTTGGAACTTGAGTCTTGTGCTAAAAAAACCCCAAAGAATCATCATAGCATAGTTGGGGTGGGAAAGGAACTTAAAGCTCATCCATTCTCACCCCATGCCATGGGCAGGGACACCTTCCCCTGTCCCAGGTGGCTCCAAGGGAATCCAACCTGGCCTTGGACACTCCCAGGGATCCAGGGACAGCCACAGCTTCTCTGCCCAACCTGTGCCAGGGCCTGCCCACCCTCCCAGCCAGCAATTCCTTCCCAATATCCCAT
>JAWWTY010000160.1:1631767-1646750 GCA_035222235.1 Margarornis squamiger | reverse complement strand
TAGGCACTGCAAGGGGCTCTCAGGTGTCCCTGGATCCTTCCCTTCTCCAGGGGAACATTCCCAGCTCTCCCAGGCTGGCTCCAGAGCAGTTTTGTGTAACCACAAGGGCTGAGGGGTAGGAATGGCTGGATTTCTTCCTAAAATACTGGATTTTAGGACCTCCTGAAGGGTGTGGTGCCCACAGTGAGGGTGGCAGTATGGCACATGGATTCACAGATCCCCAAATTCCCTGTAGCCCCCAAATCAGCCTCTCTGGTGCACCTTTGGATTACAAAGTGGGAGACTCTGCTTTTTTATCCTTTTTTAACCCCTCCACCTGCTGGATCTGTGTGTTCAGGGGCAGCTCAGCCACACCAGAGACCTTTCTGGGTACCTGGCACAGAGTGCTCTGCCATCCCAAAATTCTGGGATGTCCCTGATCCAGCTGCATTATGAGGGTATTAAACCAAGCCATTACTTCAAGTCCCTTTGTAAGCAGTGGAGGGAAGAGCAGTGGCATTTCAGGGGAAATTAAGGCTACTGAGCCCCCCCCAGGCCCCTCCTTGCACCAGCAGCTCCCTGTGCTGGTCTCCCCACCCAGCTCTTGGGGCTTTTTAAATCCCAGAAATGCTGAGCTGCACCCTATTTATTGTCTAGGCTCTACGTGTAAGATTGCTTTCAAAAAGTCTAATTTTTTTAACTCTTGTAAATGCTGTACATTTGTATAAATAAATGTTTTAAATGGCCACACGACGTGTGAGGTGTCTGAGAAAATTGGCCTCACCTGTGGAACAGGTCCCTTTTCCTTTCCCTGATGTCCTAAAAAATACCCCAAAAGCCGAGCTGCACCAAGAGGATTTACTGAGCTCTATTTAGGGAGTTTTGGTTTCATTCTCCCTGGGGTTACCGAATTCCTTCCCGTGGTTATTTGGCACAAATCGTTTCATAGTGGACATTTAATAAAACAAGTCTGAGGAGGCTCCTGTTTCATTTCAGGAGCTTTCCCTGCTCCAGAAAAACACTTTTCCCATAGCCAAGCTGTCACATTAATTTAGTCCCAGAGTTTTCTGTGGATTTACTTCCCATTTCCACTCCTGAAACCAACAATTCCTTGGATGGAAACAACTCAGTGGAACCCATGGAAAGGCTTCAAAGTTACTCAGTGTCTCTGCACAGCCCCAAATCCCACAGCTTTCAGTGGGATAAATGCAATTTAGGGCAGCACAGATAACCATGGGACATGGATTTACAGTTCCTGAAATTCCCTTTAGTCCCAAAATCAGCCTCTCTGCCGCACCTTTGGATTATAAAGGTGTCAGACTTTGTTATCCTTTATCCTTTAACCCATCCAGCAGCCAAAGTGCTGCTGAACCTCCTGATTGCAGTAGCAGTTAGCCCAAATACTGAATTTTTGGGCATTGCCAGCCAAAATCCAGCAGAGCCCCACAAAAGCCAGCCTGAAATAAGTGGCAGGGCAAAGCTTTTAGAGGCATTTTAGAGGTTTTACACAAGTAACACAAACTTGGCATCAAACAGAGCTCAAACCTCCAAGCCTCAGGCTAAAAAAAATTCCAGGATATCTCCAAAATGATGCCCTTTATCCACAACAAAGGCAAATAATCCCAATTGCCAGGGATGGCACAGCCACAGCCTCTCTGGGCTGCTCAGTGTTCATTTTCCTGACCACTGGAACAGATGCTTCATGTTCACCCTCAAGTCTTGCCAACCTAAGCACAGGTTTGGGGGCAACAAACCCTTCTCCACAACCAAAATGAGGAGTTTTCACCTGAAAACATCCCAGACACAAAAATCCCAGCTGGTTCTTACCTTGGGGGTTACTGTGCAGCAGAAAACCTCCTTCCCTACACCTTAATTTTGGGAATAATAGAGTTTTTCAGTTAAATTGTCATTGAGACGCTTTCAACAGGGTTTTTAGAACCTTTTTTTTTAATATTATTTTATTGCTATTCTGCTCATTGATGTTTCAGATCCCCAGACTTCCCAGCTGGCTCCACAGGCTGGGCTTGACCAACCCCCTGGCCCCTTCCAACACCAAATATTCCTGAACCTGCAGCAATTTTCCAGCACCAGACCAAGCAGAAAACCTGAGCAGGAAGAAAAAGCTGGGGGAGAGAGGAATTCTCTTTAAATTGCCAATCGGGCACCCCACCAGTTAGTTTGGTTTGGGAAAATCCTCTTTTCTAAGGAATTTCTACAATCAAATACAGATTTTTTTCAGCCTTTCTGTGCCCCCACATAAACCCTCATGGGAGTATCCACCCATCTACAAGAACAATACATATTTATATATTTATGTACAGCATATGCCATATATTTTGCCAGGAAAAATGAGAGCAGGACATGCCTGTGGAGGAGGAATTGCTCCCAGCCTGTTGTTAAATATGCACAGAGAAAGGCTATGGATCACACAGCCCTGGCCCTCTGAGAAATAATCAACTAATCATTAGTTCTCCTCCCTCTCTCCTGCACCTCTCACTACTCATCACCATCCTCTGTTTTGGAATATAATCGAAATTTTAGGTCCTTCTGGGCTTCAAACAAACCCCACTCCTCCCCTCGGAGGGAGCAAAGATCAGTGGACTAAATAAAATGAGAAATATAACAAAATCCTGCAGGTAACCAAAGCAGTCCTGGGAAGTAACTAAATAACTCCATCAGCTCCACTCCAGCTTTTCATTCCTACTCCAATTAATAAATTAGCCGGTTCAGGACATTTCAAATTCAGGTTTCCTCGAGCTCAAACACCCCCATCACTCCAGCCCTGTGGTCTCTGCAGCCAAATGAGCCCTCAGGGCACCCCCAGCTGGTAAAACCCACCCAAATACTCATCATTTAAACTATTTCCATGGTATTCAGAACCAAAAGGATCCCCCCACACACAACTTACCTGTGCTGAGGCAATAAAACTTGGACCAAACCCTCTTGGGAGAGGCAGGGTTAGTTCAGCAGCTCAATAAACAGACCCCACTGCAGGGCAGGGAGAAATAATGAACTAATAATTAGTTTTCCAACTGGATGGGTCATGATTATTGGGTTTTTTGGTGTTGGTGGAGGGGATTAGAGGAACATCAGCCCAAAGCCCCAGTGCCCCACGTGCTGAACACCAGTGGGTGAGGGAGGAGTTGCTTTGGTGTCCTGCAGCTCTGCTGAGCTAAGCTTTGCTCCTTGGGGAGCTGCTTGGCTCTAAATTCCCTGTTTAGGGTGTGCCTGTGAGCAAACAACTCATCCCTGAGTCACCTGGTGAAGGAGTAACGAGGTGAGGGAGCTGAACCTGTGCTTATCAGGGCTCAGGAACCCCTCCCACAGCAAAGCTCAGCTTTGCAGCTCTAAGCCAGACCTAAGGATGGTACGAGCCAGCCCTGCGTGCAAAGCCCGGCTCCTGACAAAGGATGCTCTGAGTGCCCTGGGGACAAAGGGAATTATCCCGGGGCAGGATCCTCTGAGGAAACCCAACACAGAACCGATTCTTGCAGCTGGCACAAGCTGGCATTGTTGTCCCCCAGCAGCTGCTGGGAGCCCTGGCCGGTGTGTGGATGTGGGCATGTAGCTCCTGGATTTAGGGGACAATTCCACTGAATAAGTGCCAGCCTGCACGGAAATTTAAGGGCACAAAAGGCTCCAGGGACCTGCTTGGAATAGGCCAGTGTTCAACCTTCCCTGCTGCACTCAAAGCACCAGCAGCTGGAGCTTTACTGGGTGGAAATCAAAGCAGGTGACTGGCTCCAGTGAGAGCGTTTAAAACAACTGGGAAAGTGCCCAAAAAGTCGGGGAAAATAAAGCCCAGGTCATGCAGTGGCAGCAAAACTCAGGCTGGGGTGGCTGATGAAGTTCTCTGGCCAAAGGGCAAAACTGCAGTGGTTCAGCCCTCTGACTGGGATGAAATTAGCCCTAAGGAAAGGTAATCACTGATTTTATTTATTTTAGTTGCCTGCAAACAAACTGCAGGGATTTTGCTCTGTAGCAATGCCATTTACAATGACATCTCCCTGCTGGAAATCCTGACTGTTAGTGCTGTGCCACAGAAATTGTATAAAGGATGTATCTTTGGACCAACCATCATGGAATGGTTTGGGTTGGAAGGGACCTTCAATTAAAGGTCATCTAATTCCACCCCCTGCCATGGGCAGGGACACCTTCCACTAGCCCAGGTTGCTCCAACGTGGCCTTGGACACTTCCAGGGGTGGGGCAGCCACAGCTTGTCTGGGAAAAATCCCATAGATATTCCCATGGACCCAATTCATTCTCTTTCCTCAGCCAGCCAAGTCCCAGGTGAAGAGTAAGGGAAGGAATTAATTCAGCATTCACAGTCCCAGGGGCAGCTTTTCAGTGGGTTTGTCCCCTCATTTCTGAAGCATGTGATTTCAGGAACATATACATTTATATTTATGTATTTATATACACGCTGTGTATCCTGCAACACAACCACCACCTCCTTATCTGCACCCATGAGCCAGTTTATTCCAGGCATCCATGAAAATCAATTCCACGCGTGACTGAGGCAGCAGCTTTCACAGTTCCCTCAGTCCAGCAGGAAATGTGCTCTGCAAGGCTCCAAGAGGGAAAACCTCACGGAGCAAGAGCACTCTGATGTCCTGGATCACCCAAATCCCTCCAGGAACAAAACCTGTCCTCTCACTCTGCACTTCCACCCAGTTATTTGGCCAACAGCATCACTTCCAAACTCCTGCTCTGCCACTGCATATGCAGATTGAACAGGTAGTTTGGGCTCCCTGGGCAGCCTGCAGAGCGAGCCAAGCTCCCAGCCCACGTCTGAGGTCTGTCCCTGTGCCAGAGTAAGTCCCATCCCATGGCCTCTGTCCTGGCTCAGCTGCTGGAGCTGTCTGAGGTTCCCCTGGCTCTCCTGGCTCTGGGGACCCGAGTGTGCCTTGCTGAGTGACACCTGAGTCAGCAGCAGAGGGCAGGGAGCCCCAGGCAGGATGGCAGGCACAGAGCAGGGCCCCTCTCCCCACACGTACCTTTGACCCTCGGGATTATCCGCAGAGCCTTTTCCCAGCCAGGTGGCTGCCAGGGGAAGGAGAAGATTGTTCTGTGCTCTTTCTGCCCTTACAAATGGGAGCTGCTCGATTACCCAGCTTCTTTTTCCTGTTCTTAATAAAAAGAGGCTTTAGAAGGAGCAGGCACATGAGGCAGGGCAATCACTTCACTATTCGATTTCAGCGGGGTTTTGACTCCCTGCACGTGACACGCTGACCGTGCGGTGTTCATTTTTAACTCCCAGAGCAGTTGATTTGCTCTCCCCCAGGTTAAGCAGAGCTGAAGAGAAAGCTGAGCTGTAAACCCTGCAGCGTGACACGAGGATCTCATGAATAAAGCAACGAGTGGCCAAGCAGAGGATTTGGAGGGGATTCCTCCAGCCCAATCCCATGTGGAAAATCCCCCCCAAATCACCCGGTGTTAATGACACTGAGCCCACATTGAACTTGCCACTCACTGAAAACAAACTTTTCTGGTGCTTCAACATTTCTACTGAAGTCTGTGAGTCTGAACATGGGGAGTGGAGTCTCCACATCACTGAAGATAATTCAAGAGGTAGATGGGATCTTGTTATTTCTTTAGCTCAGAAAGGAATTAATTTTGTAACACTGAAAGTTGTTCTGGCTTTTATTATCAGAAGTACAATTACACTGAATTCAAGGGTTTATTTCCTAATAGGAAGTTAATTAATATACAGTTCAGGCTTCTCTGATGTGAGGGAACTGGAATAGCTCCAGCCTCTTCTGGGAATCAATATGTATAAGGAAATTCTGCTTAGAAAAATACCAGGAAATCATCTCTCCCCCCCAATCCTGGCACCAAACATTAATATTAGTGAAGGTAAAACTCCATTCCCAGGGAGATTTCTGCCAAGAAAAGCCACTGGAAAAGTCCTTTACAGGACAAAACTTGAAGCACATGAATTCAAAAATTAGCATCCCAAGCTTACCTGGAATAGTCTGACAGCTCCCACCCTTTTTAAAGCACACAAAATTAAGTACAGCAAAGCCATCTGAAGTAAAGATAACATCAAGTCTTCAGGATTTACAGTATCTGTGAACCATTGCACAAATTTATTTTTCTAATATTTATCCAACAAAGCTCTCCCCAAGTCCAGCAAGACACCACCCCTTTTATCCAACAAGCTCATTTATATTCTGCAAAATAAGTGTATTTTGCAAACAGACAAGACACGTTGCAGCTTCTCAAGCTTTTTTAATCCTCTTGAAGAGAGTGAGAAAAAACAAGAGCAATCAAAGCCTTTGAAGTAGCAGCTTTCCTGGACAGCAGAGCAGAGGTCAGGAACTGGGGCTCTGGAAATACAGCACAAATTCCACACCAAAGGGATACACAAAACCTGCCCCAACAGCCACACACGTGAACCTTGGAATGTGTGCAAGGAGAGCCAATGGCTTTGGCAACACAACCTTGGAATTGCTGGCTCAGGGAGGGAATTCAGAGGGCACTCATTTCTCCAGGAAAAAGACTTCCTCACTTCCAGCAAAGTTCACAAGGACAGGTAGAGGCACTTGGGAAAGGAGCTGGTTCTAAACCATTAAAGCCAAGAGGAGCCTTTGGTGGGAAGTGGCTTTAGACCCTGAGCAGGGAGCACAAGCAGGACACACACGGCCAGGCCAAGCCTGAAATCCACACGGGCAGGTAACACTGGGGGGAGACACAGGGATCAAAGCCCTGGCTGTCTCACAGGAACCTTCAACTCCTGCATCCTCACCCTGTGCAGGCATTATCCTCCAAGTCCCACTGTCTGAGGGATTCCCACAGGACACGGGCTGTGTTAGAATGCCCCAAAACTGGCTGCGGGGAGATTAAAAATTAGCTCAGCCCTGGAGCCGAATTTCAGGGCATTGAAATGTCCTCCCTATCCTTCCCCCAATTGATCTGATTGTTTCTGTGATCCCTGAAGAGCCTCAACTAGTTGACTGAAACCTTCCTGTTGAAACATTTTTATAATTGCAATAATTGATCATAATTGCTCTGTGCAGAGGCATTTCAAAATTCCAGAGACAAGTCGAAATTGCATCAGAGTACAGGAAAACAATGATGATATCCAGGCATTGCCCTATTACCTTCCCCCCCACCCCCCGTATTTAATGACCTAAGAAAGTTACAAAAGCAACTTTAAATTACCTTTACATATATAAACTAATTAAATATATTAACTAACACTGAGAAAATAAATCCCAAGCACCATGAAGACAAAAAAAAAGAGTAAGAGATGACTGATTTTAGAGTAATTTCAGACTTTTTCTGGAGTCTCTGGCTGTAGCAGTTGAGTGAACACTTCCTTACTAAAGTAGAGACCACTGAAAGCTTACCTCAATATTCTCCTTTTAAAACAGCAAATGAGGGATTACTCCAGCATTAACTTCTACAGTTTTTATTAAGTTCTGTATTCTGGGAGCACGATTTTATTCCTTATTCCACTTTTTTTTTGCCTCTTACTCATTTCAGTAAGTGGCAGAATTCCTAGAAATTTCAGTGGCATCAGGATTTTTATTACTAAGCAGATTTTCTGGATGCTGAAAGACAAAAGGGTTGAGAAGTGTGGCTTGTGTGATAACACTAAAAAAGGAAATGCAGACAACCCTGTACATGTTTAAACTCACTCAAGATGAAGGAAACTCACAGCTTGTAACTCATGTGGCACAAAAGGCTGTTTGAACACTGCCAACTCATCTCCCAAGTCACATGTGGTGCACACACAGCCACAGAGACTAAAAATAAATACCAGCTACTTTATTCTCTAAGAACACTTGAAAGTGGGGCATTTCCTCACAATGCTTGCAGAGGATCGAGTCAAAGAATGCAAAGAACCTGGGGAGCCCTGGGGCCTTAATTCCCACTCAGTTTTCTCATGATAGGGCTGTCAGGCTCAGCGTTGGTGAAAATACTCCCCACAACCACGTGGGTACCCCAGATGTTGTGCCTGATGACTTTGCAGCAGCCAAGGTCATCCACGGAGAATCCCAAGTGCCGGTAGCGCTCGTCCGTCTCGAACAGGGTGTTGTTGGTGTAAGGCCCAAAAAACTGGGGAAAAAGAGAAGTTTTCATGTCAGAATTAGCCCTTTCTGAACAAAACTTAAGCCTAGAAGTAACAGGAAATTTGAGTTTTACTTAAAATGTACAGGGGAAACTAAGCAGGGCAGCTCTGGGTATATTTGTACCCCATTTTAAAGGTTTAATTTGGCACTGAAGTGCATTTGGATGTCTGATCAATCACACCTACAACAACCTCACGTGGTCTGGAAATGTTCTGCTACTTCTACAGGCATTAGGACAGAAGCCTTGTGTGAAATAGCAAAAAATCAGGTCTGTACTAATGATAAACCCCTCTGTGGAACAGCAAAAATAAGACCTGTACTAATGATAAACCCCTCTGTGGAACAGCAAAAATAAGACCTGTACTAATGATAAACCCGTGTGGAATAGCAAAAATAAGAACTGTACCTTTTCAATGAGCCCCCTGCAAAGAAAAGTTGCTCTGAAGAACAAAAACTGTCCTTAAATTAGAAAGAGGCATTTCAGTTCTTTCTCTCAGGAGGAAGCTTCTCACTTAAGTCTGCTCCTGATAACTGGCAAGGATCAATTGGATTCTGAAGACAGAACCCTACTGTCCTCAATCCCTGCCTATTCCTTAAATCTATGGAATTTCTGGGAAGCTTCTGAGCCTACACACACCTTAACTGTCTGTCCACCTTATAAACATCCCCTGTTAAAGCTCTTTGCTGGCACATTAAATCACTGCCTTTAACCAAACCCCACTAAACTGAGCTTTGCCACCATTTTTCCAACGAGGATGTTGTTTTAGAAGTTGTGAGCCAAGAACACCCAGATGTTCCTGCTCTGATTGAAGCTCTCTCAGTTCCCTCTTGCAGGTTGAAGACTCTGTTTCACAGATGTCTTGGTGACAAAGTGGCAGCTCCTCCAGAGCAGTGTGTGATCTCCCCATGAATGCCCACAGTGTTTTATAGGAACAAACTATTCATTTTTTCTGGGGAACAAAGATATCATTAACTGCTGCAAAGAGGCTTTTTAAACCCCTCCATCCACACACAACCAGGTGTCAGGGTTACCAAGTTACCTTGGGAGGTAGAACCAGCCCCCGGTGCAGTGACCAAGAGCTTTTGGGCATAAAAACATCCACCTTCATTGCTCAAAGATGTTCCTCAAAGTGCCAGCTGACACACTTTGGGTACTGGCTCAGGGTTAGCAATTTAACATATGAAAGGAATTCTCCTTTGGGATCACTTGAAAAAGTTGGATTTAGCCCCCAGGGAACAGAGCCCAACTCCAGAGAGCACATAACTTACTGCCAGTCCTGAGGATGGATCAATGAAATCAGCCCAGTAGCCCTCAGAAGAAATTGCATAGCAAATTTCCTTGGCACCATTAATGAACTGAAAGGAAAGAAATGGGAAGAGAAGGATATCAAATGAGGGGTTTGTTACATATATCCCTAATCTCATAAAAGGAAATAGTTCTAACTTTATTCTATGGATCTCTATATTCTAAATAAATCCTTTATTTGGTTTCAGTTATAAAAATTGGATTGTTCTTCACAATTATGGCCCTCAGCAGCTCAAGGTTTCAAATTTACAATTATAGTTACTCAACTCAAGGGTCCAAAATAAGGGCAATTTACCCTTTACAGTAAATTCTTCTGTATTTTGAACTTTGATGGCTCTGATCATGAACTCTCTCAACTCTAAGTCACCAATATAAGCAAACCACCTGAATTTTAGACATTACAGTTCTGACCCAGGACATCTTTTGGTGCTGTAACAACCCCTCAGCAACCACTTGGAGAGAAGTTACTAAACACTTGAGATGCACCACTGCAAATAAGAACTATTCAGTTTGGCTGTACATGACCCTCATTTCTTTAGCACAGAACACTCCCATGAGAGGAGGATTTTTAGGTCCGAAGCAAACAAACTGCCCATTTATTTGCCTGTGAATTTGCTGTGAGTAACCTCTGAGCAGGGAGGTTACAACCAACATCCTCACACCCCCCAGTGACTGGATTAGACTTGACAGGGAGGTGCACAGGGAAGAAAGATGCCAATTAACATGTAATTAGACCAGATTACAACGCCAAAGACCAACAGACCATCAATAATTCAAAGAGAAGAACACACTGAAATGAAGGGAATTTTAATTTGTGTGTAATCTTTATGTTAATCCTTTTTTTTCTTTTTGGTTGTTGTAACCCTTCCACTGCTTTATTGAGGCCACACTTGTATTTACAGGACTGAAAAGGACATTGCCAGATTGATTTCAGACATAAATATGACACTTGCTACACAGAGAAAAATCCCACAGGATGGTTTGGGCTCAATTTGGAAGAATTCTAACAAATAATAGGTAGAAACACTGTATTTTAGGGTGCTAAGGGAGAATGGCAGCTGTGAACAGCGACACTTGCTGGAGTAAACACAAAAGTGCTGAAAAATGGGAAAGAAAGTGATTTTCAGAGACCTCTAGTGGCAACAGAACGAGACAAAGTTCATGAGGATGGTTAAGATGAAAAAAATCTAAGTGATACTCAGGCTAAAAGTGTCCATTATCAGACTGAAAAATAAAAACCACTTCAACAACTGGTGGTCTTTTACACCTTTTACCAGTAAGGCCACAGACTGTACTGTAATCTTCATTAAATCACAGTAAAAGAAAGCAGTGAAATCCTACCAGATACATTGTACTGAAGCTGGACTAAGGTGAGAAAAGAGTTGCTGCCCTTTAACTGCATCAGGGCAACAATCTTTATTCATCTCTGTGGTATTTTAGCATATTTTTGACTCCCCCTACTGTGAAGAGTTTAATAACTCTAAGGAGATGTTTCACATAAAGCAATTAAAAAGTTATAAAGCTGGAAGAAAATCATCTCACTTTTATAGGGAAGAGAACACAGGATTAACTCCAAAATGCTTTAAAAATATAATACACTACTCCCAGAGCCAGAAATGTCCCAAAATACACAGGTAGCTCACAGAAGGTTCCAAACCAAGCCAAACTAAGCTGCTGCTGCTGGGAATACTCACATTTTCAAGGAGCATCTCCCTCTCATCCTCCACTTCCTGGCTCCACACAGTCATGTCGTTCTTAGTCTTCTGGGTGACAGTTAACACAGTTAGACGGTTGGCACTCACCTCTGGGAACATGGACTCAAAGTCTACAGGAGACAAACCAGCATGTTCTACCTTCTCTCACACTGCTTAAACTGGGCTCTTCTCCACTTCTAGGCAAAGTATGGATCAATAGTGCAGCCACACTGCAGGATCTTTGCTTGTTCAGCTAGGTTTTATTCCCATTTAACTGTAATGCTTTCCCTCTTGAGCTCATTAAAAGATACAAGCCAAACACTGTCTGAAGGTTTATGGTTTCTGTTTGCCATTTTACTACGAGGCAGTGACAAAATACTTGATAACTTGTTTTTGGACAGTGAATTAGCTCCAGAATTTATCTGACACTAAAGCAGCAGCTGAAAGTGACTCCCTGTCCCAGCTGCTCTTAAATATAAATAGCACTGAATTTTATATGAAACGTTAAATATTGTCAAGGTTTCATTTTCCATTTTATAGTATTTTTTTGTAAAATATTAACTCTGGATTACCCTTTTCTACACCACATCCCGTGGCATCAATTCCAGAGTATATACTGAAATATTCTTCCATTTGAAAAAGCTGGAATTTCTTGGCTACAAATGGAAGTGAAAATAGACCTTTTCGTAGCAGCTCAGGACAGGCTTGGACTGCACATTCCACCTTGGCATTTTCAAAGTAGGTTTCAGCATTATTTACTTGCTGCTTCTGCGGAGCATCAGCACCCTGAGGAAAACAAAAATTGCAACTTTCTCAGTTAATAAAGAACAGGAATAACTTTGTACACCAGACTATGTTTTTGGGACTAAATATCCAGACACACTTGAGCAGTCTCACAGAAAGATGATTTGCAATGAGACTTACTCTTTTTCAGCTATTAAAAATGGAATTGCTATTGGTATTATTTAAGTAATAATTTAAATAATGCTGAGCCAGCAGGAAGAGGCACTAAATATTGGTGGAAATAGGGTGATCATGCCTCAAATTGTCAAGGTTTTTGTTGTTAATGATGTATCTGCCATCACCAAAACCCAGTGTCCTGGTGAGGTTGGGAGATGCTGATTCTCCTGTGTGAATCCCATGGTTGTCAGAACTAAACACTGTCCAAACCATGCAAGTCCACACCCACTACATAAAATATTAAACAAATGTCCAATTCTATTTGCTAAAAGATGGTGAGACTTGCTAAACAGCAACTTTGGAAATTGATTTTTTCCCTGGATCCACATAATTCAGTCACTCAAAGTGCTACTTCAAAACACACCCTGAAATATTTCTTTCTCCTAAAAGTTTTGAAACTGAAGTTCTCCAAAAACCACACAATTAATCCACTTCTAAAATGCTGTTTCAAAACACACCCTGAAGTATTTCTTTCTCCTAAAAGAAAAACCTTCAGCCAGGTTCTGTGTAATCTCCTGCCCAACCCAGCTGAGGTTCATCTTTCCAAACCATGCAGAAAATCCCCAGTATCATTTTTCAGGAGGAAAGAGAGATTAGTTGTGTTGCTCTCAGACAGCACAGAAGGAGTTTGTCTTACCTGGAACTCATTGATGTATTGTGCCATTACAAATTCATGCCTTTCACTCGCTGAAGGCTCTGCTAAAATATCAGGGAGACTCTTTGAAACTTGATTTTTCTTCTGGGCATCAGTGCCATTGAGGTGACAGTCAAAGCCAATGTTTCCAGGCAGCTGGAACCTCTGGTCCTGAGGTCCAAAGGGACCCATCACTTCATCTGGCCACACAGTCCTGGGACCTGCAAGAGCCAAGGCCTTGCTTTAGTCCCCACACCCCCAAAAAAAAAGGGGAAAATCAAATTAACTCCCCTCTCCCCCACAAATATTCAATCACAAACATAACCAAAGTAACCACACCGCCCAAGTGAGGGCCCTGCCATAAAAGCCACGCTCAGAAACGTCAATGGGGTGCAAAGTTGTGACAGCACACGGGTTCAAAGGAAAGGAATTTGCTTTTTCTTACATAAATCAGGAGGTGCAGCAGCCACATGAGGCTCATCTGAGCCAGAGGAACCTGCTGTAGAAAAAGCCTTGGGATTTACAACTCTTTTGACTAAGGAATAAAACCCTGGGAGGTAGGTGACCAATCTTGCTCTGTTACAGAGCACCTGAGAAGACAAAAACAAAGTTAGAATTACATTCTGCTACCAAAAAGAAGAGGTTAAGCACAGCTCTGTGGGTCACAAGAGAAATCCTCACTCCATAATTACATTCCTATTTCAATTATGATCAACTGCAGCATCAGGTTTTAGAAGTTATTTTATTATTATTTTTATGTTTCACTTGTAAGAGTATTCAAAGAGAAAAGTTGAATTTCCTATTTCTCACAGAGGAAAAAGCCCTGAAAACTTAAAATAGCACCACTGAAACCCCACAACTTAAAACTAAATTAGGGATGGGGATTGTTTCCATGATTACTTCCAGCATGCCCCCGTTTCCAGGATTATCCCAATTCCATCACGGGACTGATTATCAGAAATAATTAATAATAATTACCAATATTCTAGGTAAGCAGACACTGAGAATTAACTCTGAAGCCTAATGACAATATTTTAAGGAGTAACACAAGCAACTCTTACTGTTTTGTTGCTGTTGTTTGGGGTTTTTTAAGAAGAAACATCCAGGTGATGTAACTAAACAGAATTTGACCCACTTTTTATACTTTAAAAACAGATTGGCAACTTTCATGCTGCATTTACACCCTCAGAACAGAAAAATAACCAACCAGACACTCCAAATGGGGAGTCAGAAGTGTAATTGTAAAAAATACAGACTAAACTGTAGCACAAAACTGCTACTATTTGACAAAATTGCCCAAATTTTGCATGTGTTACTGGAAAATACAAATATCACCCACCAGAGTGTGTGTTCTTTGTAAAATTCTACTTTTCAGGTGAGGGAGAGGAATTATTTTGAGCAAATGACACAAAGGCATTTCCCTTAAGTGCTGTAGTCCTGATTCCATAAATATTTAGGCTTAGGCACATGTTTACTACTAAATATTTATGTACCGAGCTTACTTCAAAAGAATTGAGTAAATGGTGCTATTTGGATGTTTAATACAAAAATCTGTATTTAAAGTGTCACGACCTAAGGCAGTAAAAGCACCAATTTCTTTTACACCACCTCTGTGTAAATACAAAATAAGTTCTTCCAACATCATAAAGACTCAAATGCTTAAAGAGACATTTAATTTACAACTTAAATCAATTATTTACAGTTAAAGCCTTCAGCTGTCTAGTTACAGAACACGTTTAAAAGTCTGATGCCACTTAAATTCTCTTTTTTCTCTATTATGTAAAATCACTATTGAAATTAATTTCTGCATAATGCTTAGATTACAAACAGATGTAAACAATTACAGCTGACACCTAATTACAAGAAAAGGGCTTTTTTTTTTTTCTTACAATCAGGCTCACTTAACGTGGAGATGTCATTAATTACAGCCACGACTGAGCTCACTCATGCAAATATTGACACACCTGGCATTACACAAGTGAAAAACCCCCGCTGAAAGCCATGAATTATTCATGTCTCCGTGGCAAGACTAAATCAATAAAGGGGGTTTTGTTTCATTCTCCAGCCTCAATCGAGCCCGGGGAACCAGAATCACAAACTGCGTTGCTCAGGATGTTAGAAAGGGCACAGGACAAACTGGACTTAGCCCTCAGTCAGATTATTGCTGTCACAGCTAGAGCAAAAAATAGTAAGTTTACACTGGATATTGGGAAGGAATTGCTGGCTGGGAGGGTGGTGAAGGACTGGAATGGAATTCCCAGAGAAGCTGTGGCTGCCCCTGGATCCCTGGGAGTGTCCAAGGCCAGGTTGGACGGGGCTTGGAGCAACCTG
>JAWWTY010000160.1:1607035-1631667 GCA_035222235.1 Margarornis squamiger | reverse complement strand
GGGAAGGGGCAATGGGATAATGGGGGAGGGGCAATGGGATAATGGGGAAGGAATTCCTGGGATGGGGGGGGGGGAAAGGGGGAGGGGCAATGGGATAAAGGGGAAGGGGCAATGGGATAAAGGGGAGGGGCAATGGGATAATGGGGGAGGGAGAGCTGGGATAAAGGGGCAGGAATTCGTGGGATTGGGGGGCGGGGAAAGGGGATTATCCTGGAAAATGGGGGGAAAGGAGGCTCTCCTGGAAAATAGGAGAGAAAGGGGAGTTTTCTTGGAAAATGGGGAGAAAAAGGGGCTTTCCTCTTGAAAAATGGGGAGGGAAAGGGAGTTTCTTCTGGAAAATGGGGGGAAAGGGGGTTTTCTTGGAAATTGGGGAGAAAAAAGGGCTTTCCTCTTGGAAAATGGGGAGGGAAAGGGGCTTTTCCCCTGGAAAATTGGGAGGAAAAGGGGTTTTTCTCCAGGGGAAGACGGGGTTTCTTTCCTGGAAAATGAGGAGGGAAAGGGGGCTTCCTCTGGACAATGAGGTGGGAAGGGGGCTCTTCTCTTGGAAAATGGGGAGAAAAAAGGGGTTTTTCTCCTGGAAAACAGGGAGGAAAAGGGAACGAAGGAATGTTTCCACCCCTGGGGTTCCCGGGGGTTCCCTGGAAATGGGGACCATCAGTGTCCCTTCTGCCACAAAGCTGCCACTTCGAGGGCGATGCCTCAAAGAACTGGTGTACAAAATAAGAATAAAAACCTTTCGTGGGTTTTGGTGGGGGTTTTTCCCAATGTTCTTTGGAGGAAAGGCACTGAGCAGGCTCCCCAGGGCAGTGGGCACGGCCCCAAGGCTGCCAGAGCTCCAGGAGGGTTTGGACACCGGGACAGGGACAGGGGGGATTGTTGGGGTGTCTGTGCAGGGACTCTGATCCTTGGGCATCTCTTCCAGCTCAGAATATTCAGGATTCTCTGATTTTCCCACCCTTTGTCCCTGTGTGTGCTCCTGGGCTCTGGGGTGGGGTTGCTCACAGCCAGCTGGGATTTACCCCACTCACCATCTGAATGTCCCAGAGAAGCTGTGGCTGCCCCTGGATCCCTGGAAGTGTCCCAGGCCAGGCTGGATGGAGTTTGGAGCAACCTGGGCTGGTGGAAGGTGTCCCTGCCCATGGCAGGGGGTGGGATGGGATGTCCTTTAGTTCCCTTCCAACCCAAACCAGTCTGGGATTCCATGAATGTGCTCCAGGCTGGGTTTGTGGGCACATATTTGTTGCTCCAAGGGGAACAGGTGATGGAAAGGCAGCTGATATTTCCTCTGCTGAAGAAATAAATTGTTATCCACGGAATGTGTTGAATATTCCCAAAGCCAGTGAGGCTCAGCTGGAGCACTGATCCCAAAGCCACATCCCTGTGCCTGTGCAGAGCTCCTGCCTGTGGTTTTCCCCAGAATTCTACTGGTTTTCCAGGACATAACCTTGGCTCAAATTGCCATCCTCTGTTTTTAATGTCACATGTTTGTCCCCCTCTGGTTTGAAGTGTATTTGTCAGAAGGACCATTTTAATTCCTTCTTTTTCATCATCCCCTTCAAACACCTTCACCACCATTCCATAGTGGGAGGAAATCCAGGAGCCTTGGAAGTGTCCAAGGCCAGGTTACACGGGGTTTGGAGCACCCTGGGCTGGTGGAAGGTGGGTGTGGGATGATCCTTGAGGTCCCTTCCCACCCAAACCGTCCTGGGATTCCATGATATGTCCCAAACCCCACATCTTTCCAGCTTTTCCAACAAAACCGTCTCTGAGTGTGAGTCCATCATCTTTGTCTTCAAGTGCAGTGTCTTCTGCTTGCCCAGCGCCACCCAGGCCCTGCATGTGCCCCTTTCCCAGAGCCTGGCAGCGCTGCCAAGGGCGGGCACGGGCCTTTGTGGGCAGCTTAAGGCTCGGCATTGTCTCCAGCTACCTTTTTTGTGCTGGGTTCAGTATGGGGATTTCATTGAAATCAGCAGCTCTTTGAAGGAAAAGGCTCCCCCTTTGCACGTGTGGGGAGTGCTGTGCATGTTAATGAAACTGTTTAAATGCTGAATTAAAAATATCGGGGCAGAGGTGCCCAAACCCAAATCTTCTCTAAAGCTCCTAGAAAAGCTGCACCAGAGGGGCAGCACACACAAACCACTTCAGAATACCAGGATTAAGGCTCTTCTGTCTCAGTTTTTGCCTTTTCTTTGCTGTCTGTTCCAAGCAGCGATGCTGGGTAAGAAAAAGGAACTTTAATCTCTTCAGAATAAAAGGTTGGGCATTCACATCCCTCTGCACATGGTCTACAATGTACTTTATTTAGAAACCAGCTATTTCTGGGCATTTGTTTTGCTCTGCCGCTGGTTTATTAGGGTTAGTTTGTTAGGAAAAGCCAGGTTTCACTGTCTAATAATGCATAAAAATATAAAGTGATGGAATAATAACAGCTTTCAGTATATCACTCAGTGTTTCCAAATCAGAGCAAGAAATTGGGCTTGTGTTCATAGTAATAATGTTCAGCCCTACGACGTTCTTATTGCATTTAATAAAATTTTGGCTTTATTTGACGGGGATCAAGAGGAAATTATTATATCCAACTCCAACAATATGATCTATTAAGGAGCTGTAATGTTGCAATTTGGATTTTCGGGCTCTTTCATGAGAATATTGGCTCACCATTGCACGCCACCCAGCTATTTTATTAATTCAATGTTAGCACACTTAATTCTCATTTGCTTTTAAATTAAATATTCATGTTGAATTGCTGAACTTCAGCAAAAAAAAAAAAAATAAGGTTGGAGAAGTTCAACTTTAACTCTTTACTGAATTAATTTATTTGCTCTAATGGGAAGCACCCTGGATTCCAACCAGTCTGTATTGACTTGTCCTGAGGCAATCCCAGTTCTTCTCCTCTCCATGGTGAGCACTTGGAGATACTCAAATCAATCAATGAGTTCTCCCCCCCCTGCAGTTTCTGGCCTGAATTCATAAAGATTAATTTCAATCAAGTTTCTACCTCTATTCAAAGGAGACTCCAAAATCAAATGATCCAATTACAGATTTATCAAATATTAATAACAAAAATCTTCCAGATCTTTCCGATGCCAACATTCTTCTCCCTTGGTGTCAGGAAAGTAATTAGCAGCTGGCTTTGATTAAATTCTTCCCTCAGAGATTATTCCTCTCAGGTTGAGGGAGAGGAAGGAATGCACGCACAATGATCCCTCATTCCTCATTTTAAAGCCTTTTTTTTTTTTGGTTCAGTTCAGTGAAACTCCATCTGTGCCCAGGAACCTGCAGCAGTTTTGGTGGCGAAACCTGAAGGGCACGGGTGGCTCTTCCTGGAGTGTTGCTGAGATGCTCTTTTTCCTTGGCTTTGGGTTCCCCAGTGTGGGAAGGACCTGGAGCTGCTGGAGAGAGTCCAGAGGATCCCATGGAGATGCTCCAAGGGCTGGAGCCCCTCTGCTCTGGAACCAGGCTGGGAGAGCTGGGAATGTTCACCTGGAGAAGAGAAGGATCCAGGGAGACCTGAGAGTCCCTTGCAGGGCCTGAAGGGGCTCCAGGAGAGCTGGAGAGGGACTGGGGACAAGGCATGGAGGGACAGGACACAGGGAATGGCTTCCCACTGCCAGAGGGCAGGGATGGGTGGGATATTGGGAAGGAATTGCTGGCTGGGAGGGTGTGCAGGGACTGGAATAGATTTCCCAGAGAAGCTGTGGCTGCCCCTGGATCCCTGGGAGTGTCCAAGGCCAGGTTGGAGCAACCTGGACTAGTAGGTGTCCCTGCCCCTGGGATGAGATGATCTTTAAGGTCCCTTCCACCCCAAACCCTTCTAGATCCCATGTTTCTCACCAGTCTCTGGCTGCCGATGGTTTCCTCTCGGCTGCAGCTCCGGGAAGGGTCTCAGCAGCTGCAGGAATGTCAGAGGGAGGAGGATACAGAAGGAACTTTCCAAGTCACCACCACCCTCCACCTGAAAACTGAACTCCAAGCTGAGTTGGGATTCTTCTTCCCCATCCCAGACTTGCTGGAATCCTTGCTGTGTGAGCAGAGAAGCTGGAGGTGCCCCTGAGAAGCTGGTTTGGTGCCCACAACAAGCAAAATGGGGAATGTTCAACCCTTCTCTCTCTGCTCTTCCAAAGACCCAGAGGAGCTGTGGAAACTCCATCCTTGGAGACCTTCAAAACTCAATGGGCTGAATCCTTGGGATTGCACTGGAGAGCTCCAGAGGTCCAGTGTGGAAATATGGCTTTTCCTGTCTCCAGGTGCTTCCATGCTCATGGGAAACAGAGGGATCTTCTCACACCACCTTCAGATGCTCCTGGATGGTTGGTTGTCAGCCAGCACCTGCACCAGGACAGGGAGACATGGCATCTCCAGTGTCTGTTGGGACCTCTTTACTTGAATTCCTGTCCCATTCACCATGGGGGGGATTTGGCCTTCCTTGTCCCCTTCACTTGTTGCACAAACAAGACCTTATTCAAAACCTCTTTGTCGTCACCTTTATCCATCCCCCGAAAAGTCACGTTTTTGTTAAGGCTGTCTGAACAGAGGCTTTTGGAATCCTCCCCTGAGCGTTGGAGCTGCAGCTTTTCCCTCTTCCCCCTAAGCCAATTTCATCCTTGAGGTGGATTTTGCTGCCCTTTCCCATATTTTGGACTGTATTTCCCATTCCACCCCACAGTTAACTGCAGGCAGTGGAATTGCCCCTGCTTGTGGGGGCAGTGGTTTCTCATTTGAATACTGCAGAAACCAGTTAAGTGGCCTCAGGAATAATGAGATCTTCTTTATTCCCACTGTACCCCTCCCTGTGCAGTGATGGATAGTGCTGGGACATGCAATTTATCTAATGGCCTCCATTAAACTTCATTAGGACTGTGTTAAACCCAACTTAAAATCGTTGACATTGATTTGGGATCTCTAAAACCTGCTCGGAGCGCATCAGTAATGGGCATGTCCAGAGCCAGGCAGCTCTCCTGACATTCCAGCCCCATTCCCTGTGCTTCCAAAGGGCTCCAGGAGCAGAGGGAAGGAGGGAGGGAGGGAAGGGGATCTCAGCCTGTGGTCTCCAGGAGATATTTAGGGCACTACAGAGCTCATCTCCGGAGGTTCTTTGGGCTGACAGTCTTCAGCCGTCACATCCCTGCCTGTGTCACTGCCCCAGCCAGGGAATTTCCACTCTCTGAGCTCAAACTCAGCCTTTTTTTTGTTTTGTTTATTCCTCTCATTGCCTGTATTTATTTTTTCTTGCATATACAAGCACGGCTCCCCCGTGCCTGACCTGCTGAACCCCGTGTGTGGAACGAGGAATGTCTGTTCCTGAGTGCCAGCGAAACGGTGATGAAGTGGAAGGGAGGAAAGGTTTGAACATGCTCTTTTCCTAGAAAAAGTAAACATCCTCTGGCTATAGGAAGAGTAAACTTCCCCTGGAAATGTATGTGTTTATAGGAACAATCTCTTTCTTCTGGCATTTCCAGATACTGGGCTGCAGATTCCGTCTCTACCGCTGGGAAAAGAGGCTTTTAAGGCAGCGCTGCAATTCCACGAGATAAATCTTTGCATGATTTGTTTTCCTTTTGGAAAGACATCCCCCCTGGATGTGTTTCTGTGAGCCTGAAAGGGATTTCCTCCTTTATCTCAGGGCGTTGCTCTGTGGCTCGGTCCTTTTTGAATGTCCATCCAAATGGACAACCGGAGGAAGCCGAAGGAAATGACCATTTCCCTGACTCTGCTTTACTGGGGGTTACTGGAAATCCTTCACAGCATCACTTGCCCCGTCTCTGTAAACCACCAGTCTGCCTTTTGACCAAAGAGAGGCCTTTATTAACCAAACTAACCCAGATGTGCCATTCCCAGGGGTGTGAGTGCCCCGATGTGTGATTACCCAAACGGATCTGAGGCTGTGAGACAGACAGCAATTCACCTCAATTCTTATTGTGGCTTTTAATGTTCCACTGAAGACGGGCAGGTCGGGCCTTAAAAGCTTTATAATTTTCCTGGGAGGGATTGAACAGGGATATTTTTCCTGGGGTGGCATTAAACAGGGATATTTTTCATGAGGTGGCAGCAAAAGCTGCTCCTGCCTTGTCGGATGGGCAGAGTGGGGGATTCCCATCATCTTTCTCTCCAGATATCATCCAAAATTCAGGGCTGAGACTGTCACCAAGGCTGGAGGCCAGAAGTGGCCTGGAGTGGCCTTAGTGTGATCTGAATTTGGTCCACGGTGAACCTGAACTTGGAAAGGGACTGTTTTGAATAGGGCAGGACTTCACCTGAGGGTTATTGTTGTGCTTAGCTGAGGTGCCAGGTCTTGGATGGACAGATTTAAAAGAAGGAAGAGGAGGAGGAGGAGGAGGAGGAGGAGGAGGAGGAGGTGGAGCTCTCTCCTGTGATCTCCTGGTGGGAAAACCATCAGGCTTGGCAGGCTGGAAGTCCTCCAAGTCCCAGCTCTTGGCTGTGGTGGTCTTCAGATGTACATCTGCTGTTAAACATGGTCCTCTTGGGTCTGGGTGCCAGATGTGCTGGGTGGCAGGTCAGGAGACAGGTTCCCATCAGAACTGTGTCCAAATCAGTCTTTTATAGGGTGTTTCTATTTTCTAAAATCTCTCTCTAAATCTTTCTTTTTTCCATCTGGAAAGTGTTCCCTTAGAAAAGCCGAGAAGTCAAAATTCCTGCTTAAACACGGTGCCATGCCTAATGGGCTACTTATTCCACTAGATTCCTCCTTTTATGGGGTTTTAAATAGATGGGGTCATATTTTTGAACCCTCGTGGATATGAAGGATGCCTTGTCAAAAGGTTTATGGCATCGTGTGCTGCCTGTGAGTTACGAGCCTGTTCCTGTCTGGCAGTGAATGAAAGAGCCCAGCATCTGGCACTGTGGAAAACCACATATCCCCAAACTTCCCACTCTGAGGACATGGCATGGAGGTGGTGGTAAAGCATCCCTTTTCACTCGGGAGTCAGGACAGTTGGAGGCCCTTTCTGTAAAAATTTATGGAGCTTAACCAAACCTGGCTGGAAGCTTGAGGAGATCGGTCCCTGTGCAGTCTGTGCAGGGATACCTCAAATCCTGCCTTTACTCCATGGCAGGGATACCTCAAATCCTGCCTTTACTCCATGGCAGGGATACCTCAAATCCTGCCCTTCTATCCATAGCAGGGATACCTCAAATCCTGCCTTCTGTCCATAGCAGGGATACCTCAAATCCTGCCTTTACTCCATGGCAGGGATACCTCAAATCCTGCCTTCTGTCCATGGCAGGGATACCTCAAATCCTGCCTTTAGTCCATAGGAGGGATACCTCAAATCCTGCCTTTACCCCATAGCAGGGATACCTCAAATCCTGCCTGTTTTGTCCTGTGTCTCAGGAGCAAATCACAACTCAGCTCTGCAGGGAGGGATGTGAGCAGTGCCCAGAATTTCAGGGATCAGTCCACAAAACCTTCTTGCAAAGTCTCCTCAGGATTCTCCTTACCCACATTCAGAACCTGTTAAAGCTGATAGAAGACCTTCTGATGCCTTCAGGGAAAAGTGGAATAAAAATAGCCATTGAGGCATTGCATATGAGTAATTCCCCAAATATTTCTTCCCATGAGTCACGGAGTGAGGCAGAATCCAGGTGGGAAGTCTCTACCCAGGCTCTCCAGCATCCATGTGGTACTTGGGGGTAAAATTATTGCTGCAGAGGAGATTTGGGTGGAGGCAGGAGCTGAACTAACACTTATTCACTGTCAGAGGGTTAAACCTGTTAACCTGGGGAGCATCTTCACTGGGGAGAGCACAACTCTCCTGCTGGCAAACCTGGTTAGGTGCTGCTCCATCTCTCTGTCACCAAACTCTCCTAATTTGCTGTTTGCTGAGGCATTTTTGGCCTAATTCCAGGGCACAACACTTATTTAAGCTTCAGGAAGAATAAGAAATAGTATCATTTCCAGAACACGTTCCGAGTAGGTTAAATATTCTCTTTTAGCAGTTCAGGAATAACAAACAAGCTCGTGACTTGTCACTGACAGATTTCCTTTTGTCGTGTTGAACTGCCTAAAACAAATGACTGAAAACTACATTTTGCATGTGTCAACCTCCTCCTTTCTAAAGGTAACTTAAAGTAAAAGGCTCTTCACTTTCTTACATGAGCTTCAGAAGAGAACATCAGACATCCTCTTCAGAAGTCCTGATAGGAACAGATGAGACCTGCAAGATGATCAAAGGGAGAGTGAAGTGAGCTGAAATTCCCTGCCCGTGGGATGGAGCCGTGAAACGCTGCGTTTCAGATTTCAGCCTGCAAAGCTTGTTTAGTCCCGATTGTTTTGCCCTTTTAGTTGTCAGGATCTTCCAAACTCCCGAGGAAAAAAGAAAAGCAGGGGTGTAAAGGATCAGCTGATCCCCTTGGATAAGGGGGTATTATCCTCTTGGATAAATACTGCTCCGAGTGGGACTCGTGGGGCCCAGATGCAGCTCTGCTTTGGAAAGCATCATTCCAGCCCATGTTACTGATCCCCTGCTGAACATTTAGCTGCATCTCCCAGACAGCCAAAGGCCACTGTCCCCACACAACTCTGACAGCCACAGCTTTGGCTGAAGTGTCATTTCACTGGAATTGAAGGAATATTTGCTCCAGACCTGCAGCTGAACTGGGAGAGACCCAGAGACAGAGCAACATGCCCTTGATTTTCCTAAACATCCAGTTTTCTGTCAGCTGCACACAGCAGACCCAACATTTGATGCTGCCTTCCAAATGTTATCTTTAGCTTCCCTTTGACAGCAGGAATAAATCAGTGCCTGGGGTGTCTAACAAAACCCATCAGCAGGCATATCTCTGTGTGCTTGAATATTCAACCTCACATCTTTATTCATCTCCCCACAACAGCTCCAGAGCTGCTCATCACCAACTATGGAGATAAACCATGCGAGCTATGAGCTCATGAAAGGTTTCTCCACCGAGGGACAGACAAGTCCCATGAGGTCATGCTAAGATCATCATTTCATCACGCTGAGACTGCTCTGCAGCATCCCCTGGGAGCAAACCCAGCTCAGCTGCTCACAGCCAAACCTACAGAGCAATGCATAGATGGGGACAAAGGAGAAGGGAGCCAGCCTCGAATAAAACAAGTTTTAGAGCGAGCCACTTTGAGGGAAGGATGTTTTGGGGCCAAATATTTCGTGGGGTAAATCAGTTTGGTGTGAAAAACCAGCAGAAGGGCCGAACATCTTTTAAAGCTTTTCCTTTTTCATTGAGTTCCCTTTTTTCCCCAGGAAGAAGGTTTTTTTGCCAGGTGCCTTCAGCTTGTCCATGAGACACAGAGTGCCCCTGTTTCACTCCTCTGCTTGAGAGCTTTTGGGGAGAGAAGTGCCTTGTGGAAAAAAATGCAATTTCCTGCAAGCGTGGGCACCGTGGAAGGGACAGAGGGAGTGGGTTCTCCAGGGTCACCCAGGCAGGGTGGCTGTGGGGTTTGCACAGCTATTTGTGGCACAGTTTTGCCTGGCAGCCTTGTTTGGGGTGTGCCTGACCCTCAGTGATGGGGGGACAGTGGCCACAGCATGGGCAGGGCAGGGCTGGGACCCCAAGAGAGGAGATGAAGGTGCTGCTCCCTGGAACACCTCGTGAATATTTATGGGGGCAGTGCTGAGTGTTCTGTGGAGCTGCTCAGCCCTCGGAGATCTGGGGCTGATTTTGGTGCTGCTGTTTGCTTTGCAAAGTGCCAAGTGTGTGCCAGGGACCATCCCAAGGGCAGCTGAAAGGCCCTGGTGCACAGCAGTGGTAGGGCTGTGATGGGTGTCCCAGAGACACCCCATGTCCATCCTTCTATTTGGGACAGTTGTCACCCCTCAGGAGCCTGGCCAGCGGCTCTGGGGTGGGGCCAGCAGGGCAGGAATGGTCATGGGCACACTGGGCACCCCCAGAAACACCCCAGGGTGGAGGGAAAGGGAACACAAGCGATCTGTGCCCGCTGAGGACCTGCTGGGCCAACTGTGAGCTCTTGGGAGAGGACCCAGTTGTGGCACAGGTTGGGCAGAGAAGCTGTGGCTGCTCCTGGATGCCTGGGAGTGTCCAAGGCCAGGTTGGAGCAACCTGGGCTGGTGGAAGGTGTCTCTGCCATGGCAGGAGGTGGAACATGATGGGCTTTAAGGTCCCTTCCAACTCAAACCATATGATCATCTTATGGCTCTGTGCAGCCTGCTGGCTGTGCCATCCCCTGCAGCTACACAAGCCCTTCTCCTTGGCCATCCTTGGCTCTTGAGTGCTTTAAACACTTGCCAGTATTTAAACTGAGCCCCTGAGCCCTTGGCAGTAATAAAAGCCAGGGCTGTGTGTTTGTGCACTGCCTGCAGAGAGCCCGGGTAAGAGAGGAGTGGGTTACACTCAGCTTATTGCCTTTGTCCACATTACTGACCTTTTGCCTTGCATATTGCGTGGCCTGCGGGTGGAGGAAGGAGGATTAAAGGTTAGGAAACCTCTCTTGAAAGAGTTAGGATGCCTAAATGTTTCAAATGTTTCCTTTCCCCAGTAATTCCAATATATATTAAAGCTAAAACCCTTCTGAGAGGTAATAAAACAGAGCAGCGGAGAAGATCATTGGGAAGATTAGGAAGGAGAGACTTAAGAGCTTACTCTTGATGCTTCTGGTTTTATACTTTGTTCTTGTTTTGCTCTGTCAGTCTCTTCTAGTGTTTCTCCCTGTGATTTTATTGTGTTTTTATGGAGCAGGGATGGCTCCAGAGTTGCAAACTCCCAGGGAAAAGCTTGTCGTCGTTTAGCGGAGAGGGGGGGAAGAACATTCCTTTGCACATTTTTCGGTGTTCCTGTTATATCTCAAATTTAGAAAGTAACAAGAAGTAGCATCCAGTTTTCATTAGTGCCTCGGGGATTTTTTTAATTTTTTTTTTGGCACATATGTTTTCATTTCCAGGCGTCCACAGGAGAGGCGAAGGAGAGGATGAAATTCCTCCTTCCCAGCCAGGGATGGAAGACCCACCCCCCAGATCCAGGGGGATCCCTGGATCCCGCTGCCAGGTAGGAGCCTGGTAACCTGCTTTGTCTCTTTGCTCTGCCTCTACAGCCAGCAGGGATGGGGGCTACAAGGATGGTTTGTCAGGACAAAGGGTCGTGCTGTGACTGCTTCCCTTATGCAAGAGCTCCTTCTGACACAGCCTGGCTCGTGGCCCATATTAATTTGCTCCCAAAAAAAAAAGAAAAAAAAAAAAAAAAAGAGATGATATTCACATTCTTGGAGGAGCTGTGTGTTCCATCTGGATACTGCAAACCTGCAAACCCTGTCCAAATAATTCCCATGTTCCCCCTTGCTCAGTGAGCGATTTTTGTGCATCTTGTCAGTTAAATATATCCGTGAGCTCCCGAGGCAGGAGCGGGAGGGAGCCTTGTGCCCATCACGGCCAGGGAGTGCCCCTGGGAGATGGTCCCACGGAGCATTTGCTCCCTGATTCAATCCCAGCAGTGTGTGAGTCCGTTTGGGACGGCTCACGAGCCAGGGTTGGCAGGGATGCTGCAGAATTCCCACGGAGATGCCTTTTGTCAGCTCGAGTGTGAGCAGGTCTTGGAGCTCCAGGCCGGGTGCTCGCTGCTGTGCTGGAGGGTGTGTGCACTGGGGGGTGTTAAAAGGCTGCTCTCGCCCTTAATTTTGGTGTTTCTATGGAAACGGATCCTGAGCAGAAATAGTTCTTTCCTGCTTTTTCTCCTCATGGGTTTGTCGGTGGGAAAGAGTGAAACTTGGGATGAAAGGCAGAGCACGCAGCAGTAGCTGTTCCTGGCAGGGCAGGGCAGAGCCCTTGCTGCTCCTGCTCCTCTTCACTCCCACATCAAAAACAGGGGCCCAAAGCCTTCAGTTCTTATTTCAGAAATCATTTCTGCCTTGTGTGACCACGGCTTTGACCAGAGCCTTGCCACCAGCAGGAGGGGAAGGAGCTGCAGGGTGAGGGCTGTGCTGTCCCAGATTCCTGACCTGGAGCACCTCTGGTTTGGGTTTCAGGAATGGAAACTCAGGCTCTGAGTTTCAGGAACAGAAACTCAGGCTCTGGGAATTAAATGGTCACTCAGGTCAAAGAGAATTCGGGTGGGAACAGTCTGGGGACACGAGGCTGGCTGGCTGGTGCTTCTCAGGGAGGTGACAGTCTGCTGTCTCTGCTGTCTGGGATGTTTGGGTCTCACCTTCATCACCGTCCTCCTGCACAAGAAGAGCTGGAGGTGCATGTTGGGGTTAAAGCTGGAAGGAGAAAAGCCACCAGTGAAGCTGCTTGTTGGCAATAAGAACTTCAGGATTTGCTTCCCCTTTGGAGACAGGCTTAAAAGTCTGGATGTTGAATGTGAGCTCTGTGGGGTGGGGGCTGCAGTGGATGTGGTCCTTTTGAGGCATTTCTAATCCTCCTGGTGGCTGTCACTCAGTGTCACAGCAGGGTGACACTTCCCCCCGTGGGCCAGGTGTCCTTATCTTTAGGGCAAGGGGTTTCCAGCAATGGATCACGTTTTGTCTCATACCTGCCTTGCTTTGAAAAGTGGCAAATCCCTCATGCCCAGCTATCCCAGACTTGTCAGGAATGCAGGATGGAATAAACCCCAATAAATGAGGTTCTTACTGATCCAACTGGATTCCCCCTGGCTCCACAGAGAGGAGTGTGAGTGGAAAGGAAAGGAAGGGAAAGGGGGATGGTGAGCAGATGGCCAGGTTCTGCACTCAATCCCAAACCAAACCAGAGGCTGATCCCAGCACAGAGTCTCCCCCAGGTTGGCTGGTGAATAAATCACGTTTGAGAAGATTACTCATCTCCCTGGCACTCAGAGCCAAAGAGCAGAGCTCAGGAGGACCATCTGCTGCTGGGATCTGCCACGGGAGGCAAAGCTGGCCCTTGCCCTCTTAGTTACCCTAAGAAGGGAAAGCAGAGCTGGCCAAGGATTTTGAGGCTTTGCCTGGATCTCCCCATCCAGAGGCACATTCCCGAGCTGGGCTGGAGCCCCTGGTGGCATCTAAGCTGGAAGAGATCTCAGCTTCAGCCACTTGTCCCGGGAGTCTTCAGCAGCCTGCTCAGCTCCATGTCTCTGGCCTCATCCTCTCAGGAAAGGGAGACCTCACTAGAAAAATCTGTGCTGCTTTATTCATGCAGAGAAGAAAGAGTTAATATTTCTCTTTTCTTTCTTTTTTATTTTATTTTTTTTTTTTTAGGGCTTGCCTTTCTGTAAGTTTTGGTATTTAAAATTAATGAAGAAAATGAGTAAAAACCATGGCTCAGATTACTCCTCCTCAGCTGTTTTGCTTTTTCTGGCAAATTGCTGCTTGTAGAGGTCTGGCATTTGATTTCTTTTTTGTTGTTGTTGCTTTTATTTGAAAGCACTGACATCTCTCATCATGCTCTGTATAATTCTTTCCTGGGAATTCCATGACGGGTGGATGGCTGCTCAGTCCTGGTCCTGCTCCTCAGGGCACCCTTTTGCAAAGCCATTCTCCCCCTTTTCTTTCCCTCCTCCAACCTGTGGGCGTCTTGACTCACAGGGTTGGAAACTCACTATGGAGTTTTCATGTGGAACTTATCATTAATTAACTTGTGACTCAACATGTTCACGGTAGAAAAGAGATAATTTGCAGTTTTCCTTTGGCTTTGCCTGGTGTGGCAGAGATGGGTTATTGATTCCTCTGGAGATGGTAACACTTGTAGGGGGGGATGAAGTTGTGGCTGCCCCATCCTGGGAGTGTCCAAGGCCAGGTTGGACAGGGCTTGGAGCAACCTGGGCTGGTGGAAGGTGTCCCTGCCCATGGCAAAGGGCGGAACAACATCATCTTTAATGTCCTTTCCAACCCAAACTACTCTGGAATTCTCTGATTTATAAGAGAAACCAGAGACCTGCCTAGAGAAGACTCTGCCCAAACCTCTGTATTTGTAGGAAGGACCATCTTCACTCCTCCTTTTTCATCATCCACTTCAAACACCTTCACCATCATTCCACAGAGGGATGGAATCCAGGATCCCTGGAAGTGTCCAAGGCCAGGCTGGAGCAACCTGGGCTAGCAGAAGGTGTCCCATGTCCCTACCCATGGTGGGAAGTTGGCCTAGAGGAGCTTTGAGGTCCTTTCCAACCCAAATGCATTCCAGGATTCTCACTGTCGTGCTGATGGTGGTTCTGGTGTGCTGGAAACAGGCTTGGAAGGAAAAGATCTGCAAGCAATGAGTTTCTTGCACAAGGGCAGCTCTATTGGAGGAAGCTCCTCTACCCATGTTGACCTTTAGGAGCAGGATTGGCCGTGCTGGTCGATTCCCCAGCGCAGTTGGGCACCTTCCATCAACCCAAAGTCCCTCCAGTCCCATCTGCAGAGGGGCCAACCCCTCTGGCTGTTAGACTTGCAAACGAGGAGGTGTTAATGAGTGGAGGCTGCTGGCAGCAGGCCCTGAATTCTGGTGAGCTCTGGGAGAGCGTGGACATCTCCATGGGATGGGGAGCCCTCCAGAAGGAGACCTTGCAGATGGGTCTGTGCTCGTGCCCACTGTCTGATCTGCCACGGGGCACCTCCCTCCCTGGGAACTCCAAATTCCCATAAACCCCCCCGTCGTGTTTCTCTTTCTTCCACTTTGATATTTAGGAGTGTTTTGGAAAGTGAGGCGATTAAGAGAAGGAGAGATTGTTCTGTTGGGTTGCAAGCCCAGGGCAGGAGAACCAACCAGAGCCGCTCACGAGCGGCTCAAAACGCCCAAATAAGTACAAGAAAAGCTGCAAACCTAATCTTTGACTTTTGCTCGCCGTATTGGGGTTATTAAAGTTATTAAAATCCCGTCGTTGGAGGGCTTAGGGGACTCTGTGAAGGTATCTGCGGCTCATTGAGCCTCACGGAGGAATTTTGCCCGGGGGGATTTGCCACTTAATGCATCTGTTGACTGGCAAATTGCTCTCTGTCTGCAGAGCTGGCTGGGGGAGTCGCTGGGAGCTTCCATATGGAAGTGCTGCTGCTGCTGCTGCTGCTGCTGCTGCTGCTGGAGGTGGGGAGGCGGAGTGGGGAAAACTCCAGCAACTCCAAACCCGCGTGTGATTTCCCCTCCTGGTGCTCGGAGCCAGCTGTAAATATCAGGCGTGGGGTTGGGGTGGGATTTCAGCTGGGCTCCTTGGCTCCTCTTCCCCATGCACAGCCACCTCATCCATCTCCAAGCTCGGAGGAGCAGGACGCCTCTCTCCTCTCCTGAGCCATTTGTCCTCTCCTTCCATTAATCACACTAATGGCAGATTGGGGGGAAAGGAGCCTAAAAATCTCCATTTGTCTGGAGGAACGTCAGAGTTGGAGCCGTTTCTGCCCCACCGGAGAGGACACGAAGAGTCAGGGAAGGGGGAGAGCGCTGGATTTGGGGGCCTGGGGGGTGAGGGATCCCCCAGTGCTGTGGGGTGTGACCTCCAGGGGGGCACAGAGTGCTGGTTTATTCCCTCTGAGGGCTGTAAAAGCTCTTTGCAAGGGGCACATCTGAGTTGGTGCAGAACCGAGGCTGCTCTGAGCACCAACATCTCTGCAGGAACCATCCCCCAGCTCACTGTCAATACAGGCCTGCCTTAAACGGGATTCCATTAGCAGGGAAAAGCCTGGGAAAGCAGAGCTTCTTTGCAGCTGGAAAGGCTGGAAGAGGGGGAAGAGGGTCCTGGTGAGAGCCCTGGGGAAGGCTGGCCCAGCCCCGGTGCTTGGGTTGTGCTGCACGGAGGAAATGGCTCCGTTTGATAGTCTACCTTATATTAAGTAAATGTGGAGTTGGAAATCAGTCTGACTAATTAAAGTCGTGCCAGCCTAAATTTCAGTTCCAGCTGTGATAACCTCTGACAGTGCTGTCTGCCAAGCTGCAGAGCACTCTCCTCTTGGAATGAAGAGTATTAAATACACGAGATATTACGGCCAAGTCACCTGTTCACCTTTTCCTTCATCTATTAAGCTTAAATCTTTCACTATAAAAATGTTTTCAGTGTTATTTTTTGAGGGAACAGACTTTCTCAACCTGCCAGCCTTTTGTATCCTTGGCTCAGCAGTGGGAGATCATTTTTCCTTGTGAGAGTTTTACAAAGCACAAATGCAAAAGTAAATACCTCTTCACACCTCGCTCCCAAGGGGATATATTGCATTTTTGAGGGCAAACAATATCCTTTAATAAAGAATATTCCTTTTTTTTTTCAAAGCATCTTCTCCCAATCTCTTCCATTTTGATTAATTGCATCATTTAGGCAGAGGATAAAAACTGAAATATCTTAGATTTAGTTTAGATCAGAGATTAGGGAGAAATTCTTCCCTGGGAGGGTGGGGAGGCCCTGGCACAGAGAAGCCTTGGATGCCCCACCCCTGGAAGTGTCCAAGGCCAGGTTGGACAGGGCTTGGAGCCACCTAGGCTCGTGGAAGGTGTCCCTACCCATGGAAGGAGTGGAACAAGTTGGGCTTTGAGGTCTCTTCCACCCCAAACCCTTCTATAGTTCTATTATTTTTTGAATCCTCACTGCAAATGCAAGCATTTCCAGGCAGTGTTTTTATAAACCCCAAAGTTGTTTCATTTTTTGGAAGGCTTTTTCAGAGAGGGGAAAAAAAAAAACCAAACCATTGGAAGAGCTTTGCTGGCTGAGGCTGAGAAAAGCCCTGGGAGTCTGTGTTATCCCCTTGTATAAACGTGTTTAGCTCCACAAAGGCAAAGGTGCCGGTTCTGCAGGTGTGTTACTGCCTGATAAGTGCTCTTCATACACAGTGTGGAAATAAATGACCACATTCCAGATTGTTTTAAACTCCTGACGGGTTCCTTATGGGGAGGAAACAGCCAGTACAAATAGATTAAGCCCCGAATTTCGGTTTAATGGATGAAACCCTCTGAAGGTGTCTGGTGCTAAAAAAGCACTGCAGGAAAATGCAAACCCCCACTGAATGGGGGACAACTTGGAGGGTTTTGCAGAGGGGAACGCTGACAATTATTGCACAGTGATGGGCTCCTTGCCTTTCCCATCCTCTCCGGGCTGCTGTGATGGATACACACCATTCCCAGGCGGAGAGCATCTCGAGCAGTAATGAAAGCACGGCAGCAAGCGGTGGGTATTGGCAGAGCACGATCATTAAGATGATTTTACTCCATAATGAGGTGTTGCAGAGCACAGCTCCATTCAAACCCCTTTAAATAATGTTAGCATTGAATATAATAACCTTACGGGGAAAGAAAATCCCTCGCCGGCTCTGTTTGTGCCTCTGAAAGGGAATCAATTTTCTTTGCCTGATGGCTTTCCCCAGCACTTACCACCGGTGGGGGAAGGGGGTTATTGTTAGGGTGGCCCACGGATTGCCTTCTGAAGGTCAAATCTTGGGGAGAAAAAAGAAAGAAAAAAAAGAAAACAAGGTCTTGTGACCCCTGTCCCGCTGCTGCTTTGATGGGTTCATGGCAGGGCACTTTGGCAGGTGTTAATTATATGTACAAGGGGCCTGTTTGTGTCCTTGCTAAAATACTAATGAGGAACCCTAATAAGGAACTAATAAGGCTCTGTGGCCGTTCAGGTGTCTCTGTTTTAGCTGGCCCGTCCCATACATCCCTTCTCCGGCTTTTGAGACAAAGCCATGCCAAGAATAAACCCGAAAATCCCATATTCCTGGCTGGCTGCTCTGTGGCTTCACGGGGAAATCCCCAGCAAAGTGCCAAATCAGGAATTCCCTTTCTCACGGAGCATCCAGGAGAGGAAAGGTGCCTGTCCCCCTTGGCTCTGCAGCTGGAAAAACCAGGAGTTCACGGTTTTGGGGGGAAAACAGGAGCTTTCAGTCCCCGAACCACACGATTAACAAGTTGGGATTAAGAGCCCTTAATGTGTTTCCCAGGGAGAACAAGAGGCAGGATTTGGATCTTCTGGGAAGTACAAAGCCCAGGGAAGGTGTGAGTGGGGGGCTGGAACTCCTGCAGTGGGCACAGGGGGGTCCAGGGGCTGGGGGGATCCTCTAGCAGCCAAATCCAGGTGGGAAGCGATTCCCCATAAACTCCTGGCTGCGGGATGTCACCGGAACGCTCCGTAACGACGGGCAGGGCCATAATTGGGGAAAGTGCTTTTCAAACGCTGCTCTGGAGCACATCTGGATCCTCTTAGGAACGAGGCAGATGCCACCAGGGACCACTTCAAAGACCATTTCCTCCTGCTCAAATGATGCCGCCCGGTGCACGGCCGGTGTTGCCTTAGGGATGATTTCGGGCTGCTCCTGATGGGAACAAACGGCACAATATTCCAAGAGTGGCTCCCAATTTGTCAGAGCCTTCGGTGCCACGCTCGGCCCGCCTGGCTGGGAAGGGTCAGTGGGAGGGAATTTCACAAGGTGGCCTGGCTGGAGGCTTTGGGAACTGGGATTCATTGTGGGGTCTATAGACATGTATTTATATGAGTGTTATATTTGTATTGCTGTTACATTTATAATATCGCAATAATGTTGTATTCATGCTATTAAAATAGTGTTGTGATAGTGCTTGTGTTGTATTTATGCTATTAAAATAGTGTTGTGATAGTGTTTGTGTTATATTTATGCTATTAAAATAGTGTTGTGATAGTGCTTGTGTTATATTTATGCTATTAAAATAGTGTTGTGATAGTGTTTGTGTTATAATAGTGTTGTATTTATGCTTTAAGTTGTGATATAATAGTGTTTGTGTTATATTCATAACAGTGTTGTATTTATATTATTATAATAGGGTTAGAATAGTATTTAAGTTGTTTTATTTGTATTTCTATGTTATATTTATAATAATTATGTTTATATTGCTATGTTTATAACAGTGCTATGTTTATATGTTATAATATTTATATATATATACTGTTATGTGTTGTATTAGTGTTATCTTTAATGTTATATTTATAATAGTGTGTCAGTTGCTTTCAGTTATATATATATATAAAATAACACGTTAAAACCAGGGTATATAATGTATATTTTAGTACCATCTCTATATAATGTCATATTTATAATAATGTTGCATTTATGATATTATAATGGTGTTGTAATAGTAAGTTGTGTTATATTTGTAATAGTACTGTATTTATACGTTATACTTAAAATAGTTATATCTATATAGCTATACATTATAATAGTGCTACATTTAATGTTATATTTATGAGTGTGTCCATTGCTTTCAGTTATATATATAAAATCCTATATATAATGTATACTTTAATATCACCTATATATAATATGTTACATTTATAATAGTATTGCATTTATAATGGTCTTACAATAGTATTTAAGTTGTATTATATTTATAATACTATATGTTAGATTTATAATAGTTACATTTGTATTGTTATATTTATAATAGTGTTGCATTTATAACATTATAATGGTGCTATAATAATGTTTTAAGTTGTGTTATATTTATAATACTATATGTTATAATAGTTACATTTGCATTGTTATATTTATAATAGTGGTATGTTATACATTATACTTAGTGTTATATTTAATGTTAGATTTATGGTAGTGCCTAAGTTGCTTTCAGTTATATATATAGAATAACCTGTGTATATATATATATATATATATAAAATAACCTGTATAAAATACTATATATGTAATGCATATTGTTATACCTTTTCTAGATACAAATATGCCTTTATTTTGATATATTTATCGACACTGCCCAGGTGTGATGGCCAACCCCTGCATGCCCTCCATGGGGTGCAGGTCCCACCTGCTGCTGCCACAGCAGGCATTGTCTTCTCACCTTCTCTTTCCTCATTTTCCCTTTCCAGCTGCTCCATAAGCATGGAAAGGGATCCTTGGGCCAAGATGTGCAGATGATGTCACTTGTTTCCCAGTGAGTCCCACCCAAAGGACAGGGGTGTGTTGTCCTGCCCGTGCCGGGGTGGCACAAGGGTGACTCACATCAAACCCATGGAGCAGTGCCAGGCCTGGGATCTGCCCGTGCTTCTCCCTTTGCTCTTGTGGAGCAACACCCTTGGCAGCTGGAGGGAGGGCAGTGCTGCCCTTTACCCCTCACTACTGCACAGCCCAGGAATGGGAAAGAAAATACGGATGCAGGATCCTAAAAATAAGGGTTTGGTGGGAATAAAGCAGGGTGATTCCACCAGGGAGTGTCATCAGCTTCCTCTTTACTGCAGAGTCACAGACTGCTTGGGGTTGGGAGGGACCTTAAAGCCCATCTGGTTCCAACCCCAAGGACACATCCCACTATCCAGGCTGCTCCAACCTGGCCTTGGACATTCCCAGGGATCTTCTCTGCCCAACCTGGGCCAGGACCTGCCCACCCTCCCAGCCAGCAATTCCTTCCCAATATCCCAATCTAAACCTCTTCTTCACCTTGGACTGCTGTGATTTGAACTGGGCAGCAGCTCCAGGCCCTGGGGATGTTGTGCTCATGAGTGGTGGTCACTGCTCCTCATCCCAAGCCTGGCTCAGGCAGGGATCAGGGAGCTGCTGCTCCATCCCTGCTCCCCTTCAGGAAGCTCCTGAAGGAGGAGGCTGAGCCTGCTCCACGCTCAACAGGAAAAGAGAAAAGTACTTATTATTTCATTTTATAGATATTAAAGAAGATATTTTTATGGCTCATCAACACACAAAGCCATTTCCTTCGTCATGCTTTAACATGTATGAATCCAGCAGCTTCAGCCCTGGAATGTTCCAGCAATCCAATAAACTCACAGTGGATTGTTGGCTTTTTAATTGACTCCACTATAGCTTGAGGTTCATATTTGATATCCTGACATTACTTGTGATTTGATGTCCTATGCAATTTTCTCAAAGCTGTTTGACTTCCAAATCAGCACTTCTGGCTGTGCTTTATTTTTCTCTCCTCGGTGGGTTTGGGGGGGAGTTTACACCCCCCCAAAACTTTGCTGTGCCATAAAAATTCATAACATGTGAATGTTTCCAGAAATGAGATTTCCAGGTAACTCAAGCTGGCTCATACTGCAAGTAAAATAAAGCTGTGTGGATAATGGATTTCAAAGTAATTAATGGCCCAAACTGAGAGCAAGTGGATTCAAACGAAATAAAATATTAATGTTTTTTTCTTTAGTGCCTGCCTAAGCCACCTCATTAGATCCCAGCTGAAACCTGGAGGGGTGTTTGGGGTTAGTTAATCTTGCTGTTTAACCTCTTTTCTTTTTCAAGTGGATCAACGTTGCCATTTGGAAATGAGGCATCAGGAGGGAACTTCCAGCCCTTTCTGAATGTGCCAAGTTCAGCCTGAACTCAGACAGCATTTCCTTGCTCCCAAAACACTGCTCTTCTGCTAATTTGGAATTAATCTCCCAATTTATGCCTCACGGAGGGAAACAAGTGGGAAGAACAGACTGGAATTTTTTGCTGAGACCTCAGGGATGCAGTGCTGGGGAGTCTTGGGGAAGCACAGGAGAGAACCTTGGAGATCTTGGAGAAGTTTTGCACATTTTCTCCCCTTTCCCCCCTCAGATCCAATCTCTGTCTTTGCCCAAGCCCCACTGAGGAAAGCAAAGAGAAGAAAAACACAGCAGCACGAAGTCTGTCTTGATATCTGCATGATTATGGGGCCATCCGCTGAAATAATCTGATAGAATTCATGTATTTTTCATGAGGTGTTTCAGAGATTGTTTCCAACCTGGATATTTGCTAATTCTGTGCAGAAAAAAAACCCCAGCAAAGTAGGGATGTAATTTTTCCCAGCTCTTTTTGCCCTGTGAAGAGAATTGAAGAAGATGAAATGTTTGTGATCTGTCGCAAATCAATATCACCCTGGCAAGGCTTTGACGCGTTCATAGCCTTGATGAGGAGTCTGAGAGGATGGAGAACACTGGGAAAAACAATATTAGAGAGCACAAACACCTTTGTCTGTGATCTGATGGGTTATGACTGATGTACCCCCGGCTGGGAAACAAGGGAAACACGACCTGCAAACAAAGAATTGAGATCCGAGAGGAAACCAACTCCCTGGTGGGCTCCCTTTTATTAAAACAAATGATATTCATGTTTTATGAAGTGCACAATAAATCTGTTCTGCAGCTGAAACTCAGAGGATTCTTATCCTCTGCTTTGAGAGTGCCTGGTTTTATTTCCTTGAGGTAGCTGGCAATTGTGGTGGTGAGGACTCCTTGTTGTATATCCGTGGGAACAGCTGGATGAGGAGTGTGGGGCTCACAGAAATGGCCCAAAAAATAAAATGGGGGGTTTTTTTTAGAGCTGTGGTGGCACCTCGTTACATAAAACATAACTCTTCCTCTGTTGGTTTGTTGTAAAGAAAGGGTGTCCCGGGTGGTTTTTAAGATAATTTTGTCATTTAACATCTCGTGCTAAAATCAGCCAACGTTTTGACAAGGGTTGGGAGGAATCTTTGACAAAATGTTGGTGAAGTTTGACAAGGCTTTGACAAAGAACCAAGGAAAATCAGCAGTTTTGGCGGAGCTTCCCTCTGAGTTTGGGGTTTGCAGGCAGAGCAAGGACACACACAGGCAAGGACACTCTGGCAAGGGCCAAAGCACTGCTCTTTTGGACCCTGCAAACCAAAAATGGGAACTGCTGACCACGAACCACCTTCTTGGAAGGATGGAGAGGAGGGAGCAGATACTGCTGTGCTTGATGGAAGAAGAGATGTGGGCAGGTTCTCAAGTGCTCCTCCTAATCACACAAGCTCTGTTTATTAACAATAGTTCAATTAATCTAGGAAGAAGAACTTAAAGAATTTCAGAAGAATTCCTCCCTGGGAGGGTGGGCAGGCCCTGGCCCAGGTTGGGCAGAGAAGCTGTGGCTGCCCCTGGATCCCTGGGAGTGTCCAAGGCCAGGTTGGATGGGGCTTGGAACACCCTGGGCTGGTGGGAGGTGTCCCTGCCCATGGCAGGGGGTGGCACTGGATGGGCTTTAAGGTCCTTTTCAACCCAGACCATTCTGGAATTCTGGGATTCTGTAACACAATGGCAAGGGTTTGAAACCAAGGCAGAGTTTGATAGAGCTGCCTTATGCCTGCTTTTCACCTGCAGCTTTAATTCAAGTGATTCTGTTTCTTACAGAGCTGGTTTGGTCCTTCAAAGGATGTAGAGTTCAGGTGGTTGTGGTGCATGGTGGGCATTCCCAGCATTCCTCACCTGGTTCTCCTTTAAATAAAGATGGAATGAGAGCTCAGTTCTTACTGTGAAGGCATTGAAGGAGGGTCGCATTTACGTTCTTCTGATTTGCATGACACACATTACTTAGGAAACGTGGAGTATGAAGAGACCAGGAGAAAATGAAGGTGTGATTTCCTCTGCTGCCACTCCTGGGTTTGTCCTATATAATTTTGAAAAACACGAGACCACTTAAAAATCCCCTCCAATCGCCCATGTCTTTGTTTCCCGTCAGAGCCGTCTGTGGCTTGTGACGCTCCCTGCTCTTGGCTCTCCTGCAATCTTCTGGCTCTTTAGCACCGGAATAATGTAATCCAATTTTCTTTGTTGCCATAAAGGCCTTAATTATGGCTTCACCCGATATTGTAATCAGAATACGTCGGGTTTTCTCATATGTCAAAGCGACGTCTGCTTCAAATTCATCAGTGTCCTTGTGTTGGTGGAAGCGCTCGGAGTGGCTGGAGGTCACGCCTCGCTTCCCGTGTCGGTGCCACAGAGGAATTTATTCAGCCCCAGCTCTCCTGCAGCAACACAAACTACCAGCTCCCTTTGAATTTCTGCCTTTATCTCCAGGTTATTGCGGCAGGAAGGTGATAATCTCTCATTTGTGGCCGCGCTGATAACGTTGTTCCTGCTTTGAGGTCTCTGTTGACATTGGCCATGCGTGGCCACTGACCTTGGGCTGTGGGGTGGGCAGGGACCACCTGGGCTGCTTCAAAGGTCACTCACAGCTTTGCTTAATTAACACCAGGGCTTTGTGTCTGAAGCACAAAGAAATAAAAAAGAAAATGAAAATGTTTGGAGCGCTCCGTTGTCTTGCATTTGCCGGGGAAGGGTTTTATGGAGGGTACATTTTGATGGCAAAGATGGTGTTGGCTGGTCTCCAGCTCCCCTGTTTCACCTCCCCAGGAGCAGAGGTGATGGGGATGGAACTGCCAGGAGGTTCTGCCCACGGGGGACAGGAATTTCTGTGAGCCAGAGCGTTTTCAGCCCTGGAATCACAGAGTCATGGAATGGTTTGGGTTGGAAGGGGCCTTTAAAAGCCATCTGGTTCCAACCCTCCTCCATGGGCAAGGACACCTTCCAGGTTGCTCCAAGCCCTGGCCAGCCTGGCTTTGAAGTGGATCCAGTGCCCTGTGGGTGAGGCAGGAGGGGCTGAAACAGAAATGATACACCTGAGCAGGAGAACTTTCCAGAGGGCTCTGGATTTGTTGAAATTCCCAGCAGGGCATGTCAAGCCTGGCTAAAGACAGGAGGCACAAATTCACTGGGAATGTGGTGCCTGGAGATGGAATTGCTCCATCCAAACCCCCTGGATGGAGACAGGAGGCACAAATGCACTGGGAATGTGGTGCCTGGAGATGGAATTACTCCATCCAAACTCCCTGGATGGAGACAGGAGACACAAATTCACTGGGAATGTGGTGCCTGGAGATGGGATTGCTCCATCCAAACCCCCTGGATGGAGACAGGAGACACAAATGCACTGGGAATGTGGTGCCTGGAGATGGAATTGCTCCATCCAAACCCCCTGGATGGAGACAGGAGACACAAATGCACTGGGAATGTGGTGCCTGGAGATGGAATTG
>JAWWTY010000160.1:1584120-1596194 GCA_035222235.1 Margarornis squamiger | reverse complement strand
CCCAGGGATCCAGGGGCAGCCACAGCTTCTCTGCCCAACCTGGGCCAGGGCCTGCCCACCCTCCCAGGGAGGAATTCCTTCCCAATATCCCATCCATCCCTGCCCTCTGGCAGTTTAAGCCATTCTCCCTTGTCCTGTCACTCCAGGACCAAAAGTCCCTCTCCATCTCTCTTGGATCCCCTTCAGGTCCTGGGAGGTGCCCTAAGCCTGATGTGACAGGTCCAGGATTACTCCTGGAGCATCCCTTGAGCAAAGGATGCCTGTGAGAGCACCAAACATCTGCAAAGTGCCAGGGTGAGCCCCTCCAGTGTGTGCCAGCAAATCCTTGCTCCGTGCCACGTAATCATCCAGCAAAACATCTGTGAGGATTTCCCAAACCCAGCAGGACTCCTGTACCCCCCCTGCACGGGGAGGATATAAGGCACGGGGGATTTCATTTCTCAGGGGTGTTTTTGCTGCTTTGTAGAACTATTTAAAGCCTGCAAAGCGGAAAGAGATCTGTGACTCTGCACCACATGGGGTGTGTGCAGCACCTCCTGGGAGCCCAGGTGTGTGTGCTCCCCTCAGGCAGGGAGAGCTGAGGAATTACACTTGATATCCACTAATGTGTCCTCGGGAATGACTCAGTGGAGGAACAGCTGCACCTGCAGGAACACAGCACGCCTGTCCTGCCTTAATTACTGGGGCAGGTCATGCCTGTGCCACAGGAGCTGCTCAGCATCATCAGTGCCACCTTGGCTCCAGCAGCACTGTCTTTTCCAGCTAATCATCCACCTATTCATGCCAGCTATTTGTCCTGCCCGGGGTGAGTCCCTGGGAGCTCCTTTGCACAAGCCAGGGAGGTGCCCCCTGCCAATTTTTCCATGTAGAAATTGAAATAAATTTGCAGGTGTCTAAAAGATACTGAGAAGGGGCTGGTGGGGTTTCCAAGCTCCCGTGGTGCCCCTCATTCCCACATTTTCTCCCTGCTGGGAGGCTGGGAATCATTCTGGTTCCAGTCCTCCTTCAGGAATTTGTTTTCTTCCTTCTCTCACTGATATTTGCTTGCTTCATTAGGTGCTCTCCTCTCACGGATGCCCTGACCTTGCAGGCTCCCATCCTTTCTGGGACATTACGTTGCAACCTCATTTGAGATGATCTTCCAAAGATCCCGGGCATAATGTAAAAATTATACATTAGTCCCAGAAATAATAGGAGAACATTTATTTTCGGGGGGAAAACAGCTTTCAACGTGCCGTGGAGTGATGTGAGAGGGAAGATCTGTTTCCATCCCATTTTCTGTATTTTGCATAGAATTTGATAGTGAACTACCACTGATTTTGGGGGTTTTGGACAAATAATAATAAATCATGGAATAGTTTGGTTTGAAAGGTAGCTTAAAAGGCCATCTCATTCCAATCCTTATGCCATGGGCAGGGACACCTTCCACTATCCCAGGGTGCTCCAAGCTGGCCTTGGACACTCCCAGGGATCCAGGGGCAGCCACAGCTTCTCTGTGCCAGGGCCTGCCCACCCTCACTGTAAAATCTCCTTATATCAAACCTAAATCAACCTAAATCTTCCAGTTTAAAATCATTCACCCTTGTGTTGTCACAGCAGGCCCTGCTAAAAGCTTTGGCCTCACCTTTCTTACAAGGCTCCTTCAAGTACTGGCTCCTTTTCCACCCGGGAATTTTGTCTGTGATGACTTAGGGAATTTTCTAGGCTTGTCCAAAAGCCCTCAGAAGTTTGATGGCCTGGGATGTCCCCCTTCCCCAGAGTGGCTGTTCTGATGCCTGCACTCTGGCCAAAAAGTGCCAGCCATGGATACAGCCCTCCCTGTCCAAAAATTCCTCCTGACAATAACCACTAAGCCCTGACAACGCCTTTGTTTTCTCCAGAAAGCCAGCAAGTCTGTTTAAGACTTCTCTGAGTGCATTTGTTGCATTAGTAAATGCTTTCTGCCGTGGTTGCCAGATAAAAAGCCAAGATAAGGAGCGGATTGATGCCTTAGACCCCAGCAGAGCATGTCTAGAGCAGAAAGCTAAAATATTTTGGGATTTGTTTTCCCCCTGCTTTGCTGGGTCAGAGCCAGGGGGTCCCAAACCACGCTGCCCATTACCTGTGTGATTGATGGCATTGATGTGAGTCCTGCCATGTCCTGCTGGGGTTCCCAGAGCAGCTGGAATTGCTGGGGGGCACTGGAGGGTGATGTTGGATGCCGGGGAATGCGTGAAGATATGTTAAGTGGAGAGGCTGCAATCCCAGCATGCCGGGAATGCCTGGAGCTTGCGTGGTCCCAGGCACATCCCATCCCTGTGGAAACCCTACAGTGCATAAAGGGGACTCTTTGCTCTGTTGGCTGAGGAAATGACAGAAAAATAAGTAAAAAGCATCAGTAAATTATCAGTAAAAAGTATATCCCTGAAAGGCGTGAGGGGTTCAAGAAGAAATTCTTGGACATATTTCTCTGGCGTGACACCCAAAGTGGTTTTAGAATCATGGAATAGTTTGGATGGGAAGGGACCTTTTAAAGACCATCCAGTGCACCCCCCTGCCATGGCTTTTTGGGTTGAAAGGGACCTTTAAGGTCATCATGTCCACCCTCCCACCACGGGTAGGGACACCTTCCTCAACACCCACTTCCAGAATCATTCCATGTTTGCTACAAATGTTTTCCAAGGACGTGAAACCAACGGGGCTGTTTCCTTCCTTTCTTTGGAGATGGAAATCCTCCCCAGTGCACACACCTTTTAATGGACTGACTGCAATGGAAACAGCAGCCAGGAGCGATCCTGGGAGTGTGGGAAATCCAGCGCCTGATGGCTTTGGATGAACACTGTTATTACCATCCAAGGAAAACACACCAGGATGTGACAAGCTGGGAATCACCTCAGAGCATCACCCTGCCCACACACTGGAAAGACGGGGTTTATTTTGCTCTGCATGTGTTGACTGGGTTTTTCCTGAGCTGTAGAATTGGCCATTTCTATTTTAAAGGGAAAATTGTGCTGCAAAATGCTTGGATGTCAGAGCTGTTGGTGCCTGTAAGTGCATCCTGAGAGAAATTTGGGATGGATCTGGTTCTTCCTTTCCCGCTGCATGTGGCATCAGAGCTCCCCTTTCCCATTCCATGTGGCATCAGAGCTCCCCTTTCCCATTCCATGTGGCATCAGAGCTCCCCATGCCCATTCCATGTGGCATCAGAACTCTCCTTTCCCACTGCATGTGGCATCAGAGCTCCCCGTGCCCATTCTCAGAGTCTGATCAGAGCTGATCAGAGCCCACCCCCCCCATGTCCTCCCCAGAAACCTTTCAGCAGAAGACCAGAAGGACTTAGACCAACCACATCCCTTCCCTGCCCTTGCTCTGCCCAGCCAGATGTGCCATCACCTTCCAGCTTCCTCTCCTAAAACACCCTCACCCCTGCTCTCCTTCTGGTCCTTCCCTCAGTGTGTTGCCCTTTGCACTGGTATTTTTGGATGCCTCTGCCCCTCAGGCATCCTTCATTCTGATAGGAAAAGCCACAGGATGTTGAGTTATTTATCCCTCCAGCTATTGCCACCTGACAGCCTAATTTCAGGAGATGACACAATTTGCTAGGAGTAATTTCCTTAATAAAGATTTCAGCTTTATGTGCAGTTATTTCAGTCCATGTCGTGTCACTCTTCCTCTTATATATCTATTTAGGTATTTATTGCTGTCCAGGGAAGCTGTGGCTGCCCCATCCCTCCAGTGTCCAAGGCCAGGTTGGACAGGGTTTGGAGCAGCCTGGGCTAGTGGAAGGTGTCCTTGTCCAAGGCAGGGGGTGGAATTAGATGGGTTTTAAGGTCCCTTCCAAGCTAAACCATTCTGGAATTCTATTCTTCCAGAAATACAATGGCACTGAGATAGGAAGTCAGAAACACATGAACACAGGCATTGGAAACAAGCACAGCTTTGAAGCAATGAAGTCCAAGGTCAAGAATACATCTGTATACAGAGAACAGCAAAGAGATGTTTTAAATAGCTATAAAATAAAGGAATATGATTAAAATCAGTTGCTGTCTGTCTCTGTTCTGTTTGCTCGTGCCCCAGGCCTCTAATTGGATTAAAGCTTTTAACAAGAGGGAATGAAGACTGATTTTCACAGAGGCATTTTGTCTTCTTGTGCACCATTTTCAGCTGTTTATTTTTCCCTGAAGAGGCCTTTTTTTTAACTTCTCTGGGTGAATGAGGGAAGAGCCAGGTCTTCCATCAGCACCGTGACACGTAGGGGAGTGATGCCAGGAAGCTCATCCCAGTCACAAACCTTCCCATTCCTCCTGTGACTGCAGGAAGATGCACCTTCGGACCACATTTACCTGGAATTTGGGGGGTTTGGGGGATCCAAAACCCCGCAGGATCCCCCGTGATGCTCCTGGCTGGTTGGATAAAATAATTACAACAAATGGAGGTTGGATAAAACACTTTCCTGTCTGGTAGCACCTTCCTGCAGCAGCTCCTCATTAGCAGCACGGAGCAGCTCCAGCATCTCCCCTGCCCTTGCAAACTGTTATGCAAATAGCTCTTGCTGACAGCATAAATACATTCATTTGGGTGTCGCACTAATTGATTTTAGCTCATTAGGAGTGATTTCGCCCTAATTTGATAAGGAAGTGTGAAACTATTTTTTCCCAACAGCAGGTTTGTTATTTGTTGAGGTATTAAGAAAGTGTTAATTAGACACAGCTCTCCTGTCATGTTGATGGTTTGGGGAGTCGTCACCGTGCGGGTTCCGAGACAACCGCGCCTGTTGCTCGTTGCGGTTTGTCAAATTAAGTTAATTACGGGAACGCAGGAGGCATGTGGCACATATGGATGTGTCCAAGGCAGCAGAGGGCCCTTTGTCTCTGCTTGAGGGGAATTTCTGAACCAGGAGGCTTCTGAACCGGTGGGATCTATCACAGCCAGGTGGACGTTGAGTGGAGTCTTCTTAGACCCGTTGCGTAGGCTGAAATCCCACTGTGGAAATGACCCTTCCCTAAAACACCCCCAGTGTTTGCTTGCCCAAGTGAAATGCTGAGGAGAGATTTTCCTCTGCATTCGTGTCCCAGAGTCACCAGGGCATTGGGGATCCAGGATCCTGCTGGAGAGGCACGGCTGGATTTGATGGATCAGTTGTTTGCGCACACACAACAAACCCCCCGGGAGCAAAGAGACGTCCAAAATTTCTCCTTGTTTTGCCACCAAAATGGCAAAACAGCTGCTTGGTGTCTCTGGGCTGGATTGTCCCAAGTGTTTCGAAGGACTTTGTGGATTCAAAGCCGTCTGAAGGCTGGAATGTCTGTTTTACTGTAAATCTGGATGTTTCAAGCACTGTTTTCATTGCGCTTGAAATAAAGCCAAATATTTTCAGATTTACACGAGCAATGACAGTTCGTCAAATAAGAGTTTGGAAAGCATTGTTTGCTTTCCAAAAAAAGAGAACTTCCCAATATTTTATTTTCTTTCTCTGCAGAAAATGTCACTGACATCCTTTTTTTTTTAATGGGAAAACCATTACCATATGTGAGGGGGAAAAAAAATCCCAGACAGAGCAGTGAAAAATTGGGCATCACTTGGGTTGTGGCAGAGGGTTTTTCATATAAAGCATGAGAAGAAGGCAGGGCTCTGTGCTGGTGGCACTGGGCTGTGGCACTGGGCTGGGGCAGGCAGGCCCACATGGAGGCATTTGAAGCTCTCCTGAATCAGAAGGAAACACCACAAGGGTACAACTTGGGGTTTTCAAGGAATGGCACAAATTCCTGCCGAGGATGACAAAGGAGACTGCTCACAGGTGGCACCTGGAGACAGGAGCAGTGGTGGGACATGGACTCATCAAGGGGAGAGAAGAGAGGGGGAAAATGCTCTGCAAAGTTGACAGATGTGAGAGCATTAGTGAAATCCAGGGGGTGTGCTCTGCTCTCCACCATTCCCTCCCTGGAGGTGGCTCTTGCCGTGGGAGGTTGTCACCCTGACATTGTGTTGTCACCACGAGGGGAGTGCCATCAGGCTCTGTCTCTGACCCCACTGTCCAAAAGGCCAGGTCCAGATGGGAAAGGATGAGCTGGAAAAGGACTGGTGGGATAAAAGCCCTGTGGGCTTGAGGTGTTTCCCAGCTGAGCTGGTGTTCACCCTTGGCCACACACCGGGCTGTGGACAATGCACAGATTTCTCTGTGCCGTGTCCTTCTGACAAACTAAATTTCTGCTCTAGATGTTTCCCACATCCTTTTGTCCCTTTGATGGCTGTGGTTTGGTAAGTTCTGCTGGATTTTGGTGCAATTAAAAATGGAGGGATCCATCTCTCCCGACAAAGTACCTCATCCCATCCTCTGGACTCATCCATGCAGGACCATAAACACACGTTGCAGCAACATGTTGGAGCTGACCAAGCGTGGCAGCTCCCCCAGTGACCCCAGACTTGTCTCTTAAATAGTTTATTTGTTCTTTTCCCTCACCAGTTTTTCTTGCAGAAGATACGAAGGCACCGAAGCCACGGACTGCAGATGGGTTGAGGTTCACAACTTGGGTTTGGGCAGCAGGGCTGGATTGAGTTTTCTCTTCTGATCCCTTGCAGGTGTGGGCTCTGACTCAAGGGAAAATGAAGTTTCACTGGTTTTCTGCCAGGAGGCTGAACCAGGTGTGGATCGTGACCTTGCATGGTGTGATGGAATCGAATCATCACAGAATCTCGGGATGGTTTGGGTTGGAAGGGAACTTAAAGATCATCCACTTCCACCCCCTTCCACCATCCCAGGTTTCTCCAAGCCCTGTCCAACCTGGCCTTGGACACTTCCAGGGATCCAGGGGTAGCTACACCTTCTCTGGGCACCCCATGTGCCACCACCCTCCCAGCCAACAATTCCTTCCTGCCCTCCAGCTGTGCCCTCTGTGAGGATGTGGGTGAGAACGATGCCCTAAGAGATGCCCAGGGATGGTGTATTCAGACAAACTTCCTTTCCACCAAAGCAGATCCCTCGTGCTCCTCACAGAGACTTTTTGGACCTTCATCCCCCTGGTGTTCAACCTCCACTGCTGAGGTTCTGTTTGCCTGACAGGGAAGTGCCACCTCAGCTCTTCTGCCTATTATTTTTTATGACTACCTCTTTCAGCTTGACAAAAAGCAACCAAAAACCCCTGTGAGGATGAAATCCCCCAGTCCTCACATTAAAGCAGGTAGCTTTGGAATAGGGAATGCCTTTTTTTTTTAGTTCCCAGCATTTCCATAAACTTTCCAGCCTGCTTTGTGAGCCGCTCGATGCTCTTGTGAGAGCAATTCTTTCTCCCAGGGCAGGCACAGAGTGAGAGGCACAGGCAATGCTCTGTCTGGGGCTCAGCCTCGATTTTCCAGCAGAAAAATCTGGATTTCACAATCCAGCCCACAATAATAATGAATGTGCAACACCAGCAACATTCTCCTCCAGTCCTGTTTTTCACCAGATTCCAGAAAGGGTGGTTTCTCAATCAAATTTCCTGTAAGTTGCCTTGTTGTACCTGAAATTATTTCAATGAAAGCATGGAATGGTTTGGGTTTTCCAGTGCCATTTGGGACCATTAAAGGCCCACCAGTCCAACCCCTTGCCATGAGCAGGGACACCTTCAGGTCGCTCAGAGCCCCATCCAACCCGACCATGAGTGTTCCCAGGGACACACTGGCACTTCCAAGGGTTCAAATGCACTGGAAAAATCCCATTTTCAGCCACAGTTAATGATGTTTGCACCTCCAGTAGGAGCAGAGGGATGGGGAAGAGCAAAGTCTCCATGGAAAACCACCCTGCAGCAGTGCAGACTCAGCTCGTGCAAACTCCCAAACTCTGAGTCATCTGTGCTGCAAAACAACCACTGAGGGATAAATTTAGCTCTTTTATTTTTTTTTCTTTTTTCTTTCTTTTTTGTAAAGAGCTGTAGCAGAGTTTAAAATATTTGCAAGTAAATATTTTGGGAAGGATTTTCCAAGTGTATACGCTCAACAAAGAACACTGCCGAGCATCCAAGAGGAGTGTTGCTTTCTGGGTTGAATTCATCTCTCAGTTGCTGTCGCTGTGACAGGATATCTTGGCACTGGAAGCTCCTGGCACATTTTGGGGGAACACCAACCCTTTCTGGTGTTTAACCTTCCCAGCCCACACCAGGCAAAGACTGAAGCCAGAGGCGTCTGATCCTGAGCTCCCTCACATCACAGCCCAAGAAATGAGAATAATCCCTTAGCAAGAGCAAATGCTGCCTCAGGCAGAGGGAATTGGAAATTTCTCACCCCGCTGAGGATGAGAAATTCCAGAATATGTTGGGTTTTCACTGACTGAAAGCTCCATCTCTTTCCCAGAACGGATATTCCTCCCAATTCTGCAGCTTGCAAAGCCCACATCCATCCTTGCCCCACTTTCCTCTCAGAATATTTATTCCAGCCAAGACCAGAGACTATTTTATCAACATATTGATCTCTCTAAATCTTATTAAGGGGAGCAGCAGGTCCAGGCATGTCTCACAAATGCATCTGCACCCTTCCCCTTGGTTGACTTTTTTCTTTTTTTTTTTTGGTTCCTGTTTCTGCATTAGATTAAATCTAAAAATAAACACTATGTAAATACCTCCCCTGTATCCACACATTTTTCCCTCAGCGATGTTTGAACTGAGACAAAGTGAAAGGCTGGGTTCAATGTGGTTATCCAAGATAATTCCGTCTGGGACAAGAGGCTGCTGGTGCCTTTGGCCCTGAAGGTGGATTTAGCTGCTGGGAGGGTGAAATCCTCTTTTCTCCACAGAATGGAGAGAGGTTGCAGTCGTGAAATTCCACGTACAGAGCTCTGCTCCAGGCAGAGGATGCCCTAAATCCCAGAGAGTTTGGTCCTGAGAGGTAAATGCATCTGGGTGCATCATTATCCCAACAAATCTCCTCCCTGGGCTCAAGAAATTGATTTAATCTCGAAATGTCTCAACTTTCCAAGGTGTGAGCATGGTACAGATTGGCCCCATTTTTCTGCCTCTGGCCAAAGGCATTAAAAAATCACTCTGTGCTTTGACATCAGCGCCCACAAAGCACCATCTGAGGCAACAGTGTCCAGTCCTTTCTTTATGCTGGTCTGGAATGGGAATGTCCCTCCAGCACAGGTGATACTGGAAATTAAGGATTTAGGGAATTTCAGCTCATTGCACTTTGTAACTCAGATGGAAAGCCACAGCAGAAAAAGCAGTGAGCACAAAAGGGGCTCCACTGCCTGGTGTGCCTTCAGAGCTCCAACACATCTTTAGCAGCTCGGGATGGGACCCCTCTCCTCCCCCAGGGCTGGGATGCTCCCTCTTTTCCTGCCTTCTTTCTTAAAATTTGATTTCTTCATGGTTTTAATGCACTTCTTTCATCGGAACACCAGGCTTGTATTTGGCCCTTTTCGAAGCGCTTTGCTGCAGTGGCTGCTCCAGGGGAAAAACCCACTAACCTGAACTTAATGTTAGCACCTATGAAATATTTATGGGTTTCTCTTTACACTCATATATCCAATTTGATCTCCAGGTGGGTGTTTATCAATTGAAATTGTTGCCTGTTGGGAATGTCCAGAATTATTTAACGCTTGCTGTGTATCCTCTGATAAATCAAAAGCTGAAATTCTTGGCCACAGTCACAGCTGACTTACTGAGAAGTCAGGATTTTATGCCAAAATATTTGAATCTTATCGTTAAAAATGTCTCCTCTGTTTAGGCTTCGCTCTTTCCTCAGAGAAATTTCTGAAACACCATATTTCAGTTTGTCATATAATAATCCCCAAAATTCTTTCATGATTTGCTGTTCTTTTTAGAAAGAAAAAGAGGCACAGAAATGCAGCTGGGACGTGATGGTTTCCTGGATTCACTCTTGCTGTGCCCCTGAATCATTCCAGGCAAGCAGAGCAACCCTTGCCCAGTCTGACCCATTAAATCATCCCCATCCACAGGGGCATCCCATTTTAGCTGCTTCCTTAGGTTGGATATTAGGGAAAATTCCTCCATGGAAAGGGTTGTCCAGCCCTAGAAGAGGCTACTCAGGGCAGGGATGGAGTCCTCATACCTGGGGGGATGTAAAAGCCATGTGGATGTGGCACTTGGGGACAAGGGTTAGTGGTGGCCTTGGCAGTGCTGGGGGATGGTTGGACTCGATGATCTTAGAGGGCTTTTTCAACCCAAATTATTCTGTTATTCTATTCCTGGCCCAAAACCAGGCCTGAGATCACAACCACCCCTTCCAGGCAACACAATCAGGTTAAAAAAGGGATATAAATAACTGAAATGACATCCTTCCTTCCACCCAAGCATCATGTCAGGATGTTAGAACCGTGTGAAAACTGCTCAGTCCAGGTCTGATGGAACAACTCAAAATCCAGCACAGGGCTGGAAAACAGAGCTGGGAAACAGAGGTGGAAATGGGAAAACTCCTGGGGAAGATGTAGGCAAGAAAGGCAGATTTGCTTGGATCTGAGGGGAAATTTGGTGTTTGGTGCTTTCAGAAGCCTCACCAGGTGCCTGCAAGTTTGGGCTCATGATATGTGCTAAGGAAAAATGGGGTTTACTTAATTAATTAAGGGCCTGACTTGGGTATTCACAGCTCATCACCCACTCTAAATAAGACAGGGAATAAACCAGAAATGATGGATGTACCCACAAAACACAAACTAAACCCGAGATGGGCACAGCAATCTCCTCGTGGCTTTGGGTAGATATTCATCCTTTTGGGTAGAACAGCCCTAAAAACTTAGTGTTCCCTTAAACCTGCTGTGCCCCAAGGACATGGGGAATTCACAGCCATCAGTAAATGTACCTCACTAATCTGGTGACAGAAATCTTGAGAAATGGCCATCCCACCCCCACCACCAGAGCTCCCCAAAACACATGGGCTCAGAAAAGGCAAGCATTCAAAGAATTATCCTCAAACCTCTACATGCTGCCCCCACCCAGCCCTATCCTGCCCATCTCCCCTTAGGAAGGGGCTTGGGATGATAAGAATACGGATTAAAATGTGATAAAATCACCAGGCTGACCTCTTAGAGATGACAAGGTTAATGCTCTGCTAATCCATCCCTGGCCAGCCCAGGTGCTGCAGGAGGGAGCTGTGCATCCAGCACCAGGAAGGAGAGGCTCTTCCCCATCTCTGCAGCCCAGCTGGGGCTCATCCAGAGCTTCCATTGCCTTCCTGCTCACCATCCCTGTGTCCTTCCACCAAACAAACTGCTGTGGAGGAGTTAAAAGTGCTACAAATCCTGGATTTTTCATCCAGAGCCTGGAGCACATCCTGTCTTTGGCAAGCTGGGAAGTGGCTGTGCTTGGACAGGACTGTGAGACCACTGGGCTGGTGGTTACATGGCCAAGGGCATTAAATGTAGAGCCCACCAGAGCAGGAACCCAGGGGGTCCCACCACAGCTAAAAAACCTTGGTCATTATCTGTGAAACTTCGTCACGAGGCATCGGAGAGAAGGATTTGGGTCCGGGGTCTGTGTCCTCCATGGAAGACTTTAGGAAAACAGGAAATGTCCTCAAGTTGTGCCAGGGGAGGTTTAGGCTGGATATTCAGGGAAATTTCTGCCCCAAAAGGGTGGCCAAGCCCTGGAATAAGTTGCCCAGGGCAGTGGTGGAGTCTCTATCCCTGCAGGGATTTAACAGCCATGTGGGTGTGGCACTTGGGGACAGGGGTCAGTGGTGGCCTTGGCAGTGCTGGGGGATGGTTGGACTCCATGAACTTCAAGGGCTTTTCCAGCCTAAATGATTCTGTGATTCTGTGACGTCCCACTCTGGGATGCTCAGGGGTTTCTCTGGCTCTGAGGAATTCCCTGGAAGAGGCAGCTCCCATGGGAACCCCTTCACCTGCTGCTCCATGGGGGACTTGTTCCATTCCTGCATTTCCAAGGTCTGGGGCAGGACAGTGGTGTGGGAATGAGGAAGCTGTCAGTGGCAAGCTGGGAGGACCACAAGGATGAGCAACCTGATCTAGCTGAAGATGTCCCTGCTCGTTGCAGGGGGGTTGGAAGAAGATCTTAGAATCACAGAATCCCAGAATGGTTTGGGTTGGAAGGGACCTCAAAGCCCACCCAGTGCCACCTCCTGCCATGGGCAGGGACACCTCCCACCAG
>JAWWTY010000160.1:1562110-1577966 GCA_035222235.1 Margarornis squamiger | reverse complement strand
CTGGAAGTGTCCAAGGCCAGGTTGGATGGGGCTTGGAGCACCCTGGGACAGTGGAAGGTGTCCCTGCCCATGGCAGGAGATGGAATGAGATGATTTATTGGTATGTGAATGATGGTTTTAGATCAGTAGGGAACCATCAGCTGCTGCAGAGGCAGAGCATGGACAGAGGACCGCAGGAGAGGATGGAAACTCCTCCCCTCTCACCATCACCAAACCCCCTGTCTGAGCCTGCCTGGCCTTCAAAGAGGGTGCCCCAAAAGGATGCTCATCTTTTAAATCTTGGCTACCTCCTCTGCTCTTCTCCTTCCCTTCTGCAAACAGCCTTAGGCAGGTTTTGGAGGAGGTTTTGCAGCGTGGGCCAAGATTTCACAAGTGACTCATCATTTCCAGTGCCAAGGGCAACCAAAATTACTTGAGAAATTAAATGCTCGACACATTGAGAAAACACATCCCCTTTAAGGTGTCTCCCAAAGGGGATCCCAACAGGAAAGTGTTTGCAATTCAGTCATTTTACAAAAATCTTGACTTCTGTGCTTAGTGGCTGAACTTCTTTCATCTTCTCTTGGTAAATACTGGTAGTGGATTTGGGAAATCTGAGAAAATTTACTGTTCCACCTCATAAACGAGCAGACAGTGAAACAATATACTTGGAATTTGCTAGTTGTGTTTTCTGGGTTAATTACGTGGCTTGTGATGGTTGGAATAACCCATAAAATGCTGACTGACCGAAGAGCTGGGATCAAATGTGGGATTCGTGTTTGGATGTGGATGGCTCTGGGCAATTAGGGGGATGCTGGAATACCCTGTTTGCTCTTCAGGCCGCTTCTTTCATGTTTCCCATATGCATTCAATTTTGTGAGCAACACGTTTCCCCTTTTCCCGATTTTTGTGTTCTTTTCTTCTAAAACAAGCAAAAGATGTAATCACCAAAGGGATTCTCATGTGGTGGCCTCATTCTGAAATAACCCCGTGGGGACAGAGTTCACAGCAACCCTTACCTGCCCTTAATTTACTACAAATACAATTAAAATTTTATCTGAGCGCTTTGTTTTGCCTCTACTTTGCTGCTCTGTGTTTTCACCCAGCACATAAAAGAGGGGCTTTGTTTTTCCAGCACTTTAGCAGTGCTAAGGTGCTTGTGGAGGATTGGAATTCTCTGGAAACTTCCACTCACTTCAACACAGTTTTCCCATCTTAAAAGCAAACCAGAGAAGGGGTTGGAAATAAAGAGACAAGAGATGGTAAAACGGGGCTGTTACAGCCCCTTCCTCCCTGCTGGGGCAGCTGGTCTTTTCCGATGGATTTATTTGGATTTGTAAGCACTCCATGCTCCAGAATTAAGCCCTTTCCCCTCACATTTTCATCCGTCACGAGAGCAGCCAAGCTCATTCTTTAACTTCTTTCCTCGTGCATCACCAGTATCATTAGAGAAGTACTCTTGGCTCGCAAGGGAAGGTTTATAAGCAGATTTAAAACACGCTATAAACGTCATGTAAACAAAGGTAAAATAACAAACAGCCCTGGAAACCACTTAGGGAGGGTTTGTGACTGCTCTTCTTGGGAATTTCAGCTTTCTTTAAATGCAACTTCACAGCAAGAAGCCTTTTCTTTGCCTGATGTTTCCAACAGCCTGGCCTTTTGCTCTTGCTGGGGATTCATTCCTCATGGAGCCATGTGGCTTTTACATCCCTGGCATGATGAATCCCTCACATAAATTATAATATTCTGGCTTTTATGGGCAGTTTCAGGTGATTGAATGCTGTTCCTTAATCATGCTCCTCTCATGGACGAGCAGGGCAGCCAGGATGGAGCTTGGGCAGTCCGGATGAAGCTCAATTTTGGGATAACAGTCCCTGACACGCTGTTTTCCAGCACAGAGCTGTATTTTGCACCCTGAGAAGGTGCAGTGCCCCTTGCACTGCATCAGGTGCTCTACAATAATGGAAGGATTTTGCACATTTGTAAGGTGACATCTCCTAACTGAGCAGTCCCGAGCACACCGGGAAAATTAATTCCATCTCACACAGGTCCCTCGAGGGTGGTATTTCCATGGTGGAATTATGGACACTTGGAAAGGCTGAGAGCAAACACTCTAACTGGGTCCTGGCTGGGGTGGTTGCAGCAGCAGCCCTGGCTGGTGGGAGAAGGGCAGGAGAGCATCAGCTCCAGCCCTTGTGGGGAAAGCAGAGCGAGCCCCCATTGCTGTTCTGTCTCTGGGCTGTCCCAGGGGAAATGGAACTCCTTTGGCTTGGTTCCCTTACTCCCAGTGAGGTCAGGGAAGCCACATTTCCCTGCTCCCATCACTTTGGATCACACACTTTATGAGCTGAACTGATGGGACTTGCACTAAATTAGTGATAAAATCTGTAATAGGGGTGAGGGAGCTCCAGTGGCTCTGCAAGGAAGCTCCTTTTCCCTGGCTGTAAAGGAGGAATAACTGGCCCAGGCAGGGAAGAGCCTGGGCTGGGTTGCTGGTCTTCCAACACAGCTGGCAGCCTTTGGAGAGCCACAGAAATCCATGGAGTTTCCCATCATCAGAAGAAAGTTTGGACACACAAAGCCAAGGAAGATGGGGACAGTCCCAAGCTCCGGGTGCGTCGCCAAACTGGGATAAAACAGGAAACCACTCAGACTGCAATAAACTTCTTGTAGTTTTCAAGGGAGGGGATTAATTAACTATCTATGGAATGAACAGGCATGGCAAGCAACTTCCAAATCAAATGAATGCTTCCAAGGCTACTTCCAGGTGGCTGCAGCAGGGCAGGGTTGGAACCTGAGGTTCCATGTAGCTCTCCAGGCTGTCACCTCTAGGAATTTACATTCCAGGGCTCTGAAATAATTGCTGCCTTGATGGAGTGATGGGATCATAGAATCACAGAACATCAGGAGCTGGAAGGGGCCCCCAAGGAGCAGAGTCCAACCCCTGGCCCTGCACAGACACCCCAACAATCCCCCTCTGTCCCATTGTCCAAATGGTCCTGGAGCTCTGGCAGCCTTGGGGCCATGCCCACTGCCCTGGGGGATGGCTGACCATGGGATGATCCAGAGGGTTTGGTGGTGCCCAGGGCCAAGTCTTGGCCAGGATTCCCCGCTCCTGTTACACTCTGTGCATCATGCCCTGCTCAGCTCTGGGGCTGAAGGCACCTAATTATCATCCACTAATTACCCCACGGGGCGTACCTGGGAGATAAGTGCTGTTGGCATCCATCCGCTTCCCATTCCCTGGGGAGCTGCATGTTGTGCTCCCAGCAAACCCGCCTGATTCCCCTGCTGTGGAGAGAAGGTCTGAGCAGAAAGCGTAGGAGGCTGCTCAGGGGGGTGTATTCCTAAGCAAACTGCTTCCAGGCTAAATAAAACCTTGGGAAGAAGCATGTCTTCCATCAAGGATCCCAGGGAACGAGCTGTGACTCAGGAGGACTGAATGGCAAACCTGCCCCCATCTGCCTTCGTGTTCCCAGCCCTCCTGACTCAGCCCAGCCATGCAGTAACAAGCAGGTATGGATACAGTGGTGCCAATGGAGGGGTGGCATCACCTGGCACGGTCCTCACAGGGCACCCCACCTGACATTGCCCCTTGCCTGTGGTGTGCAGAGGGCCCAGAGGGCTGGAAAAGCTCTGGGAAGGGCAGGAAGGTGGTGTTGCCCCTGGAGGTCCCTGGCACGCCAGGTACTGCATGATCCCTGGGGGATGAGCCATACCCTCCCTTGTTACCCACCCTTTTTCCGTGGAGCCAACAGGCTGAGATGGACCTTCACTTCCCGTTAAGCACAAAAAGAAACCAGGGAAATGCATTATGCATGTACAGAGAGAGCCTGAGTTAATGAAACATAACGACGGTCTTCCAGACTAATAGAACATTTGCATTTTTCTAACTTTAGTAATTTACCAGACTTTGGCTCTGGCTTCAATGAAAGAATAATGACTTGTTTTCATGAAGAGGAGTGTTGATTTAAAAACGCTGGCTCCACTTTGTGAATTCAAGGGGAAATGCTTGCCTTCAAATCAATCAAGCTCTTTTAAGCGACGCGGCTTCATTTCACGCTCTTCTCCTTGATTTCGGTCCCCTGTGTTCAGCAGGGACAGCAAAGCACGGAAATAAAACCAATCTTGGTGTGCAAAAATAGCATTTTCATAAGCACGTGGAAGAAGTGGAATGTTTAAAGCTGATTCCTTCCTTTGTGCTGCCTTGTTTGTGAGGAACAGGCAGTACAGGGATGTAATGGTGACTGCTTTTTCAGGTGCCCACCTGAGATGCCACCTCCAGGTCTCCTGTGTGCCCAGAGACACCTCCAAAAGTCAAAGTCCATGCAATATTTTGGCCATCACCTGGAAATGCTCCACTCTCTGGGAAGTTTGGGGGGTTTGGTCCCCAAACCTTTGGGACTGGGGTGAAGCTGATTTGAATTTCTCAAGGAGACCTTGGTGAACCTGTGCGTGGGTCCCAGGAGAGGTCGGACAGCACAGAATCATTAAGGTTAGACAAGACCTCTAAGATAAGCATCTTCCACCCCCCATGGTTGCTGAAGGACAAGGGGGGACCAAGGGACACCAAGGTTCATGTTGACCATCTCACTGGCATCAGCCTTGTTTCAGGGAATCCACCCACAGCGAGGATGGGGCCTGCTTTCCAATGTAAAAGACCTTGGAGTTCATTTCCTACTGAAAATCCTCATTCTGGAGGGTGGAAAGAGCTCAGGAAAATTATAAATATACCCTCAAAAATGTACCTCATATTATCTGGCTGATTAGATCTGTCTGGCTCAGCAAAGCTCAGCTCGGTGAGCTGTGAGGGGCTCAGGGTGGCAACGGGGCAGAGATTATGGAAAACTGCCTAATGTAGTGGGAAATGGCATGAGATCCTGCCATTGAAAAGGCCAGTTTGGACCAGGAATTAGGGGCAGCATTTAAACAGGAACGAAAATATGCACAGAAATCAGCTCTGAAATGATGCAGAGGGGACATGCTGTCCTCTGGCTGAGTCTCCATCATCATCCCAGTAGTTCCTGCTCGGATATCATTGCATTTTGGAGAGCCAAGGAAAGCACCTCCATTTTTTTGGATAAAAAGCTTCTGCTTTGCTTCTCCACGGATTGAAATCTGGCTCTTTTTTTTTCCATGTAAAGCTCACTTTGCACACTGGAAAACAGGCTGCATTGTCCCTTTTCCTGTCTTTATTTATCTCGGTGCAATTCCAATGGTTCCTGTAAACCCTGATTCCCAGAGGGCTGACCCAAAAAGGTCTCCTTCCCATTCCAATCCCCATGGCTGCAAGGCTTTGTTGTGCTTTTAGGTCCCTTTCTTAGCAAGTGTTTCGGAAAACTCGCCATCCTTTCAAGTGGCTTCAGCTTTGCTCTTGCTGTTTATTGCTCATGAAAGCAAGAGAAAGAGCCTGCTCCTCTTCCTTGTTTCCTCTCCCAAGACACGAAATGAGCAGCCTCCTTGCCAGCTTTTGTAAATGATCACCGACTGACATCTCCAATCAACGCGCTGCCAGGAGTGACAGAGCGGAAAAAATAGGAAAGGACCACAAGAAGAGCATCCCATTCAGCCACGGAGCACTCAGCACTCTCCTCTGTGCCCGAGAGGTGCTTTCCTCACGGGAGAAAACCCACCAAAAACAAAGGAGGGAGGAAGAAACTCGCTGCTCGTTTCGTTGCGGGGCAATAATTGGGGATATTCGGGATGGTCATGGGCCAGAGAACACAATTGGAGGGCAATTCCTCCCCATCCTTAATGGATTTGGGAGGTGCTCGTGGGCCAAGCTCTTCCTGACGGGGTCTGTCTCACCCAGGGGTCATGGCAGGGACCCTCTCTCACAGGGGGAATTCTTCACGGGCCAGATGCTGCCAGCTCCATGGCCTGGAAGTGGTGCCTGCCCCCGGGCTGCCCATGCAGCGGGCAGGGAATGGGCACTGCAGGGAGCCAGGACACGGCAGGGGGCCCTGCTCGGCTGCTCTTTTGAATGGGGGTTTGTTTGGAAGGCGAGCAAACCCAGGAATTCCTCCTTCTTCCCATAAGCAGAGGGGAAAAAATAGCAGCCCAATAACACAGCAGCTAAGGAACATTTCTTCCTAACTGGGTTATTCAGGGATATTTTGATGCAGCATTTTTGGCTAATTACAGCTAATTAAGACTGGCTTTCCCTTTCCAAAGCTTCTTTACAGCCTTTCCCAAAAACTACCTTTATCTGCAGCACTTTGGCAGAACTCCTTTTATTCTGCCGTTCTTCCATTTTTTAAAAGTATTTAAAGCATTTAATAAATCAAATCAAATATTTAAGTGCAACAAAATATTGAAGTGTTTGAATTTTTGGCAGCATTTTGGATATCCACCTCGAAGTGTGGCTGCACTTCTGAACGCCCCTTTCCAAAGCCTTTCTACAGCCTTTGCCAAAAACTACCTTTATTTGCAACATTTTGGCAGAACTCCTTTTATTCTGCCATTTCTTCCATCTTTTTTTAAAGTATTTAAAGTATTAAATAAATCAAATAAAATCGAAGAATAAGAAAATATTGAAGTGTTTGAATTTTTGGCAGCGTTTTGAATGTTCACCTCGGAGTGTGACTGCACTTCTGAACGCCCCTTTCCAAAGCCTTCCTGCAGCCTTTCCCCAAAGATATTCTTTAAAAATAAAGTAAAAAAAAAAAAAAAAAATAACATAAACCAATCAATGCTTTTTTAACCCTCTGCCTGGAATAAATTCTGCCAAAAGAGTAAACCAGCAGGAGGGCCTCACCTTTTCAATACTGCCGCGTGCTATTACTGCAAAGTCGAGTGGAAAATAATGAGATTGAGTCAGGCTTGTTTTTAACTCCCCACGAGCACGGGCAGAACGAGACCCATGGAGGCTCTTTGCAGCCATTTAGCACCATTAGATGCCGCTTTCATGGGCAGCCAAGGCTCTGGCTTTGGGCTTGGGGGAAGAAATGAGGTCAGTGGGTCACCACAGCAAAATCTCCTGGGTTTGAGCACAAAAAGTAGCTCTGCCTTCCTGTTTGCTTCAGATTCCTAAAAAACTCACCCTCAGTCACCAAGTTTGGGTGTTGATGTCCTTCCCCAGCCCTCGTGCAGGATGTTGTGCTGATTCCCATGGCACTGAGGAACCTCTTCTGCCTTTGCAGCCCAGCAAGGAGATGTCCTGGCTCCCCAGGGTCATTCCCTCTCCTTCCTTTCCCTTTATTCACTCATCTAGCCTTGGTCAGGGGGATCACTCCCATCACAGGTGTGATATGGAAATAAATGATGGAGGCATTCAAGGGATTTCAGGAGCTGAGCACTTGGAAAGCACTAAGATCCACCTCATTAGGTTAATTGAGCAATTATGGTTTCACAAACTGAGGGAAAGACAGAAAAATCATGGAAAACACGGAGTGAATGGCTGCCTGTTCTTTGTGTTATTTATGTGACCTGAGGGATTGACAGCAGGACTGAGGAGAGAGAGAAAAATGGGAATGAGAGTGTAAAACCAGCTCATGGAAAAGCCAAGACCTTTGTGGAGGACCCACCCTTGTTTTTTGCCATACAAGGAGTTGATAAATACCTTTGCCTCAAGTTCAGGGCAAGACTGAGGGGAAATTCCTTTTATTCTGCCATTTCTGCCCTTTTCTTAGCTAAATGTTTGGCAGAATTTGAATATTCTCCTCCTTCTATTTTTTACTCACCTTGTGTTGATAAGGGACTTGAAATCAGAGGTGGGTTGAGTTTGCCATGTTTTGAGAAGGTTTAGGAAATTTTTGGCTTTAGAATGGATGTTCTTAAAGTTTGCAAAGCTTTGAGAAGGTTTAGGAAACTTTTGGCTTTAGAATGGATGTTCTTAAAGTTTGCAAAGCTTTGAGAAGGTTTAGGAAACTTTTGGCTTTAGAATGGATGTTCTTAAGGTTATCCCAACCCAACTGGAAAGAGAAGACATGTTTTGTGAAGCACGACATTGAGTGGCTTGGTATTTGCCATATCAGATATTTAGAGCCATGATGTATTTATCTAAATATATAATCCCAGGGCATTCTGAGGTGGAAGAGACCCACAAGGATCATGGAGTCCAACTCTTCAGTGAATGGCCTGTATGGGGATCAACTCCACAACCTTGGCGTTATTAACTGAGCGAGTCTCTGGCTGATGATGGAGAACAGCAAAACTGGAGCTGACCTGCCCTTTCAGAGCCACTTATGGCCCTTTTTACATCCCCAGAGGATTATTTGGCTCCTCCTGTGCAAGGCACACGGAGGTGTCCGTGGTTGCGTATCGGGGACGACACCCCTCGTGCCGCCGTCACCGTCGGATCCTCCCGTCATCGGCGTGAACATTCTTCCTGTCTGTCACGGGCCTCCTCGCAGGGAGATTTGCCTTCAGGCCCAACTTGGGTGTAATATATTTTGACACCCCATATGGCCCTCCCGGCTCTCTGCGGCACAGGCTGGAATCTCGCTGGCGTTGTTGGCAACTGCCGGTCTCTGGAAGCAGCCTGGCCTTTTCTCTTCGGCGTGTGGCGCGATTAATGTGACGATCAGGCACTGGCAAGGAGCTGGAATAAATGACCTAATAGGCCTTTCCATCTCTGATTCCCGCGTTCTGTTCCGAGGGATTCTTTGTTGCCGTGGCACTAATTTGTCGGAGCTGTCACCGTGCAGGGAAGGCAGGAGAGGTGGCACTAACAGTGTCATCTAAATCCATCTTTTTTTTTGGCACCTCTGCCCCTGTGAATCAAGTGGACCATCTGGTGAGCAGGCAGATTGCCATGCTGGCAGATGGGCAGGAGTGTAGCGAGCTATGAGACCATGTATGATTATCAAATGTGCTGTTGGGCGAGGATTTCCAGCAGGAATAGCAAAACAGCTTCCCGTAATGAGCTTCTGCTTCCGCGGGAGAAGAAGAAGGGCCACTTAGCTCCTCAAGAAACACGGCAAAATTCAATCCCTGGTGGGACTGGGGGGGGGAACAGAGGCCAGGGATGATTTCCGGGGTGCCAGAGGGCACTTTGGCGAGGGGCAGCCGGATGCTGGCAGCCGGCACTGCCCGTGGCACCACGATGTGATCCCTCCTGCAGGCAGGTTGGAGCAAGGAGGGATGATCCCACTCCTCTTCTTGGAGCTTCAACCCCCATCCGGAGGTTTTAATGCCCAGCCATTTCACACACAATAGGGGAAAAGGTTCTTCTAAGAGCGGGGACTCACGGCACGAGGGTATATCTATATATACATAAATATATCTAATTATAACTCCTCATTATCAGAACTCCTATGCACAGATGCTCTTGCACCAACAGGAGCATTTGCCTTCAGGCCACGTTCCTGCAGCCGTGACATAAACACAGACGAGGCACTACTTGGTGCTACAGAACAGTTTTAGCAGGTCATCTATTCCTGCAGAATTCTTGCTTTCCCATGAGACGTGCCGAGCTATTTTTCTCTCAACATCTAATTTATTTCCTTTGAATCCAGACAAAGCCAAGCGTTCTCCACCTGGGGACAGCGGGGACTGTCACTGTAGGTGGCTTCTCTGGATGAGCCACACTGGATGGGGCCACTGGGGGTCATTTTCTCCTTCTCACATCAATCCCCTTTGATTTAACCAAATTTTGTTGCTTTAGGGCCAACGCACACATGTGCCCATCCCTGCCCATCAAATCTGTGCCTCTCTGGTAGATGAGGGAAGGTGGTGAGGATGCTGCTGGTGCTCCTCCAACAGATTTATTAGCACGGGCTCTCTGCCACCCAAAAGTGGCTGGTTTGAAGCTGGGTCCAAGCTGGCATGTGACATGGCTCAGCTCTGCCCATGCCACGCTGTGCCCGGGCTAACGAGCTCGGTGCGGGGCCGGTCCTGCTCTGCAGAGCACGGTGTAATTCAGCTGGAACTGGAAAAACTGCCCAGGAATCACATCCCAGTGGCAATTCCCTCAGGGGCAGTTTTAACCCGCGAAGCTCGGAGCTCCAGAGAGGGTAGGTAGGGATTAAATGGGAACTCAGCAGGGAAATGGAGTCACTTCATCCCTGCCGAGCCCTCCTGGGATGCACACCTGGGGTGTAGGCAGGAGCAGCATCTTCAGCAGAGCTCTGGTCCTTAGAAAATGGGCAAAAATATTGGAAAGGGGCTTTCTTTTCTTCTGCAACACCTGAGCAAGATGGGTGATAATGAGGGAGGGCAGTTCTTGCCAGAGGGATCTACATGGGATGGAGAAGATTCTGTGAGAGAAAGATTTTATAGTGTATTCCTGATTGGTTTGGAGGTGGTTTCAGGGATCCTTCATCAGATCTCCTTCCAACACACCTCCCCGTGCCCCAGTACCATTCCCTTCCCGAAGTGAGCCATCCCTCACCTCTGGCTGTGCTGGAGCCACTGCCACATCCAGAGACATCCTTCAGGAAAACCTGCCCACAAGGTTGGTCATGCTGAGCCTCTCCATGAACTGGAAACACCATCAGGGGAACTACAAGACTGTGGAGACTCGTGAGAAACCTGTTCTTTAAGGGGTCTCCTGCCTGGCTCTCTCCCTCTGTACATGCAGATTTTTCAGGAAAAATGTCATCTCAGGACATCTCGTTCCTGCTTCTCAGCCCAGGCTCGAGGATGTGCAGGAGGAACATGTTTGGGAGCAGATCTTCCCTTCACTGAAACCCTGCTGGGATAGAACCCATCCTGGGAAAGCCCTCTATGATGTGGAATGCCCTGTGCCCTCTCAGCACAGACATCCTGTGGTCCTCATGGTCCCACCCCCCAAAAAGATGGGTGATCACCCTCCAAGGTGATATTTCTCATGGAGGTGTTCAGGTTGGAAACAGAGAGATGAAGGAGATGAAATATGGCTGGAAGATCCATCGTGATGGCATCAGGAAATAATAAGAGCTGGTCCTACATGTGCGGAAAATGGAGATGCTCCCAAGGGCAGGAGCTCCAGGTGGACACCTCAACAGGGTGTTTCCACTCACACCAGGACCTGGTGTGCAGGACCTGGACCAGGCTGTTGTTGGGAGAAATCCCAAACCCAGGCTTGGGATGCTGCATTCCCACCAACCTGCCAGGCAAGCACAGAAGCAGATCTGCAGGCAATGTGATCCCACAAGGTTTTGGTGACCTGCCAACATCAAATCCACTGCTCAGGGTGGACAGTAGTTGGGTTCCTCCCTATTTTTTCAAGGATTCTGTGTGTTCTAAGCTTGGATGACTCATGTTTCCCACTCCACGCCCTGTGTAACCAGGATTTAGGAGCAGAAGGTGGCACTCCAATGGATGGTGGCCTCCAGCCTTGGTGTTTTCTCCAGATCTTGTATTTCCCCAAGAATATTCCTGTGAAAAGGCAAACCCAGTCCCTGAGAGCTCAGCACACAACCAGATGGGAATTTAAGGAACCAAACTGAAAAACAGGTAGAAAATACAAATTAGAAAATAAAATAGAAAGAAAGAAAGAAGAGGCTGCATTAAATGGGTTTGTTTTAGCCCCACAAAGCCACCCAGCCAAGAATGATTTGAAACTGGTGCAGATTTCCCAGTGGAAATGCAAAAAAGCCTGATTATTCAGGAATGGCAAGGACCAAAAGAAGAGCAATTTCCAGAAACAAATCTGCCATGCGACACATATCAATGTGTTAAAGGCCCCTTTTCCACACTGAAAGGAAGATAAATTTCTATTTATTCCTCAGACCAGTGGAAAGTGTGGTCCTGTGTGTGGGATTAGAGCACAGCAAATACTTTTTACTAATAAATAATTCACTTCAGAAGAGCTAATAAGGAACAAAAAGCGGCGTAAGGACCTGGAAAGGGGTTTGGGGCAAACAAAGAGGTGAACAGCGCGACTGGGTCTTCCCCACTAAAGCTCCTCCATCCTGTTTGATTTTAATTTCAGATCTCAATTAGAGGTTAGTCAAAAGTAATTGGAAAAAGAGCTGAGATGTGGAATTAAAAGGCAGCTGCCCACACATCTACAGCCTTCAGTGGACCAGCATGGGTGTTTTTTACCACAAGCTGGGCAGATTTATTCCTGCCTTATTAGGAATAATTCTCCCAGAGCACCAGAGCCCTTTGCTACAAGCAGAGAGTTTAATTATAATAAAAGACCCCCTTGAACATCCCTACCCTGAGTGCATTTGGAATGAAAGACCCTTCTTAGCCAGGGAAGGAGCTGCTTGTAAATCAGCTGCTGAGCTGCCCTCACTTTCCAAGTCCATGCAGGGCTCTTCAAGCATCAGCTCGGGGGGTTTTGCCCTTTGGGGAAGTGCCCCTCCTTATGTGTGATAAAATACCCTGCCACATGACTTTAGACATAACAACAAACAGGCTGCATGACAAGGAGCCAGATAAACCCATGCGAAGTCATTTCTTAACGGAGCTCCTTCCTCTGGTATTTCTTTAAACTCTGCGTGGCTTTTTTTTTGCTGCCAAATTCGCTGGGTGATGTTGAAAACTAATTTTAATTTATTTTTTTTTCCCCCTTATCAAGATAGTTATTTTCCACTTGGCAAACACTGAGTTTTATTAGTTATCCCTAATGGAGCCTGAAATGATTATGGCTTTTTTCCGCTCCGTGTTTATTTATCTCATATGTTCTTCAGGACCAAAAAATCAGCTCGTTCCCTGGGTCTGGGTGTTTGTGGTGGATATCACCATGGAGGTGACTGGCTGGTGGGACTACCCAGGTCCCTGCCCTTCTGCCACCTTCCATCTCTGTGAGAAAGAAATCATGGAATCACAGAATGGTTTGGGTTGGACCTTAAAGATCCTCCACCAGGCAGGTGTTTGCTAAGGTGTGACCAATGTGCTCCTGGGCATCCTTCAGATCCTTGGGCTTATGCTGGTGAAGGTCCCATCAGTGCACACAGAATAACTTATCTTTGGGACTTGGGAAAATGCTTCTCCTGCTCTCCCAAATCTGCAGCTCCAGCTGTTATCCCCACAAAATCTCGGTGCTGGGATTTTCCACTGTTTCACTGCTCCACGTCCTGGCTGCCCGCTGTGCCGCCTCTCCTTGGACCAACCAGTCTCCAGGAGCAGCCTTGGGCCTTCTCCACATTTCCATGGACAAGCAGCAGACCTACAGCACTTTCCTGCCCACTGTAGTTTTTATAAGGGGCCTGATTGATGCAGAGATGAAGATCTTGGCATTCCTGGTTGGACAGATCCCTACCTCCAGCTCTGTGACCTGAGCAGGAGAGCCAGCCCAGCACCAGGCTGGACACCCACTGGAGACACCTCCTGTGACAGTGGATTTCCTGAGAGCGGGATCTGGGCTTTACATCCAGTCCCTTCCCTCCATCCATAAATCATCCCAGTCCTTTGATCTACATTATCCCTTGTGGAAATTCCCTTTGCCCTCGACACATCCCTCTGTGACTTTTCCCCCTCAAACCACCCTTGAGCTGACCATGCAAACTGATAAATGCCTAAAACTGTGTCCCTGCTCCAATTTCCCTGCTTTTTGGAGCACTTTGGGACTGTGTTCTGGCCCAGGAAACACGTACCCAGAGCTATCCTGTGGTGTCCAAAACGGCTGGTGTCAGCTGCTTCCCACCTCGGGCATCTCTGGAAGGGGACACAAATCCTGGTGCATCCTGGAACAAACCCAGGTGCAAACCTCTGGAGCTGAGCTGAATCCTGTGGAATTAATGCAGGACCAACCATGGGCTCTGCAAGGTGATCTGCAACTCTGGGGTGATCCGTGAGGAGTTCAACTCCCAGGAATTCTTTGTAGCAGTGGTTTGGGATTTATCTCACACCTCTGCAAGGGGAGCCTTCAAAGGGCTTCTAAAGGTGTTTTGTTTGGGTCATTTGTCCTGTTTCATCTCAGTTCTTGGGGAAGCTCCTCCAAATCCTTCCTGCCAAGATACCTGGGGAGGGGTTGGGAAGCAAAAACCATGGGATAGAGAGCAGGGCAAGAGGCTTTCCCTGCTGAGGGGTCTCCATGAGGGGTCTCCAAAGAGGATGTGGTGTCCCACCCTTGGGCAGAGCCCTGGGTTTGCCTGGATCCCTGTGATGCTGCGGGGTCGCTCCTGGGCAGTGCTGGGGATGCTCTGACTTTCTCTGTAGGGACTTCCTGGCACAAAGCTCATTTCCCTGGGTGAGGAAAGAGTGATTAATGCATGGTGGGCACGCAGAGCCGTTTAGTCCTTCAAGGAGTGAGTCACAGTGAAGGGCTGGATCCTTCCCCCCTGCAGAGCCCGTCGTTCCCTCACTCCACACCATCCCACAGCCAGGCAGGGTCCTTGTCTCAAAAGCAAAGACCCCAAAATGCTGCAGTCATGTTTCATGAGTCGCCTTTGAAGCAAACATTGCCCTCAGCAACCGGATTCATGCCTGAGTTTCATGGGGTTTTAGCCCTTTTTCTCCCCAGAAAATCCGTCTTAGTTTCAATTTTTCACTGCTTGTAAAGTGTCCCATTCTAGCGCTCCGGGCAGCAGGAGATTAATGTCAGCTCCCATTTATGCATCCCTTTGGATCAGAAGAGCTTGGCCAGCCCTTTGTAATGCTCTGCTTTTGGGGAGGGGGGATGGGATTAAAAGTTTGCTGTTGCACAAAAAAGAAAAACATCCCCCGTTGTCGCTGCCCGAGTTGGGGCTTTTATAGAGAAATTCCCTTTGCCATCATAACTGATTTATTTTGCTTGGCTGGCTGTGAAGCAGCTGAAGTGGGTGAGCCCTGCCAGACTCGTTAAATGCTTCCCAATGTCCGTGGAGGACTCGATGTTGTGGTTGTGCAAGCAGAAGTTTCAGTGTGTGCTGGGAAAGCCTCTGTGCCGAGGGCGAGTGGGACGGGAGGAAGCTCTCCAGCAGAACCATGTGCAAGCAATAAGCTCAGGAATGCTCTCGGAAACTGCAGCCTGGAGGATTTACTTTGGCATCCTCTGGGTTGCCTGGGAAGGGTGGGAAGCTGTGGGGAAGGGCAGGGGTGCTGGGTGTGGGGCTCCGGCTCTGCTTGGGCTGGGAGAGGGAATTTTGGCTGGTTTTGTGGGGCACTACCAAGACTCTGGCTCCATCCCACCACTCCAAATGCTCCTGGATGAGGCACAGAAACATCCAGCTCCTCATTTCCCTCTGAGACAAGTCCTTGTGGTGTTGAAATGGAAGTGGCATGTCACTGCTGCACAGAAAGGGTTTGGGGCAAAGCCAGTGCCACCCTTGACACCATCTCTGCCTTGGTACCAGCCACTGGGGAGCAGCCCAGCTGGAGAATTGCTCCCAGTGCCTCCTGTTTTCCCACCACACCTCCTGGGTTTTGCTTTCCCACTGATTTCCATGGGAATCTCAAGCCTGGTGTCACTGCCTTTGCTGCAAGGACGATCCCAGGCAACACCAACACCTACAACTGGCTCCAAGCCAAGGAGGAAAGAGAACCCAAACCCAAGGTGTGGTCTGAAAACCAGGATGTCACTGTGACCAACCTCAGCTGGATGAGTTTGCATTTCCTCAGCTCTTCCAGGTGCTGTGCAGAGGGGACAGCAAGCAGGAGACACCTGAAGCAGGACAGTGTGGCACCAGAAGAAGCTCATGGTCCTGCTGGGAGCAACAGCGACAAAAAGAGACCTCAGAGAGGAAACCTGGCTGGGTTAAACCTTGGTTAAGGCAACAAGGAGGCAACTCTGCTGTTGGTAGCCTGAAATGCTTTCTTCTCCCTCTGAGTCCTGGATTTCCATCTCTCAGGGGTTGATATCATTTATTGGACCCTGTTTCTCTTTGCAGAATGTCTTTTCTTCCCTGTGGTTTCTGGCTGGTAACTGGAGGATTGGAACTGTCAAACTGCACAGTTTTGGAAGTGATGCTCCAGAGAGAGAAGAAGGGGAAGGGGAAGGGGAAGGGGAAGGGGAAGGGGAAGGGGAAGGGGAAGGAGAAGGAGAAGGAGAAGGAGAAGGAGAAGGAGAAGGAGAAGGAGAAGG
>JAWWTY010000160.1:1527213-1562010 GCA_035222235.1 Margarornis squamiger | reverse complement strand
TGTCCTGTCCCTCCATGCCTTGTCCCCAGTCCCTCTCCAGCTCTCCTGGAGCCCCTTTAGGCACTGCAAGGGGCTCTGAGGTCTCTCTGGAGCCTTCCCTTCTCCAGGGGAACCCCCCCAGCTCTCCCAGTCTCTCTCCAGCCCTGGAGCATCTCCGTGGCCTCCTCTGGACTCTCCCCAACATGTCCATGTCCTTCTGTTGGGGTAAATCCATCTATAGGAACCCACCCCTGTGACTTTCAGGTGGGTTCCCACCACCATGTGCAGCCTGGCTGGTTCTTCCCATTGACCTCAAGTGACAGCTCTTGCACATCCTTCCAATCCAGCTGGGAATAACCCCAGCAGCAGGACGTTTCAGATGAAGGCTGAGTGAAAATGACTGTGTTGACACCTCCTGGGGGGAAAAGTAGATAAGTATTAGGCTGGAACTGGTGTTTTCCCAAGGGAAATCCTTGCCTTTCACAAACCCACGGGGTTTTGAAGAACCCTCCACGCACAGATCTTGACCCACTCCCCTCTCAGTGCAGGTGGAGCCTTCACCAAATGGGAATCCTTCACAAGCAGGGTCTCTCCTCCTCTGCCTGGGTTTCATTTCTCAGGAAGAAGGGTGCCTGACACCCCCAAATCAATGGTAAATAGAGACGTGCCGAGCTGATTTCGGTTGCTTTGTCTGGGTCAGCGGGGCTGCCCAAAGCCCCAAATTAACGGGGTCTTCTGGGGGCTTGTTGGGCAGCACAAAGGCTCCCATGGAGGGAGTTTCAAGGAAACACTCCAAGGAAATGTTCCTTTCAAATGTCTCCTCTGCGAGTACGTTCAGGCGGTTCCATGGACTCAGAACCGGCCAGGACACTCATTTAATGCCGGGTTTGTTTGGGAAGATTTATCTGTTCAGGGGATCCTGAGCGAGGGAGATGCTGCAGGGCTGCCTTCGGTGGCACGAGGTTATCAGCACCTCGGGGATAACCTGTGCCAATTATCAATTGCATCCTTCAGATCTTCTCTTTTCTGGCTCCTTTTCAGATGCACTCGGTTTTTAACGAGGTGATGACGACAGTTCTTCGCCCGCAATTAAAGATGTTGTCCTTGAGAAGAGGGGTTGGGATCACAGGAATGGAAAGGAGGGGGAAATAAAGCTCTTCACTCAGGCTTTCAAGGCCCGGGTAGCATCAGCATCTCCATATCAATCCCTCCTGCTCCGCCACTGAGGGATATTTGCGCATCCTTCAGACTCCCAGACCCCTCTCCAAACACAAGACATCTCCGGAGGTCTCTTCGCTCGGGCTCAAGGTCGGGTGTGAACCAGAGGCTCTGCTGAAAAATGGAAATAATCCTTCTCTTTGGGCAGTCTTTTTGAATAAATGATTCGAGCTGTTTTTTCTGACCAAGTGCTTTGAAGACTCCAATTCTCGGTGATTTAACAACACTCGAGAGGAGAAGTCCAATAAAAAGCTCATTCAAGGTGGAAATCACAGCAGCTCTCAGGGACGAATATTTCAAACATCAGAATGGAATGAAATGATAGGGAAGAGTATCAGGAAACAGAAAACAAACACTTCCATTTGAAGGCAAAAATAGAATAAAAACATTTTACGGAAATAACACAATTCTGCTTAACAAAAGCAACGTTAGCTTAGAATTGCTTTTATTTACATGCTATTTTTGGATCCATAAACCCAGAGCTACCACAGTTCTGCTCAGCAGCATCCCAAATATTCCCGAGAACTCTCCAAAAGGTAATGAACAGGTTGAAACAGTCGGACAAAAATAATTCCAGCCTTCCCGCGGGGATAATGCGCCCCGATAACACCCCTGCAATTCTGCACGGGGAGAAATTCCTGTGGCAGAAAACTGAATTTATCCCTCCTGGTGGCTTCCCACGTGGTGTTCCCAACGGGTTTGGGGCAGGAAAACTGGTTTGTCACACCCTATCCCTGCACTGACCCTCAGTGGAAGTCCCAGCTGGCGATGGGTGAGCCCGAGGTTAAATCTGGAAAAGCTTCTTGCCAAAATGACAAGAATTTATCCAAAGGTCCATCCATTTCTAATCAGGACGTGGCAGGAGCTGCCACACCACAGGAATTCACACCTGGCTGCCACGGGGCATGGCTTTTACTGGGTTTATACTGGGCTGTTACTGGTGTGTGTCATCACCTCCCCGGCTTTGTAGAGCGCCACTCGTGCAGCTGAGCCCGGCTTGGCAAAGCACCCGCTGGGTTTGGCAAAGCCAAGCTCCAATATGGGAGGGGAAATTCTCTGCATCCCCTTTGTGTGAGCTTTAAAAAAGGGCCTGGGGAGTTCTGGGCCACCCCAGAGGAGGCAGGAGGATGTGGAGATGCTGCTCCTTGCTCTCCAGGCTTGCCAAGGTGCAGGGCTTCAGCTGTGCCCAGTTAAACACCCACAGCATGCTCAGCATCCCCTTTCAGCCCTGACATTCAAATTAAAAGCCACGCTCTCCAGCCTAATGGTTTGCTAAACCTGCCTCACAGTGTGTTTAAACACTTTTTGCCAGCAAAGCCCGTGCAATCTGATCAGAGCACTTAGTCACACTTTGTTTTCAATGACCATTATAAGCATATTAATTGTGAATTGAATTTCCTAAGCCAATTCCTGGTGGCTCCAGCTGTCCGTGGCCAGAGGTGAGTTACCCTGGAAAAGCTGAGCAGGTGTTTGGTCACTGCCAGGTTATTTGGGGGTGGGAAAACCTACCCAAATGCTCAGTTTTACTGACAAGCACCAAGAAGGCTTCAAGAAAGACGTTCCAAGAGTTCAGCTCATCCAGCACGCCAATATCTTCACACAGGGTTTTGCAGCCACAAAATTCAGCACAGAACCTGCATAAATCCCTTGGAAATTACCTCAGATAAGGGTCACAGGTATCTGACAACTCTTATTATGCGTTGCAGCTCCTTCTCTCTCTTTTCCTTGTAAGATAACTGTGGCAAAGCAGCATCTCCATGCCTGAGTCACCGCTGACTCACAGATAAAACTTGTTTTGGATAAGCCGAGGATAAGAGCTCAGTCTGTGGCACTTTGAGACACCTCAGAGCATCTGTCTGCCCAAACAGAAATTCAGCTTCTTTGCATGAAGCTCCTGCCAATCGATTTAATGAGCTGCACAAGCTGCCAGAATATCAGCCCCACTTTGCATCTGCTTATCCTCTCACCCAGCTCTCTCCAGGAGAATTCATTACGGAGACGTGTTTGGGTTTAATATCCACCACTTTTGGGACTGCGAGGTGCTTTCTGCTCTTTTCTTAAAGCTGCAAAGCTTCCTGCTTTGTTTTCCTTGCCACACAGACTCCTAAGAAGTGCTGCCCGCCTTGGAGGAGGGACATTCTCTTGGGGATGGGCCCATGCAGGGATCAGGGTTGGCCTCAATGATCCTTGTGAGTCCCTTCCAACCCAGCATATCCTGGGATTCTGTGACATGGGCATCTGTCACTGCCTTCCATGCACATCACCGGGAGGAGCAGACAAACAGGCTGGTTTTGGGGGGGAAAACAGCAGGATGAAAGGTTCTTCAAGGAGCTGACAAGTGGAGGAGCGAGAAAAAGAGGCAGAAAGTGGCTGGAGTGCCCTCCATCCCAGGTGATGTCCACAGGGATAGATAGGCACAGCCTTGGCTGCTCACAGCAGGAGGAACCAGCTCGTGTGGCCAGCCTGGGACCTTCACCCATGCATGGGGCCCTCCAAGCCCTCCCTCCTCGCAGCCCAAGCCCAAATTTCCTGGCAGGACTACTTTTTTTTTTGTGGAAAACTGTGTCCCTGGGAGGCACGTGCCTGCCACTGCCCTGTTTGCACCTCCATCATTCACAGAGCAAATGCATCCTGGTGGTGCCTCTCTGAGCAGCCCCAGATGCTGCAAGGCTGGACCTGAGCCCCGAGGCAGGACCATCCTTCTCCAGGCTGAGCTTTCCTCCAGTGCACCCTGTGCTGCACCTTTCCAGCCCAGCTTAGTTTGGTTTTTTGAGGCATTGCTTATTTTTCCCATTATTTTATTCCCTCTGTGAGTTGTTCTGTGTCTTGCTCAAGGCCCTTGGCAGTGAACAGACCCTCGAAGGTGCTGGAGATTGCTGGTTGGAGCATCATTCCCCTCTTCTGGCTCTGGCTCTCAGGCTCTACAGAAGACCCTTGAACACTTTTAAATGTGAATTATGGTGGGACAAAGGGGTTTGGTGGGAAAACTTCTGCCTGAGTTTGCCTGTAGCAGAATTGCTCTCTTTTAGCTAATCCCAGAAATCCCAGGTGTTTCGAGCCAGCAATGCTCTTGTTATAGGATTAAGCAAATTCTTTGCCTGCCAAGGGATCTTCTAATTTAAGGGTTATTTGTACATATTAATAGCTGCAAAATTGGAGCTGGAAAGTAGAGGGGACCAGGAATGATGGGCTGGTGATGCCTGATACCCAGCTCTGCTGGCCTTCGGACAACAAGGATTGTTTATAAGGATGGCTCCAAGGATCACTGGGAGCACCAGGATGTGCATGGTGACATCACCACGCCAGTGCCCAGCAGAAAGCTGGAATGAAAACAGATGGAAGAGCTGCCCAAGAAATGGGATTTTCCTTTATTTCATCTCATTTACCAGTATTTGAATGTTTAGGGTTAGGAACTGCTTTGCCTCCCAGAAACCCCCCAGAGTTTGAGTAATCTGGTCTCCGGTGCCCCCAGAAGGGTTCAGGGCTGGCTTTGCTCCCATGGCCCCAGCAAAACACCCCTGGGATGTCCTCAGGGTGGCCACAGACACAGCAAGATGGAGCTGGGGTGAATCAGGCGTGGATTTTTTCGGTGCAAAGAGCCAAAGGTCACGGTGATTGACACGTGTCTCCTCCCAGGCCATGCAGGAGACAGCTCTGCCCTTTGCACAGACAACGGGACTGGGAAGGCACAAATCCCTTGAGCTTTACCCACCAGAGCATCAGTTCACAGCCAGAGGGCTTTTCTCTCACAGCCAAGGCGAAATCTTGGGTCGCGCTGCGTTTTTATCGAGGCTGTCACAAACTTTCCTAGAAGGAGAACGTTTAAAAAGAGGAGAAAATGAGGTTTTTCCTCCAAGGAGTGAAACTCCAGAGCTGCGGGGTCACCCAGTAGTCCTTTAGCCTGAGAAAGTGCAGCATTTCTGGCTGGCACGTTTCCCCCAAGGTTTTGTCTAGTCTAGTTTGCAGAGTCTCAAGTGGCGAGGATTTACTCGAGGTCTGGCAATGCTCACTCGCCTCTCTGGGTAATGTCGAGGCTTCGCTGCCAGCACAGCTTTCATCTCCATCTCTGCGAGGGATTATTATATTTAGGCAGAAGCGAAATAAAGAATGAAGACAAATAATCCACAGTGAAAGGAAAATATCAGCTCCCCACGTTCTGCTCGCTGGGAGCGAAAGGGATCCCGGTGGGATTTAGAGGTGGTGGGAATCACGGGGGGGTTGTGGCTCCCTGGGACCCTTCTGCTTGGGAGGGACTTTGTCTTCACATGGGCAAACCCTGAGAGGACAAGGAATGGTTTTAAACTACAAAAGGCAGAGATTTAGATTAGATTTTAGGAGGGAATTGCTGGCTGGGAGGGTGGGCAGGCCCTGGCCCAGGTTGGGCAGAGAAGCTGTGGCTGCCCCTGGATCCCTGGGAGTGTCCAAGGCCAGGTTGGAGCCACCTGGGCTATGAAAGGTGTCCCTGCCCATGGCACAGGATGGCACTGGATGGGCTTTAAGTCCCTTGCAACCCAAACCAGGGTGTGATTCCATGATTTGTGTGATGCCCCTGTGGGTGGGGTTTGACAGGACCTTCCCAGGGCCAGCCTTGGGGAAGGTGGGGTCAGCTCCATTGGCTGATACCATGCATGGAAAATAAAAGCTCCAAAGGAAGGCGATGATAAATTGTTCTTTTATTCTAATTCTACTTTTTCTGTCTGGTGTACTGATGGATTGCTGTGGGAGAGCAGGGAATGGGCTCCTGGCACCATCCTGCAGCTCCTCCCTGCTCCATGTGCCTGGCATTCCCAGGGCTGAAACCAGAGCAAGTATCAAGAAAAACACTCAGCACATCCCACCAAACCCATAAACCTCCTCCCCACTCGAGGTGAACACGATCTGTTTGTTTGTTTGCTTTGAAAATTAAATTAAAATATCCCAGGCAATTATTCCCAACGGTTTCCTTGGGAATGGCTTTGCAAACACCTTTCCTGGTGGGTAAATGCCATTTAGGTCATCTGATGGAAGGCAAAGTCTTTGACTCTGCCCTTGCTAGAAGATTCCTGTTTCATTAGCAGGGTATTAATGAGGCTGGATTTTAAAGCAGGTGTTAAGTGCAATCAGAGCAGCTTTATTAGGCTACAAATTGTGTGGCTCTGACAAAGGCAGTGGAAGGGCCTGGGCTCAGTTAACCTTTGCCTGTGTGCATGACTTGGCTGATTAAACAGCCACTGACAACGACCTTCAGCCCTGGAGCTTCTGAAGGTGAGGCCACATGGACTGAATGTAAATCTGTGGAGGATCCTCACCTTTTCAATCCAGGAACCCATATAATCATTGGGGGAATGATGCTGCAGCCAGGAGCCAATTTGCTGGTGCTGCACTGGAATGCTGAATGCAGATGGAGAGAGGGATGCTCGTGTGGTTGTGTCTCACAGAGAGCAATGCTGAGGATCCAAGGGGCCCAGTGGTGTGTGGTGGGTCTATAAACACTCTGTGTGTCTATAAAAACAAAGGTGAAGGATAAGGGAACAGCCTCATGTTGTACCAGGGGAGGTTTAGGTTGGATATTAAGGACAATCTCTTCCTTGGAACATTGGAAGGGGATGCCCAGGGCAGGGGTGGGGTCTCCATCCCTGGAGGGATGTAAAAGCCATGTAGATGTGGCATTTGGGGACAGGGGTTAGTGGTGGCCTTGGCAGTGCTGGGGGATGGTTGGACTCAATGCTCTTAGAGCCTTTTCCAACCTTAACAATTCCATGATTCTGTGATTTTATGGGAGTCACCCTCTCTGGTTCCTGACCCCAGCCGTGCTGAAGTCAAGCAAAACATTTCCCTTGGCCAGTGCTCTGGGAGGCAGCTCCCAAACCCAGCACATCCCACATTCCCACAGAGGCCAAGGAAACGGGATGTGGGGGGCAGGCAGGACCTTTCTGTCCTGCTTCCTAAGTGGAAGAAATGGGATACTGCAAAGGTTCTCATCCCTGGGGAATTTCTAAAGGTCCATATGGCACTGGTGCCCTCTGTAAGGAACAATAAATCATGGAAAGAACCCTAAAGACCAACTAATTCCAACCCCCTGCCATGGGCAGGGACACCTCCCACTAGCCCAGGTGGCTCCAAGCCCTGTCCAGCCTGGCCTGGGACACTTCCAGGGATGGGGCAGCCACAGCTGCTCTGCTGTGGGGCTGTGCAGGACCCCACACCTTTGGGTCGCTGCTCCAGACATGATTCCAACATCCCACCACAATTTTGTGTCCTGTCTATGGGTGATTAACAGTGAGTTGGGAGTTTGCAGCACCTCCCTTCCTGCTGGGAAGGGATGGAGGTGCCCACCAGCTCCTGTTTCCAAATGCTAGTCTATTGAAAAAAACCTATTAAAATCTATTTTACCTCAGGCTTTCCCATATTAACCATGGATTCAATCCTGGCATGGTGAGCTCTGGAAAGCCAGGATGAGACCAGGAGGGTTCTGGCTGGTCCCTGCTTCCCCACCACCACCTCTGCCTCCTGCAGGGATCCCCTCCTGAAGGATGGTGTCAGGAACTGATCCTGCTCCAATGAAAGGAAATAAACATCCATTTGCACTTTTCTGACTGGGATGGGAACAGGGAGGGGGTCCTGGAAGGTGTGTATGTTGTTCCTCCCCATGTCAGTGCTCTCCAGGAGCGCAGCCAGGGTGGGAATCACCAAGCAAAGGTCTTTCCCAAAGAAATGGTTTTAAAAATCCTTTTGGTGTTTCCTGAAACACTCCTGCATGTAAACATGGATGTCCAACAGGCATGGAGAGTGTCCATGAGGAGGCACCAGGCACTTGGAGGGTACCAGGGGGAGCCAAGCTGTTCTTGTGCCCTCCTCACACCGGCTGTGCCACTTCTTGTCCACAAACCACCTCGCTTTGGGGCACACCACCCTCATCTTCATCCTTGCTGAGGTGCTCCAGCTCTGGAGCATCCCCCTGGTTCTGTGTGCACCGTGTTTCCCCCAGGGATGGTTCTCCCAGCCTGCAGGGAGCTGCAGACAGCACAGACAATGCCCCTGAGCAGCCCCTGCTGCCCCTGCCATGGGCAAACTGCCCAGCTCATCTCACTCCAACAGCAACAGCAGGACAGCACAAGTTGGGGGGATTTTTTTTTTAGCAAAGCTTCTTTTTTTCCCTCTTTTTCCCCCCTCCCAGGCCAGCTGCTGCCCATTCATCAGTAGCTGTGACTCCCGTGTAGTGAATGAGGATGATGGATGAGCCCTGGCTGTGATCCCCTGGTGTCATCCCGGCTTGTATGACGGTTGTTGGATGGGGCTCGGAGCAGCCTGGCCTGGTGGAAACTGTCCCTGCCCATGGCAGAGGGTTGGACTAAATGACTTTTGAAGGTCCCTTCCAACCCAAACCGTTCTGTGAGTGTCTGATCCTCTGTGAGGTGATTAAAGCTGGGTGTTTGCTGCAGTCCCAGCAGGAAGGAAGAGGCAAAGCCATGGCAAAGTACCTGCTGGCCCTTTTCCCAGGGCCAGAGCGGACCTTTCCATGCATCCTCTCCCAAATCCAGGCTCTTGGCTTGCTTTTAGGCTGCAGAGCTGGGCCAAGCTCTAACTCAGCTCCACACTCATCCCCGCTGCTTTGCCAAAGCCCTCTGCAAAGCTGAGCTCTGACAGCCAAACGTCTCTCTCCTCTCTAATCCTGGCACACCAGATAATCTGGGAATGAAGGGCGATAACGAAAGAGCAGAAAAGAGGAGTTCTCTCCTGGAAATGCTGATTGTGGCTGGCTCAAAGGCTGTTCAGTGCTGGGTGACACTCCGGTCACCCAACGTGAGGAGGTTGATTTATCCCTGTTTCCTGCAGCAGCAGGGCAGGAGGGATGCTCCTGTGGGCCGTGCCATGGGGGAACAGGCAGGGAAGAGCATCCTCCAGCACCACTAATGAAGGAGGCAGGAGTAAATTAAGTCTGGAGGCTGAAAGCCACGGGGCTGTTTTGCCTGCCTGCATTATCTGTTTGCATCCCTGAGGGCTTGGAATGGCTCTGGGAGGCTGGGGGAAGCAGAGCCCCGGCCCCTCTGCTGATTTATAGCCACACTGTGGCTGGCAAAGGGATGTTTAAGGAAATGCTTTTCTGTATAGGGTCTGGTTTTCCCAAATGCATACAGTGGCTGCTGCAGGGACACGGCCACACACAGCAAAGCCAGGGCTGGGGGTGGATAGAGACCACCAGGCTGCCCCTGAAATGTTGATTTCTTTATGAACTATGAGTAAACACAGAGATGAATATGGTCTACCCTTCCTTTACAGCTCTGCTGAGCCCCACATACAGCCCTGTGAAATACAGCCCGCCGTTAATTCCAGCGTGCTGGAGAAGCTCTTTCCCACCTTTCTGCTTGGGAAAAGAAGCAGAAAAATTGGCTGCAGGTCTCATGCAAAGGGAAACACACACAGTGCCAGACAGAGCAGCATAAAGCAGGTTTTAATTTCAGCTCTGTTATTCGGTCATTAGTTCATTTATTAGCTCGTCGACTGAGCCATGTCACTCCTCACCCTCCCAGAACACAAACAGGGCTCCCTGTTAAGACAGCTGGGCTCCCCAGCTTAGCTCTGGACTCGTGTGGACACCACCTCTTGCAGCAGGGAGAAAAATGGCTTTTCCCTGCTTTAGTGCTAATGAAAATAAGGATGAACTCATTTTGGAGCTTCCAGAGCCAGCTGCACCACGGCCACGGACAGCCCTTCCCCTGCCCGACATCTGCCCATTAAACTTGCTGCGGAGATTCAGATCTGCAAGTGTAATTACACTGCTCAGTTCTAATTTAAAACTCTCATTTAACAACTGACTTAGCAGCATCCAAACAGTTTAAGTCACATGGTTAATGCATGAAGATACACAGCTCCAAAATAAACTCCAAACCCTTAGAGACACCCCTGCTGGATTGGAAGAATTCTTCAGGCAAGTGTGGAGAGAGGGGATGCTGCTCCAGAGGCTAAGCCTGGCTTAGGGCTGCTGTTCCCAGGCAAAGCTCCAGCCTGGGAGCTGCTTGAGCACCATGTCCCTGCTTTGGGTGTCCTGGAGATGCATTTCTGTGGAGATGTCAGGACATGGGGGGTTATAAAGTCAGCAAGGGATGTTTCTACCATCAAACAGCAATCCCGCCGGTGCTGGGGTTTATTCTGAGTCACGCCAAGCAATGACCTAATCCTGTTTGATGGCAAACACTGGCCTTTGATCCCCGTGCTCCAGCTCAGGTTGGGAGTAGCTGGCTCTGGAAAAACATAGTGTTGGACTCCTCTGAAGTGAGAGACAGCTTTAGAAATCCTCCTTATCTTCTGCATCACAGGGAATAAAAGGAACTGCTTGGTGTTATTCCCAAAGCTCATAGAGGCAGCAAAATAGAATCCCAGAACCCGAGGCTGCTTTGGGTTGGAAGGGACCTTAAAGCTCCTCTTGTTCCACCCCCTGCCACGGGGTGGAACCTCTGCTTTACCAGCTGAACCCAAACCCCCTCACATTTATTCCCTACTCATACATCTGCCTATTCCAAGGTATTTTCCTATTTCAATACATTCTCCTATTACAAGATATTCTCCTATTTCCATTTTCCCAGTTTAATGCTTTCTCCTGTCTCAGAGCATCCTCCTGTTTCAGTGCATTCTCCTATTTCAACACATCCCCTTCCCTCCACCTCCATCCCTCCGCTTCCCTCCACCTCCAGGCATCCAGAGGGGCTTTCCCTGGAGCTCCTGCTGCCCTGTGCACCCAGGCCAAGCAGCACCCACCAGACACAACCCTGCCTTTTGCTCTATCCATCCATCCATCCATGCCCGGGTGGGGACCACCCGCTTCCCGCATCTGCTCCCCGCGGAGGGAGCCGCCCGAGCCGGCGGCTGGTGTTTAATCTTCGGGAGATGAGTCATGGGGAAATGCCAGCCTCATCTGCCGGGAATGTTAAACAGAGGCTTTTTTAAATAGGAATCGAAGAAAGCAACCATCTGTCTTCAGGGAAACGTGCTGTTTCCCTCCCTTTCTGCCGGAGAAGGGACAAGAGGGAGGGAGGCAGAGCCGTGCCAGGCGCTGGGTCTCACCCACCAAAATGTGCTCCACCAAGTTTTGTCACCAAAGCCACTCCAGCCCCGGCTCGCTGTGTGCTCGTGGCACGGGTTGTCATGACACTAGACCCCTGCTAAAAAAAAATCTTTGGGAATTTAACGGGGATTAAAGCTCCATGAGTCCATAGAAGGGAGCCAAGATGTGCCATGGGACCCGCTGGCACCTGCGCATGGGCTGCTCTTGCCCTCCATCCCAAGGCTGTCCAGGGTGGGGTTGTGTCTCTCCCCCATCCCAGGGCCATGTCCAGGCTTGCCACTGGATTAGGGGGATGGTTTGGTGCCCCTTTAGCAGAAGGAAGGATGAAGCACCCAGTGCTCAGTTTTAGGTTTCAAGGCAGGCTTTGCTTTTCCTTTTTTCTCCTACAGCAGGAACACGAAATGGAAAGGAGTTGCTGGAAAATCACAGATGATTAATTGGGGAACAACCATTGCACAGAATCAGCTTTTATCTTTTTGCTTGAATCAGGGCCTCAGGAAAAGGCCCATCTCAGCAGCTCCTCAAAACAGATTACAGAGAGTGGGGGAACTGGCTCTGATTTATCTCAGTGCTCCTCAGCCCATCCCACATCCCAAACCATCCTCGGGCTCTGCTCCCACTCCTGCTGGAAGGGACCTGCCCAACCTGCCCTTCAGTTCTTTGTCTCAGGCACAGCTGACTTGACTCGGATGCTACAAATCCATGGGGAAAAACATCCAGGGTATGACAAACAACAGAAATCACAAGGATCTCTGTGAAATAGTTTGGGGAAATAAATCCCTCCTTTTGCTCTGTGGCGCTGGTGCCCCAGGAGCTGGAGAAAGGCACAGGCCACCCTGGGAATGATGGTGAGGGAGAAGGAGCTCCTTTGGAAAAGGCTGTTCACACATGTGGGATACATGGAAAGGCTGGATTTATTCCAAAGGCTCCCTCATGCCTTTCTATACCTTCAGTGCTGGCACAGGGGATGCTTTCAGGTTACCACAGAGCCAGAGAGTCCTGGGTAAGGGCAAATATTCCCACGTGCCTTCCCTCGGGGTGGGCATTGTGGACAGTCGCGTTCCTGTCTGGCCCCCAGCACCCCCTGGCACAGGAACCCACGTTGGGGGGGTCACCCTGGTCAAAACTGCAGCTGGAAAGGCTGTCTGCCAACAAATGGCACCCACATCTCTTCAGAACTGCTGAACAGCTCTGCTTTGGGTTGGAAGGGACATTGAGGATCATCCAGTGCCACCCCTGCCATGGGCAGGGACACCTGCCATAGCCCAGGGTGCTCCAAGCCCTGGAAGAAGCCTCGAAGGAGATCCCTCTGTTGGACAGAGCAGGTCTCCTGGGCAGGACAAATTTGGGGAGGAAAATTCCCTCTGCAAGCTGCTGATGCAAACTGAGAGCCAGAGAGAAAGGTCTAGAAAAAAAAAGTCAAATTCAGTTTCTAAGGTTGATCTTTTGTGGGGCTTCACTAGGGGTTTGTCTTTCCTTCCTTCCTTCTTTCTTTCTTTCTTTCTTTCTTTCTTTCTTTCTTTCTTTCTTTCTTTCTTTCTTTCTTTCTTTCTTTCTTTCTTTTTCTTTCTTTTTCTCACTGGACAAACAGGAATTTCTGTGCACTAATTCCTTGCAGAACCTCATGTCCTGAGGCACTGTCACCTCCAGCCTCTGCCCCTTGGGAATGTGGCTGGGGGCTCCATGACCACTCTCCACTGCAGTGGGAGCACAAGGAAATGGAGAGGATTCTTTAAGCCATGAAAAGCTCCCAAGGAATCCTGCAGCTCTTCCCATCTGGGCCCGAGCAGCAAGGGCTGGCCTTTCATGGCCCCCATTCCGAAACTTTAGGAGGATGAAGTGGCTCCCTGCCTTAGGAAGGGTCTGCCCAAGCACTCACAGAGCTGCCATGGATCTGGTAGGATCATCAGGAGAGGGACAGGCACTCCTCCGTGCTCCAGGGTGGTCTGCCTGGAGATTCCCCAGCACTCCATGGCTTTCCCATCCCTCCGGCTGGGAATAAATCAGGTGGTTCTGGGGGAATCATCCCAGCACTTGGACAGGCCTGAGTTATAGCCCAGTGAAACCCTCGTGGCCTTCGCTGTGCTGGGAGACTTGGGCAGAGAAATGAGTTGTTAAAATGGGAATTCCTTGGATTTGGGCTCTGCTCCTTCCGTGGTGCACCAGAGTATGGGAATTTCTTTCCCTTGCTCTCATTTGGTGGGTTTCAGGGGTGTAAATTCCAGGACTGTTAGCTTTCTGGGATGGGGTAGCACCTTCCTGGGATGCTGAAGAGCCTTCCTGGGGTAGATATATTGTATTTTATATGCATATACATAGGTATATTGTATTTTATATGTATATACACAGATATATTCTATTTTATATGTATATACAGTTATAGATCTATCACACAGAGGTATAATACCCCTTTTTAAAAATAAATATATAAAAGGCTGCCTCAGCCACTCCTTGTGCTCCAGACCTTATTCCCCACATCCGTTGCCCTTCCCTGGACATTCTCCATCACCCAAAAGAGCTGGAGATGCTGCTGCTGGGCATCAGGGAGGATGAGCAGGATGGACCCCTCTCCATGTCCTACTGAACCTGTGCTGAGAGAGATAAAACCAGAATTATGATGAAAGTTGGACATATCCTGGAAATATAAACTGCACAAATGACCCCTGCAAAGTTATTCTGAGATTTTCCTCTTCCATTTCTACCATTAAATATACTTGGGGGGGGGGAAGAAAAAGTGACTTTTAATATCCCTGAGTGCTGGAAACGTGAACATCTTGAAAATGCCTTGAAAAGACTGGAAAGGATCCAGTCCTGGAGCACAAAATCTCATGCTCAAACCTCCAGCAAGGGTTTCAAAAAGTGACGGCTCAGAGCCGTAGTCATGGTGAACAAAAATATATTGGGGGGGAAAAAAAGCCAAAAAGATGGGAAAAGGGGATTAAGGGCAGCCTCGATGGGAATCGTGGGAGGCGGCCGTGGAAATCTGGCAGTGAGAGAGATCAGGCACGGAGGAGGAGGAGCAAAATACCTCGTGGGAGTGACCTGGGCAGCAGAAATAGGATGGAATTAATGGGCTAGGAACGTGCTGTGTGTGGGGATGGGCAGTGCAGACCTGTGGGGTCCATGGGAAGCAGCAGGGAGCACGGGGGAGAGCAGGTACCCTGCCCCAAAATTCCCAGGGCAAAGTGGACCAGACTTTATCCAGAGGAGGAAAAACACTCCAAATGGGCGGGGTTGAGGTTTTGTGTCAGAACATCAATAACCTTTTAAAGTTTGGGTTGGAAGGGACCTTAAATCTCATCTCGTTCCACCTCCTGCCGGTGAATTGGGATGCAGGGAGCCCCGTGGGCAGAAGGCAGGATGGCACCACGGGTGGGGGACATCCTCTGGTGCCCTGTGTTCAGGACTGCTGAGCCAAAGGAGGGCACTGAGGGGGTGTGCAAATCCTAAAATCATGGAATGGCTTGGGTTGGGAAGGATCTTAAAGATCTTCTATTTCGTGGGCAGGGACACCTTCCACTAGCCCAGGTTGCTCCAAGCCCTGTCCAACCTGGCCTTGGACGCTCCCAGGGTTTGAAAACTGTGGACTGGCAGCTTGGGAGGGTTTTGAGGATGGACCACAAAAGGCAGCCTGAGAGAGCTGGCTGAGCATCATGCCCAGGCTGGCACGGAGGAGATGCCTGGTGGCTCCTGGGGGTGCCCAGTGCCAGCCCTGCCTCCCAAGGAAGGGTTGGCACCACAGGGAGCTGCTGGTGTTTTCCCCAGGTTGCCATATACAGAGAAATGGAAAAGGGGAGGGATGAATGACCTTTAACACTAAAATTAGAAAAGGGGAGGTGGGGGGGGGGAGAAAAAAGCAAAGCAACCAACCCAAGCCATTACCATGGGCATCGTAGCATGAAACACAAGCCCTTCCTCCCTCAGCCACACAAAGCCGTGCCGGGCACACCAGAGTAATTAATAAAATGAAAGGCCCGGTCCTTGCAGATGGAGATGTGGGGAATAAAGGAGCTCCACTGCGCGGGGCTGTCATGCATCACATGCTACATCTGTTATGGAAATCAGGGGTGGTGGGGCCCTTTGTTCGGGCTAAAGCCCTCCCAACAGGGATTTGGCTGGAGTAGATTTTCTTGTTATTAAACATGATTTCGAGCTAGTTGAGAGCAGATGCTCCTGCAGCATTTGGAACTAATAACCAAGCTTCAAGTGTGCAGCATCCCTGAAAAGTCTGGGCTCGCCTGCAAGAGCGGTTCCAGCTCGGAGCTAATGCGCTGCCCTGGGTCCTGCTTTGCACATGAATGCTGCTGACACCACAGGAGCCTTCTGGGCTCCCCTGGCAGTGCCCCCACAATCCCCTGCCAGGCTTTTCGTGGCTGGGAGCAGAGAGGGGCACACACACACACACCACACGCACAACACATCCCTGCCTTCCCGCAGCCCCCACCGCACAGAGCTCTGCAAAGGCACCAAACCCCACCGTCAGCATCGCCAAATCTCAGTGAAATCACTCTCATGGCCCCTCCACTGCTCAAGCCACGACCTGTGTGGAACTGGAAAGGACCTGGGGCAGCCAGCACAGAGCTGCCTGCACGGCCCAGAGTCACCGGAGTGGGAATTGCAGGAGGAAGGGACAAAGGGAGGAAGGCAACAAAAGCCCACCAGAGCATCCTTCCATCGGCACAGCCCTTTGGGCAGGAAGGTGTGGTGCTTTGGGATGGTATTTCTCTTGTCAGCACTGGACAAAAGGTCCTGGGGAGATCAGTGGTTTAGGGGGGGTGTGAAGAGAGCAGGGTGAAGGTCATCAGTGTTCCCCCAAATTTAGGTGCAGAAGCACATCCCTGTGTGCTTGCACGAGGCGCTGCTCCCAATTTATTGGGGTGGGTAAAGCTACAGAAATGGGGGGGGGGGGGGGAGAAAGGGCATTTTGCAACCACTGAATGGTTTGGGACCTTAAAGCCCATCCATTCCCACCCCTGCAATGGGCAGGGACACCTCCCACCAGCCGAGGTGGCTCCAAGCCCCATCCAACCTGGCCTTGGACACTCCCAGGGATCCAGGGGCAGCCCCAGCTTCCCTGGGCAGGAGAAGGGTTTCCCATGGCTGAGAAAGCCCATGCAGTGCTGCCCGTCCATCCTGGCAGCTCCCTGCTGGGAATCACGGCAAACAAGCAGGACAAAGAGCACCAAAACACCCAGAAAGCCTCGTGCCAGCGAGGAGAGGGTGAGCTCAGAGTGCTGCGGTGCAAAGGGCAGTGCCCCCATCCCCACATCACTGCCCCAGCCAGCATTAGTCACCAGAGCTGGCAGGAGCACAGGGAAGAGATTTCCCTGAGCACTAGACATGCTATAGAATAAATGACTCACCGTCTGGTGTAAGGCAAGGCTTGAATCTCATTTGCAGTCATTACAGCCAGGAGAAGGTTAATGGCTCTGCTCTGGGTAACTTGAAACTCGCAGAGCCACCTACAGCTCACAGTCCTGCCCTGACTTTGGGAGGTCCCTTTTTGGGGGCAGAAAATGCCCCGCAGCCCCACAAGCCGCTTTTGTTCTCTGCCCATGCTGGAAAGGTTGTGCAGCTCATGCCATCAGCACATTCCCGAGGAGGGGAACACATTCCCAGCGCTCTGGATCAGGGCATGGAGGCACAGGGTGGTCCCTGCAGCTGTGGCGGGGCAAAAAAGCTTGGAAAAAGGTTGAGATTGAGCTCCTTTGCTGCCACATCCCCTTTTCCCTTGCCCAGTCCCCTCTGTGGCGGGCACCACGCTGTCCCCAGCACTGAGGTCACACGAGGACCTGTCATAGCTCCTCAAGCAGCAGCTGAAGGTGCCCCAGGGTGCTCAGCCCCTGGTCATTGCTCATTTGTCACGGTGACAACACACTTGGTGCTGGCGGGTGACACCCCAGGGCACCCCTGGCACCACCAGTGCCATTTGCTGACCTGGCTGACCTGGCTGCCAGCCTTGGGGTGACACCTCAGAGCCATCCACGGGGTTTAGTTATCCTCCTGCTCCTCGAAACTGGGTGTTTGCTGAAGTCAAGGCTCCTTGTGCTGGCAGTGAAGCTTTTCTTTGGGCTTTCCCCTCAAAAAAAGCCACTTGACCTTGGCAGAGGCCACGTACACGGGCCCAAAGTCCTTCACCTGCTACCAATGGGCTACAAAGGGCCACAACTTGACTCCCCACTTGTGCTTTTTCAAATAATATTAAATAATATGACCATTATTTCACTGCAGAGCCACTGAAACCCCCCTTTATTTCACGACAGCACAACATGAGCACACTGCAGCGGGTTATTGATACCTCCCTGCTCCCATATTTTATATTTTCCTCGTCAAATGTGTGAAATAGCTACTTTCATCCAAAGTGGAGGCTTAGAGTGGCCCCAGGGGGGGCTGTTCCCACCCCCAGCCAGAGGCTGCAAGACCCCAGGAATGTGGTTTAACCAGGTGATGTGTCCTCTTCTGGGTGAGGAGCTGTGGGATTCCCACAGGGGGTTCCAAGCTGGCTGGGGGGCTTTGCTCAGCCCCTCTCCTCATTCCTGGTGGGATCCTCATGCTGTTGTCACCTCCTGGACCAGGAGAAGGGACCAGGGCACAGCTGGGATGTCCCCGTGCTGTACAAAGGGGGTTCACCCCCTTTCATAGCTTTTCTACAGATTAAACACAGGCAACGTCTTACAAACCTCAACAGCAAATTGCAAGAGATGAAGATATGGGAGAACTTCCCAGAATTTGGGCCACGGTGTGTATAACTAACAGGGAAGAGCTGGAGCTGGCAGGATGAGCCCTTCTGTCAGGTGTGGAGTCTGTGGGCTAAAAACCCACTTCTCCATTTGGCAGCTGCAGGAAAACTTCCTCGTTCACAGATCCTTTGGAAAACTGTATGAGACCTTTCCTCTTCTCATTCCCAATCCTCCAAGCTAATTTAGGGAGGATTAAAAAAAAAGGAGACACACCCGGTAGAACATCACTCCTTGACAGAGAACGACAACAAGGCTCTCGTGCCAGGAGTTTGGTTCCCATCACCCCCTCACTGGGGTTCAACACCATCCAGGGTCATTTGGGACATTTCAGAGCCACCTGGGAGGATGAAGGAGCTGGACAGGCATCAGGAAAATATAAAAGAAATATAAAAAATACTCTCTTGGAGCTTACAAACCAACAACAGCTGCTGCTGCAGCCCAGGGACTGCAGCTCTGCTGCAACTCCAGCCTCTCCGTGGCTTTTGCAGGAGGATTTAGTGAGCAGGAGAGCCAAGTGAGATGGAGAGTCCCTGGGAAAGAAAGGTTCATAAATCTTTTGTTCTAAGCAGGAGTTTGGTAGGAAGAAACGCAACGATCTGAGAAGTACTAATTACTTGCTTTTCAGCCAGTAATCCCTCCCGGAGGAGAAGAGCCAGCGCTGCTGCCTGAGGATTAGGCAACAAAATGCCATATTGACAGCATCAAACTGCTCAGGAGCCAAAGCTCTCCTCGTTTCTCTCTGCAGATCAGCCAAGAGAGCCAGTCCAAGGGAGGAGCAGTGACCTCAGTCCCCTCCTTGGGCTCTTCTTCCTTCTTGCACCAGCCCTGAGGCAGGTCCTGCCTGGAGATCCAGCACCACCAGACTGAGCCATCCACCAGAGTCCCACTGCCGAGTCCCACAGTGACTGTGTCGAGCCTTGAGGAGCTCCCACTGTGGGTGGGAACAGCCAGAAATACCCACTGAGCAGCACAACTCCCCCAGGTTCAGCTGGGTGTTGTCACCCACCCTTCCCCTGCCGGCCCCGAAGGATCGCGCGGGGTGACAAACACCCTGCCAAGCAAGGAGGGGTCAAGTGGCACGTCCTTGGCGCCGTGGGGACACTGCCAGCTCTGTTCCTGCCCCGGGGGCCAGCCCACCTGGTGGAGGAACGGGGCTCTCCTGGGGATCCCCCGGGATCTGGGCAGGGATGAGGGTGGGGAACACACCGCGGTTACCGTAAGGGGTTGCGCAACACGGTGGGGTCACAGCAGAGCCAAGAGGAGACATTGCACAAGTCAAGAGCTCTTTGGAAGGGGACCCAGCCGTGGCCACCTGCCAAAGTTGTTGTCCAGGGATCAAATGGCGCTGAAAGGAAACATCTGACCGAGTGCAGTCCGAGAGTGGAGGTGCTCCCGATTCACCCCTTGTAGGCAGAGAGCTGTGGATCATCTCAGGGGAGCTGGAGACCATCTTACTGGCACCAAAACCCAACTGGGCTCCTCCTGCTCGTGGCACACCAGCCCAGGTTCTCCCTCTGGGCCTTCCTCCTGCTCAGAGGAGGAACCACCACTGGCCACAGCTGGCAGGAAAGGTTTCATGTCAGCAACGAAATGGGTGGTTCTGGTCTGAAGGGCATGGTAAAACTGGGAGCAGTAAAAGCAAAAGAAACCTTGGCAAGGCTTTAGACAGAATGACCAGCTTTCTTTTTTAATGTTAAAAGAAAAACGGAGATAAATCAAGACATTTCCATCTTTCACCCCTTTGGAGTGAAATTAAGGAGGACTGGGCTGGTGGAATTAAAGGAGGGCGGTGATTAACAGTGTTTAATTGAAAATGGGGGTTTCTCTCCTTGCTGGAGGACTCTAAGCATGGTCTCAGAGTGCATTTAACTGTACCTTCCTAAGCCACCCCACCTGACCTGTGACACACCACACCTGGCTGTAGCACAGGAGTGACAGGAAACCAAGGCCACGCACATCAAACATGCCCAAAATTCATTACAAACTCAGGCAGGGTCTCAAGAGTAAAACTGAGGCTTCCAAGAGGGTGTTTCCTTGTCCTAACCTACTCCTCAGGTCTCACCACGACCCAGGAAGCAGCAGATCAGGTTAGAAAAGAGAGAACAGAGCAACTGCTGAGGATCTACAAACCCCAGGAGGAGGTTTGTAGGTCAGGCAGAACATGCATGGCCATGTTGCTCCACCAAGTGTGAACAAACACCAGCTGTGCCGTGGCCAGATGCCAGGAAAACCACCAAGATCCTGGTGACGTGGGACCACGAGGGCTAGGATGAAGCTGAGGGTGAAGACAAAGCACTGCTGGTAGAAACAGTGGCCCAGCTGCTCCTCCAGCACTTGGGAGTTCTGATGAAGATGCCAAAAACTTACAAGAGCGCTGAGAGGAACCACAGAGCTGGTTAAATATTAATTGGGAACACCCTTCAAGGACAGAGATTCCAAGTCACTGAAGGAGGAGTCCATCTGTTGGTGACTCAGCTCTGGACCAGTGACCTACAAGGTGTATTTAAGCTCAGTAATCAGGAGCCCATCAGTCTGACACACACACAGTCACTGGATGGAACGACCAAAGGCTGCAACAAGACACATCGAGATGTCAAAGACAAGGGAGGGTTTGAGGCATGAGGACAATCAAGCCCTCGGTCACGGAATTGCAGCATCTACAAACCTGCCTGGCCAGCAGAAACATCAGGTGGTCACAGGACCTGGTGAGAGGACCAACTGCTGGGGTTGCTGCCTGACTTGAGAGATGTAGAGAAGACCCGAAAGTGAGACCCTGGGAAGCTCTCCTGCCTCAGCTTCCAACTGCATCCACCACGTCCCAGTGGTGACAGACAACAGGCCCTTCCCCTGGCTGGGAATGAGTCTTTGCTGAACTCACAGAACCACCTGACCACGGAAAACCTTTTAAACTCAGCTTCAGAGGCAAAGCAAAGCAAACCACCCTTGGGTTTGTGCTCCAGTCTCTTCCTCTGGCATTCCTGGGAAATAACTTGGATAAGTAACCCCCACTACACCTTAAAATACAATGTGCAAGAGCCCAAAAGGCTGTTCCAGGGAAGAATGATTCCCATGCAAATCACAGCCCCCTTCCCAGCCTGCAGCTCAGCACAGTTATGCCCAAAACCCACCAATATTAACGAACCAAATATTAATTACCACACAAAGGCCATTTCCACCACGAGGCAATTACATCTTTTCTTTTTTTTTTTAATTCAAAGGGAAAAAAATGGTATTTTAATAAATACTGCAGAAACATTAACCAAACATACAAAGTGACTTCAACAATTTAAAAAAAAAAAAAAAAAGGTAATGAATGTCCTGCTTTATAACAGTTATAACTTATTTTTCCACAATATTTAAATACAGAAAGAAGCACTTACCAGCTATTTCATAATACTGCCCTAAGCACTGTTGCATCAGTTAAAAGCTAATTATGGTGGCAAAAATGTCTTTCTGTGGGAAATAACCCGAGTTATGGGAGTGTTTTATTCTTCTTTTCTCAGCTGAAACAAAGTGCCAGGAACACACAGAACTGAGTTTGAATTAAGAGTTACTCATGGCAAGCCTTCACCTTCGCACAAGTGAACGCAGCTTTAACACTTCAAAAATGAAGCATCACCCTTGGCAATGAAATGCTTGTCCTCCACAAGCAACAAGCCCACTGGGCAGAGCTTACAGTCTCCTTCTTGTACACAACTTTAGTGGGTCAGGGAGTTGCAAACCAATTTTCAAGGCTGATTTATTTAGTGGAACAACAGTAAGCAAAAAGGAATTTGCCTTAACCGGCTCCCCCATGTTCCAGGACTGGTGTCTGGATACTTGAGGGAATCATTTTCAAGACTAAGGGCAGTATCCAGTTTCCACTGGGGACCCCTTAAGGCCTCACAGTTCTTCAGACCCCATTTCCTCACCATCTGCAGCGAGACATGGCTGCCCCCCAAAACAAAGAGCATCACAAAAGACACCCTGGCTCTCTCTGCTGGCTCATTTGCAGATTTTGGGGGGGATTTTTTTAGCAACCACATCCCACAACAACAGCACTTCTCCTGGGATCCCCCCCCTGGCTCTCCAGCTCCTGGCAGGAGCACAGGAGGCTCGGGAAGCTTCCCCAGGTGGGCAGTAAGGCTTTAAGGAATTCTCCTGGTTGTAAAAACCAAGGATCATTTGTCATCACAGCTCTTAGCACCTTGCACTGGAACCTACAGCGACGGACCCACACGAACACCAGAACTGGAGGCCACTTCCACTTCCACTTCCACACCACGACCACAACGAGGAACGGCGAGGCAGAGTCCTGCCACGGGGCAGGAGCTTCGCCCCCACCCCCCAAAATTCCATCCCTTTCACTTCCACCTAGAGCACTGGAAATCCTCAAGGAGGTGTTTTTGCCCCCAAGGCGCTCAAAGGTGGATCATGCAGAACTCCAGACTTCTCCCAAGCATTGTCTTCCTCCAGGTGACACACAAGCCTCGGTATCCTCTCCATTTTCACAATGAGCTACTAGAAAAATTAGATCATATCCTTTGGAAAACCAACTAGAAGGTCACGGGGATAAGTTCCTTAATGAGAAGGGCACATTAATAACGTCTTCATTAAAAAAAAAAACCAACCCATTAAAGTAGTATTTTAATGAAATCAAAGTGGTAGCATCCAGGAGCAGAGCGTTAAGAAACGAAACCAGCACTGTCCACGACATCTCTCCTTTGCAGTGTTATTTTCCCATTCACTCTTCTCTCAGCACATTCAGGCAATTTTTGTTTTTCCCTTTTATTATTATTTCACTTTTTTGGCATTTTTCTCCAACGTGTCATTTCCTGATGCCACCTCGTTCAGAGCCAAGAACAGTCTCACCCACCAGGCCAAGTCTCCATTAAAGCACTGGCAGAAGCCCCTCATTAAAACACCACGTGGCTTTTGTACTTCATTGAGCCTCCAACCCCTCCTGGCCGCTCTCTCAACCTCCTCCAGGAAAATCCAAGGTCCTTCACATCACCGTGCAACTCTTTGCTTTGTCCTTTCTCAAGTCTGTGGCCACTGTGGACAGTTCTGGCCTGCCAGGCATGTGTGAGATCCTCTTTGTTGCCCTCTGCGATTTGTTCCGTTTCACGTTTTTGTTTGTTTTGTTCACACACGCCAAGGTGGCGACGTGGAAAATGTCTCTGACGCTGTTTTCTGACTGCAAGGCTGAGCATTCGATGTACGTGGCTGCTCCAATCTGCTTGGCCATATTTGCACCCTAAGGGGAAACAAAAAAAGCAACGTGGCATCAACAGGAAGGTTCGCAGGGAGCCAAAGCAAAGCTCACAATTCCTTTTGGGCTCTGGGTTTTTTTTGTGGAAAGCTAAAGCTAAAAGCTCCAGCGCTACAGGCAGCAGCTGATTTCGCCAAATAAACAGTTTTGCTTCCCAGGAGGAGTTAAACAAGTATCCAACCATTCTGTCCTGTGCTGATAAACAGATACTGGAAGAGGAGACAAGCTCAGTGACTTGCAAACAACTGCAAAGAGCCACGAGAGTCTTAGTGGGACCTATTTAGCCATTTCACCTTCACTGGAATCCTGGGAAAGGCCTGGAGCTGGCAGCTTCCAGATTTAAGCCTGACTCCAAAAAAAAAAGTGGATTCTGGGCCTTAAGCAACAACCAGCTGCCCCTGACCTGGAGCAGGGCTTGTGTTGCAGCTCCACGAAGGGAGCAAAGTTCAGAGGGAAATGTGCTGTGGACTGCTGGCTTGGGGATAGTTCTATCAACTCCTAGCCAGGGAACAGGGAAAAGCAGGAGAAAAGGACACTGGGGGTTAAAGGAGCCCTTCTTTTTTAAGTTTAAGGGCATTAGAAGTCAAAGCAGGCATGTTTATTCCAGCAGCACAAGGAAAACAACACGTGACTCCCCCAGATGACAATGACCCAATATCCTGTTGTGGATTTTGCTCCTGGGACACAATACAGCATTATGTGACAAAATGGGGTTGTTTCGATGGAATTTCTCTTCTGGGGGATGAATCTTGAGTGAAGTTATGAAACCCAACCACATCCTCGACGTGCCACTGCTCACACATTCGTGGGCACAGGCTGGTCCAACCCCTCCTCTTTGCTTTGCCAGGCTGATGGCACCAGTCCCTTCAGACCCAGTTGTCAGTCCACACTATTTACCCTGCAGTGATGCAGCCACCTTATCAATTCTAAGTGGGAGTGGCTGCTAAAGGAGTATTGGCTTGTAGGACAAGCCCTCCCCACAGTTAAACATCTCAACTCCTACCAACCCACGCCGTGGAGCCTCAGCAATGTTTGCCCAGGTGCAGCTCACAGGGCAACACACTGGAGGAGGGTGTCACCACCATGCCTTTATCCTCCCAGTGCTTCCTCCTCGTGAAGGTCAGAGCAATGGGAAAGCCCCACCAAGCTCTCTGATCCCATGTTGACTTAGCCAGGGGAGGGAATGTAAGATTAAGCCGTGTCTCGACCCCAGAGGACCCAGCACAGGAGCCTTGGGTTGTTTCGTGCCACCGGGAATTTGGCAGCCACAAAAGGTACCAAACACTGCTCAGTCCAAGCTTTGGCTTGCAGAGTCCAGGAGGAATTATGGGCTTCCCTGGAAGATGTACAGTTTTCCCTCTGGATGCCAAGGAACAGCTCCTGGTTTAGCCCCCTTGTCTCAGCTGCCTCCTGTTCCTCAGGGGAACAGGCTGAGCTGTGCCACCAGGTGTGACTCCAACTCCAGGGCAAAGCAGCAGGTTTCTCATCACCCTCTCTGATCACTCTGGGGGTGAGACTTGGTGATTTTACTGAAGCACTGCCATTTCTCCAGTTAAACACGCTGCAAGAGCAGCATTAGCAATGCCGTATTAGGAGCTGGTGGGCTGGAAAACCTCAGGTTGTGAATAAAACATCAAAACCTGGATGATGGCACAGGATAAAGACACTGAATTAGTCCTTCCCACAGGATGTATCTCACACCATCACTGTGATTCAGCTGGGTGCATAATACACTTAGGAGCAATAAAGGCAAGTTCACCCCAGAGCCCAGTTTTCCCAATGCAGCTCTTCCATGACCTGATTCCTTTCCCTTTCACCTCAGCTTCTCTATCCTCTAAAGCTCCACACTTCTCACTTCCCCAGCACTGAAGAACTCTTGGAAGTATTAAGATGCTGTCTGGCTTTGCTGCCACCTTCAGAGGGGCTGCAAGGTGCCTTCAGAGGTATTTGAAGGTATCAGGGCTTTAAATGGGACAGATCACATGCAAATCCTTGCCCTGATGTTCAAATCAAACAAATGGCATTCAAATCTCAAGCGCAGAGACAGCCATTCTACCAATTTGTCAGCGAGTAAACAGGATGTGCCAGCCCTCAGTTACTTTTTGCCAGCCCTCAGTTGCTTTTTGGCCTCTGCAGGGACAGAATGCAGTAAGTTTTTTAACAATTCATTCAAAAGGCTCTTTGCAACCAACAAAGCTGCAATCTTATGATGCTGAGAGCTGGGATTCCATGATTCCAGGATGTGTTGTGGGGCTGCAGGAATTCCCTGCTCCATCCAATCCACGGGCAGGCTTTGCCTTTATTTCTAATTGCTTCCAGATCCACCTCCACCTGCTCCTAGAGCACCTCTGCCTTCCAGCATGTCCTCATGCCAGCATGGGGGGAGAAATCCCTTTTCAAGATGGGTGCAGTGGCAGAAAAGAGGTTTCTCCTGCAGCCCTAAGTACAGAGAAGGAGGTGGCACACACCTGGTCGTAGGACACGGGGGTCTGCCTGTGGTTGGAGAGCTCCACCAGCGTGGTGACGTCCGTGCGCAGATCCGACTTGCAGCCCACCAAGAGCATCTTGGTGTTGGGGCAGAACTCCTGGATTTCACCTTTCCACTGGAAAAAGGGAAGCTGTTGTTACACTCAGGCAGCTGAATGTTTAAAAAATCCAGAGCAGCAATAGATACAAGATGAAGTTTAATAAGCCACGACATCATCCCCCACGGAAATATTCTTACATAAGAGTTCTACCTCGGAGCTGATTTCTGAAGGCAGCAGCTCCAGCAGAAGCCAGTCAGGGATGAAGCCTAACTATCTCACACACTCATTAATTCCACTGACTTACTAACCAAGAGGAAATGAGATTATTTACCTACATGAGTAAAGGTTTGCAGAGCTGTTGCTTCCTCACACCCAGACACTGCCAGACAGGACCAATGAGATCTGGTGTCACCACGTTCTTGGTCCCTCAAGACTGAGTTACAGAGGCAGGTCTTGTACACCCACTAAATAAGCATTGCTAAATATTGGCACCCTCACACCCCAAACTGCACAAATCTGTCAAAGGTTCAGCCTGTGAACCATCAGAAAGCCCTTCAACCAGCACTCGTGATTCCTTGTGTTTCTCACCCTCTACAACATTATTCTGGTAACACAAGAAAGCCAGAAATTTCACACCATAACCTCAGCAGATGATACACCCTAAAACTGAAGGTCAGAATTTGGGTTTAAAAGCATATTAAGAAAAATCTCTTACAGAATTAAGCAGCAGTATAGTAACCAACATTATCAGGGACAGAAAAAACACCGTTCTGGATGGGTGTTGGCACAGCTTGTAGCTGAGAGAACAGGTTTTGAGCATTTTCTGTAGGCTATTCAGAGCATTGTATGCCACTTTATCCCAGGGAGACAAGAACCACTGGCCCCAGGCACAGAAAAAAGAGGAGCTTCAGGTCATTAAGCCTTAAAAACAGTGCAAAGTTGAGTCATGCTCAGCAACCAAAGAGAGCACCAGGACCACCTTGAACACAGAGCCCCCATTATCAAAATTCACTGTTTTCCCTCATGGAAAGTCTGACTCTGAACCTTAAATCACTGAGATTGTATCTGCATGCCACGGCTGGGTCTGCTGCTGGCTTCCAGAGGCATTTGTCACCGGCTCCTGGTGATGTCAGGCTGAGGAATTATGCAAAGCCATGGCCAAAGTCCAAAGCCTTGGCGGGCACGTTTTAACCACCTTTAGAACACGGCAAAGTTTCTCAATGCTGCTACAGGAGCAGCATGTGAGACACAACGCCTTGCTGCAGCTCTCACCACCTCCCTGCTGTCTCAGGGCTCAGGAATGAGACTTTCCTTCAGCCCTGAGCATCCATTAGCAAAGTTTTGTTTCCAATTCATTCCCCCCTTTCAAACAAATGACCTCAAAGCCTGGCCCTGCAAGGCGCTGCCACCTCTCCATTTAAGAGAAACAAAGTGGAGAAGAGCCCCACTCTGCAGGCATTTTAAAGACAAGCTTCTCCACCAGTTCTATGCTCAAAGGTTTCCCCAAACTTGCCTTTTTGAGGACACTGTCAAGGGTTTCTGGCCGACTGATGTCAAAGCAGATCAGGACAGCATCAGAGTCTGGGTAGGAGAGGGGACGCACGTTGTCGTAATAAGGAGACCCTGCAGGGAAAACAAACAACATTTTTTATTAGGTTTTATTTTATTTTCTGCACTTATTCAAGCCTATTCAGAGAGCTTTTCAGTCAGCCTCTTTAAGAGCACTCAGCTCTTTTTTCCTTCAGTAGAACTGCATTCCCCAAACGCTCATAGTTGTTCATTTTCCCACTTTCCTATTGTTTCCCACCTCCAAAAAGCAGCAGCTTTCCCAAGTAATTAAGAGTGATGGCCCCGCAGTGATCCATCTACCCCCAAAAAGCCTGAGATGCTCCCAACAACAAGGAAAGGGAAACAGGGTCAGCCTAAGTTTAAGTCCCAGCTTTAACCTGCAGGGATTTGACTTGGAGAACAAACCCTTGGACTCCAAAAAGGCTTTTGCAAAGCAGATTTGCCACACTTGTGCTTCCATGGGAAAAAAAAAACCCAAAACCAAAACCAACCCAACCCACATGAAGCTTTGAAATCCAGCAGGTTTGATTGGTCTAACAGTTAATTCCAAACAAACAGCTCCAAGGGCAAAAAGCATCATCACTTGTCAGGGATATTGGCAATTTTTAGAAGAAACTCTTGCTTCAAATTAGAGCATGTATTGCAGGAGTGCAGCAGGAAAGACTCCCAGTCCTGGAGGCAGGTTAAGTTATCCATCACAAAAAGGCTCATTAATCTGCAAACCAATAAATGCTTGCAATAAATGTTGATGTTTAGCCCATAAACCAGATTTTTATCAAGGAGATCAAAGCTAATTTAGTGATCTGGGGGAACAGATGTAGGCACAATATTGCACTCTGGGCACGGTTCACTGTCAGAGCTGGGAAGGGATTTGCTGGTTTCTTGGGCAATGATCACGATGTGCAGAGTTACAAACACAGCCCGAGTCAGAAAGGGGATTTTCATCAGCTGGTAAACCTGGGTAACAGGTCTGGGCACAGAAAATCTTTTTTTAAGAAAAAGGAAGCCACCACTTGGTTTGGGCTGGGCTTCACCACCTGAGGAGAACATATTTCTCATTTAAAAGAGCCCTTAAACCAGTGAAGTGGCTCAACAGGGCAAGGGCTTGGGCTTTAAAAATGCATGCCTGCAACTTAAAATTCATTTTCGTTTCCTTAGCCACAGCACACCTTAATTTCTGTGCTTTTCTCATGAACCAGAACACACTCAACAAGAACACAGCTTTTTTGGGGGAGGGTTATCAGCTAATTACGGCCCCAATTACCCAACTCTCTAGCACTAATTGGCTGGAAGGCCTTGGAGGCTGAGGGATTAGGGAAATTCCTCAAGTTTTTCAGTGACAGGCAGCTCATGGTGTTGCACAAGGCAGAGCAGGGGATGGTGTGAGCAGTGTGACTTCAGCTGGGCAGGAGGCAAGAATGCCAGGAATGCTGGTTTTGAGACCAAGGCTAACACTTGGGGGAAGGAAGCATTACCAAACTAGGTAGCAGAAGGTAATTTGTTGCACGAGGCTGTTCCATTCAAATGCTCATCTTCGTAAATGATGTCAAGCTGACCAAGAGGCAGCTGTCAAAAACTGCTCTTCACACACCAGTTCACTGAGCTCAGTGCTAAATGACACGGGAGGCAGAAATCTGAGCCAGGTGACCCGCAGTAAAACTACTCACTGGAGCTCAGCTCTGCTCGCAGGGACCATCAATAAGCATTTCCCACTACTAATTACTCCCCAGCTATCTCCAGCACTGCTATTACAGCTCCATCCTGCAGCCCCAGGGCCAAGGGATTCATCCTGGAGCCCCGGGGCCAAGGGATTCATCCTGGACAGAGGAATTGCAGAACAAAGTGCCACTAACCAGGCACAGAAGTGGCCCCAGCAGAGCCACTGCCTGGTCCATCTCCCTGTGCTGAGCTCCAGCAAGTAAGGGCAGGGTGGAAGAGCCTTCATGCCAAGCGGTTGCTGGCTGGAAAAGGAGGCTCCAAAAAAGCCTCACCCAGAAACTAATTCCTCAGACACATACCTATGTCCTCACTCAGCAGGCTCCAGGGATGCAACACACCATATATGTCCACCAGCACGTATTTATGTATACACAGAGTCACCACCTCCTTCCCACCCTGTCAGCTGGAGCTGCCTTGGCTCTGAGGGCTTTTCTTCTTTGCTTTCCCCTCCTGAAGCTCTCTTATGAAGGATGCTGAGCTGGCATGAATGCCTTTCCCAAGGCACTTTGGCTCAGCTAGGCCAGGAGGAATATTCAACACCTTCACTCCAGGGTGGTGTGTGGCAGAGCAAACAGGAACCTTTTAAACTACTCAGGCTGCAGGATCCACAAAGGAAATCTCCTGCTCTCATTGAGCAGCAATAACCAAAGCTTTATTACTGTGCAAATAAAGAGGGGCTGCAGCTCTCACTGTGCAGGCCTATTGAGGCTGGCATTTCATCCCTTTGCCCAGAGAAACCCTCAGAAGGCAGGAATGCCAGGAATGAGGCTCACTCAAGTCTGAGCAGACAAGCCCAGCTCGTTCCTTTTCATGTCAGTTTGCAGAGTTGAAGCCATGCCAACCCTCGAAAACAGGAGCAGAATGAATGTAGGGCTGCAGCAATGGTATTTGTGGAAAAAACCCAAGCCTGTTTTGTGTTTGGGATTCTGCTCCTACCAAATAAAACATTTTTGGCAAGGGCAGCACGGATGATTTTTCAGTTTTTATCAAGGAATTGCTGAAAGGGCTGCAAGTTCATCTTCCTTTGTGCTGGGAGTGTATTCCAGCTGCAACCCTCCTTTTCCATTTGTTTGGCAGCTTAAATAATTTAAGCCAAAATGCTCGAAACATTAGGAATTATCTACTTATGTTTTGTGCAAAGTCCAACACAAACTCAGCTTTTAAACTGAAATAAAGCCCCTCCCCAGCAATGTGCTTGGTGTTGGCCTAGAGCAGATACCAAGCCCAGGCTTAAAGCTGCTATCTTAATAAATAACAGAATTATGGGATTAAAAGATAGAGAATATTAATTTTTTTGGTGGTTTAGCTCAGCTTTAAGATGCTAAACCAGGGAGAGCTGTTTGCCTGGAGGATCCAAAGCCACCAGCAGCTCCAAGCAGGAGGTTCAGCCCCACATCCCACCACTTGTCCATGGGCCTTGAGGGAAGTGATGCTCACTAACAGGCAAGACTCCCCTATTTCCACCCCACCAGGCAGCCATCAGGCAGGAAGTCTTGGGAGCCTTTTGGAGTCCAGTCAACTGAAAGAACAACAGATGAACAGCAGCATTTTCACTCCCAAACCCTTGGGCTCACTAATTACCAGCTCCGTGGAAAACTCATCAAACACACAGTGGCTGCTCCAAGGAGCTGATTCACTGCTGATGGTTTTCCTCCTTCCACAACCTTGGCTGGGGTGGAGAAGTTCAGGTGATTTTCTGTGCCATCACAGAACATGTGATGTCCAAGCACGTGAGCATCACAAAACTCAGGGCATCATCAGTGTTCTCACCAAAGAAAACAGGGCTTTGGGAGGGGATTTGTGTTTAATTCCTATTATTTTGCTTCTAAAAGTTAAAAAAAACAACCCTAGGAAAACCAGTTAGTGCTACTCTGCCATTAAAATAAGAAAATCACATGGTTCAGCTTCCAAGTGAAGTGGAAGGCAAAGGCAGAAACTGGACATTTCCTTTAAAGTTCTCACTGCCAGGGAACTTGGGGAATCAGGAACTTTAATTCCTCCAAGTTTCAGCTGTCCCAGGAACAAACCTTCCCACTAATATTCTGCTTCTACATGGACACCGAGTGCACTGTGCACATCCAGCTCCCAGCAAAGCTGACTTGACTCAGAGCTCCAAGGCCCTTCTGGATTTAATCACATTCTGAGCCCCAGCAGTGCCTCAGTATTTCTGGCCCTGCTGAGAATTATTTTATTGGAGTATCCAGTGCAGTTGCCACAGTTCAACCAATAAAAAAAACCCCTAAAAATATATTTTAAGGAGACTCAGGTATGTATACCTAGGTAATGGTATATAGTTTCTAAGCCACAGCTGCTGTTGTCCAAGCAAAAAATATAAGTATCACTTTTAATGGAAGAAGCCAAAAAAACTTGATAATTAGATTAGACCATGAGAGACCCAAATAACTAATATAGAAGGGTTGTTCTTCAGTGTCTGTAGAAGTACAAGACGAAGCTTTAACCTGGAGAAACTTCTAATATTGCACCTCCCAAGACAAATCCACGGCTCCCAAACAGCTCCAAACTACCACATGTTACCACAGAGGGGAATAATTTATGGAGCAGGGAGATTGCAACCAGACATTCCAGCTTTGAGACAAGGCTTGGTAGTCCAAAACCCAATTGAAATTCAACTTGGCAAGTGCTTCCCTTAATGCTGTGGCTAATTTAAATCCTTCTAATGACTTGCAGAACTAGACAGTACCAGAAAACATTTGAATAATGAATCTCCCCCTTCCACTCTTAGTTGCAAGAGTGTGTTGTCCCATATTCCTGTGGGCATATCCAAAACACAACAGCGACTTCCCAACAAACTTACAGTCAGCTTTAAAGTTTTCTATCAATTGTACATCTCCTAAGTTCTGGGCCTGAGAGTCCTCTAGTGAAAAACACATGATTATTATTATTATTTATAATAATTATAAACCAAAACTGTGACAGCAGGGCCTGTTCTCACCCTGCCACGAGACTGTTTTAACCACAGCTTTTCTCATTTTAAAAAAAAAAAGGCTGGAAGTGGCAGAACCTTCCAAAGGATTCACTGCAAAACCCAATATCCACTTTATTTCAAGTGCAGGAATAAAAGGTCAGGCAGCCTGTTAGATGGTCCCAGACAGAAAAGAGTCAAAGAGGGTTAAAGATGGATACTAAATACTGATCTTGGAAGTATCTGCAATATACTGCAATCAAACTCAGCCAAATAGCATCTTTCCCCCTCTCCCAAGGGATCCTGAAGTACCTCCAAGGCCTCCAGCCATCACCTCCCTCCCTCCCCCGTGTTGCAATGGACATGACTTTCCATTAGTAGCTGGCAGTTAATCAGTCATCTTTTTAAAGTTAATTAGATCTAGCCCTGCTTCAAAAATGTCATTCAGACATACATTCTAATTCGAGCAGAGGACTAGGACAAAGACTTGTCAAAATTAAATTACCAAGGCTTGAAGATAATGCTAAAACACTATCTTATCTTCTGCTGGCTCTTATCAGCTGATGTGATTTTTGCACTGGCTTAATGGCTTTGGGGAGAGCTGCTTCTTGCAGACGGTGAGAAGGGAAGTTTCTGGAGACAAAATTCCTCACCCACAGTCCCACAAGCAGAGCTTCCACTCAGAAACACTTCAAAGACCAAGCAGTGGATTTTTCCACTATTTCCTCTTCAGCTGGGGATGTCACACACTTGACCTCAAGGTTCTGACTCCACCAAGTTCTCTTTAATAGTTCAGGACAGGCCAGGGAGGGAGGACAAAAGGCTGCCAAGGTGTTCCTTCCATTGTTTCTGCCTTTTGGAAGTGCTAAGGAACATTTCATTACATGAGTGTCTCCAGCCTGCGACATCCACATCCCAAACCTTCCCACGTCAAGCAGCTTTCACCTGCATTTGAACAGCTCAAGATACAGTTTTTCCAAAATAACTATTAGTTTTTAATAAGCCCTCATTCCGTTCTGAAAGCCGGCTTCGTGATGAGGATGAAGGCTCAACCCAGACACACTGGAGAAGTCTGCAAGTCTCACTTGGCATCAGATGAAGAAAAAACCACTCAGCTCAGAGCTCTGCTGATACTGGTTGTGGGCTGAGTGCCTCTTTTCCCAGGAATCGTGTTGCAAGGATTTGGAATCGTTTCCTCAAGAGCACGAGGAAAGCCAACCCGCCGCCTCAACTCCTGCCTTTAAAAAGGGATTAGCGTTCTCATTTCTGGTAAAAGCACTGCTGTCACAGCGAGCAGAAATTGCTGGCTCCACATTCAGCAGCATTAACCAGCCATCTCCACGAAGAAGAAAAGGGGTTGTGTGTTCTGGGAAGTTCCTCCAGGCTTTTCTCCCCGATGGGTCCTGTGGATAATGCTGATCCCGCACCTCTGGTGATGCTTCCTGGGGTCACTCAGCCCTGAACACCTCCAAGTGCTCAGTTATCCAAAGGCACCCCAATGAGGCGGCAGGTTTTGGGGTGCACCCTCCCCCCCTGCCTTTAAGCTCAGCCCTATTACCCAAATCAGCAAGATCCAGAGGAGTTCCAGCCCTATTCCCCAAACCAGCAAGATCCTAGAGGAGTTTCAGCCCTATTGCCCAAACCAGCAAGATTCTAGAGGAGTTCCAGCCCTATTCCTCAAACCAGCAAGATTCTAGAGGAGTTCCAGCCCTATTCCCCAAATTATCAAGATTCTAGAGGAGTTCCAGCCCTATTCCCCAAACCAGCAAGATTCTAGAGGAGTTCCAGCCCTATTGCCCAAACCAGCAAGATTCTATTACCCAAAATATCAAGATCCTAGAGGAGTTCCAGCCCTATTACCCAAACCAGCAAGATTCTATAGGAATTCCAGCCCTATTACCCAAACCAGCAAGACTCTATTACCCAAACTAGCACGATCCTAGAGGAGTCCCAGCCCCATTACCCAAACTAGCACGATGCAAAGGATCTCGACATGTCTCAACACGCCACCTTAGACACCCCAAAGCACCGAAAACCTCATCCTTTGAGGCACGAGAGGCACATTTTGGGCTTGGTCAGTGGCAGAATGAAGAGGACCTTCATCACTGACTTTAGCAGGCAGGTAAGGGTGGTCCCCTCTGCCCCCGAGAGGGATGGGGATAGAAAGGGACGGGGATAAACAGGGATGGGGATAAACAGGGATGGGGATAAATCCTAAAGCCTCTCCCTAAAACCTTGTAAAAAGCCTTTCCTGCCTTTAAAAGTGGGGAAAAAACTCCTGCACCCTGTAAAGCACCAAGCAGGCATTAAGGGGGACCAGGAGCTGCTATAAACCATTTCCCACGAGCACAAGAGCCCTGCCAGGGCAGGGGGGCACACACAGGGCTCCCATCTGGAAGAACACGGGGGTATTTATGTTTAAAAGGCTCACCCGAGGTGTCCCAGAGGCTGAGCTCGATGCGCTGCGTGTCGATCTCGAAGCTGGCCGTGTAGTTCTCGAACACGGTGGGCACATAGCTCTGCACAGGGGGACACAGCAGGGTCAGCACACCCCAATCCCCATCCCAATCCCAATTCCAGCCCCAATCCCAGCGCTCTGACCTCGGGGAAGCAGTCCTTGGCGAACACATGGAGCAGCGCCGTCTTGCCGCACTGGCTGTCCCCCACCACCACGATCTTGCACTTCACGTTCTGGTTGGCATCCATCGCCGCCTTGCTCGGTAACTTCTGGCTCGCTCTTCTTTCCTTCATTGATCTCCGCTTTGGTTCTTGGGGGGGGGGGGGGGGGGGGGGGGGGGGGGGGGGGGGGGGGGGGGGGGGGGGGGGGG
>JAWWTY010000160.1:1475583-1505250 GCA_035222235.1 Margarornis squamiger | reverse complement strand
CCCACCTCTGCTCCCACCACTGCTCCCACCTCTGCTCCCACCCCTGTCCCCACCTCTGCTCCCACCTCTGTCCCCACCTCTGTCCCCACTTCTGCTCCCACCTCTGCTCCCACCTCTGCTCCCACCTCTGCTCCCACCTCTGTCCCCACCTCTGTCCCCACCTCTGCCCCCACCTCTGCTCCCACTTCTGCTCCCACCTCTGCCCCTACATCCCCCCAGGGGCACTGGGAACGTGGGATTTGGACATAAATAGATCTTTGTAAACACGTTCATCCCAGAGCCAGGGCTGCTCCCAGTAAGAGGGAGGATGGAGTTAGGGACTGGGAAGAGCGTGGAAGAGACCCTGCTGCCACCCTAAAAACCCCACAGAGAACAAATCTGAGTGTGTGCTCAGATCAAATAACACCCGAGCCCGGACACACATGAGGGTTGCATTAAGGAGAAGATTCCTGCATATATTTTAGGACTAAAATAAACACCTTGAAATAAATAAAAAACCCCCAACACTTGGATGTCATGTTTTTCCACAGCAGAAACAACACCAAGCATTCCCCAAAGTTCTCCTGCTTCCTTGTACAGCCTGACCTGGAATAAGAAGCCCATCAATGATTTTAAATGAAGATACAGACACTGTCACACTCCATGAGTGGAGTGCACAGAGTGTCCTTTAATTTGGAATGAGGAGAGAATCCAAGGCCAGGGGTATTAACAGACCTCCACGGGGAAAGGACTCCCCAAAAAGCAAAGAAATGGCCAAATTAGTGCAGCTTGTGCACAACTCTTGGTGGCCTCCTTTATTATAAACTCTTCTGGGGCTTATTATAAATAAGCCATATTCATCCATATCAGGAAAATGGAATCATCTATATGATGAAATTCTTAGCCATAACTCATCCTAAATGTCCTGCATTTGTGGGTACCTGCACTGATATATATAACACATAATACTATATATATAAATATATTAATAACATTTAAATTAATTGCTTTATAGGGGTTTTTAACTGCAAATCCCTGCAACCTCTGTGCTACAGAACCCCTTTCTGCAAGGGAAATGCTTTTATATTTGAAATACAGACACCACAGCCATGCCCAGCCAAGGTACCATCTCCTGTCCAACCCCACTGTCCTCAGAGGGGGACAAGAAGTCACAGGCTGGAGATTTTCAGCCTTGGCAGGATCTCTGATTGCCATGGATTCCCTTCCAATCAGCTTTGCTCAGGCTGGATTTGTGGCTGCACAAGGGCTGGGCCACAACCCAAACCTTCTCCCTGGGTGTGGGATAGCAGATCGCAGCAGATTTTTCTGCTTAGGGGGGGAAGAGCCGACTCAGTAGCTCTGAGATGGCTGGGAAAGGGGAATTCCACCTCCAAAGGCTTCCTATCAAAACTCAGGGGCTTTAAACTCTCCAGTCCCCAAGGAAAATAAGATATTTGGGTATTTTTTAAGTGCTTTTCTTTATATCTCGTTCCCCAGTTGCTTATTTGCCTTGGTGGAAAAGACCCTAAATATCAAATGGCACTAAAAGTCTAAGGAAATGTTACCACTATCAACCTGGTGAGAAACCCTGATAAAAAGGGGTGATAAATGTGATTATGTGCCTTTTCCTCTCTCCTGGCTGCTGGATCAGGGCTCCAAGCAGCGTCCCAAACTGAGGGACCTTCCTCAAGGACAAGCAGCACTTTTTGCTCACCCACCCAAAAATGGGCTATTTCAGAAGCGTGCCTGTCTTTCCATGAGTTAGTCAACACCCCTCTGGAGCTGCCTGAAGCTATTCCAGAGGGAGGGATAGCTGGAAAAGCCTGGGACCAGCGTGGCAGAGGTTGGGCACTGCAGATGTCTCCCCCAGCATGGGTGTAGGTGGAGAGGTTTGGCACCAGATGAAACTCTGCCTTCTGCACGAAAAATGCTGAATTTAAAACACAAACCAGCAGAAAACGTTTTCATGGGATCATGGAATGGTTTAGGTTGGAAAAGCCCTCCAAGACCATCAAATCCAACTGTTCCCAGCTGGACCATGGATGAGTGGTGGCCTTGGCAGTGCTGGAGGTCTCTTCCAACATGAATGATTCCAGGATTCTATGACTGTAAATATGGAAGGTTCCTGGGAACTGGGGAGAAACCACAGAGAGCAAAACCACTTCTGAAAGGCTAAAGGCAGCACGTGTTTTTGTACTATTGATGAGCCACAGGGCTGAACTCTGGGCCAGTCTGTGGTGTCAGACACTGAGGGACAGCCCTGGGAAATGAGTCCATTTGGAGGTGTGACCTACAGGGTGTGAAAGGGACATTAATCTGCTCCCTGGTGGAAGTTTCACAGCTTTCTTGGAGCTGCCTTGAATATTTTCTGCAAGTGGCATTTAAAAGAGGCATCTTGGATTCAGCTGGAATTTGTGCTTTTTCCTTTAATTGCTGATTTAAAAAAAAAAAAGGATTTAGGGGTTTGTGGGGTCAGGCAGCACCAGTGTGGGGGATCAGGAGGTGGGAGGTGGTTTTCTCAGGCTGGAGATGCTGCAGCACTGCCTGGCACCTCCAGGCATCCCTGAAACTGGGACAAACCCCTCCTTTTGGGAGCATTTCTAGGAATGTGAGTTCAATCCAGCCTTTCAAGAGAAGCATTTCATTGGGGTCAGCAGAGCTGCCCCACATCTCATTAGGGCACAGGCCAGATCTCAGGAGATCCCCCTCTTTCCCCACCGACTCTCCATGAAGTCAGCAGGGGTTGTGTCTGTGCCCAGGGCTCTGGCAGCAGCGTGTGCCATGCTGGAGCAGTGCCCATTAACCCAGGGGTTCATTTTCCTCTGGAAAGGTCAGTTTGTATGGCCAGGGGTTCATTTTCCTCTGGTAAGGTCGGTTTGTATAGCCAGGGGTTCATTTTCCTCTGGTAAGGTCAGGTTTTATGGCAGCCCCATTTCAGGAGCAATCTCTGAGCAACCTGGGCTAGTGGAAGGTGTCCCTGCCCTTAGCAGGGTGATGGAATAGATGGTCTTTGAGGTCCTTTCCAACCCAAACCATTCCAGCATTCCAGGATTCCCATGACTGTCTCTCACTTCACAGGGAGCTTGGAGAAATATGAGTGTGTCCCCCACACGTGTTGTTTTGTTGAATTATCCAAATCTTTGCTGCAAAAAGCCTGTTTTCCAGCCACCCCAGCAGAGCTCCCCCACAGCTGAATCCCATCTGCTATGAAAACATTTATTTTTTAAAAAACCAATATTAATGTCCACATGCACATGTGGCATCATAAACAACCCTGGCCATGCTCTCTTCCAAGAGATCCTTTGGAATTAGGAGGAGCCAGCAAGAAGGGCTGGGGTGTTACACTCCAATTCCTTACAGAGCATCCCCCAGCTGCCTGAGGGGCTCCTGAGAGCATTTTTGCCCCTTCTGATTCAGGATTAATGCAGTGATGGGCAGTGTCTGACAAGAGGTGACAAACGAGCATCCTCAGACAGGACCCCATCAGTTATCCATCCTCAGACAGGACCCCATCAGTTTTCCATCCTCAGACAGGACCTCATCAGTTTTCCATCCTCAGACAGGACCCCATCAGTTTTCCATCCTCAGACAGGACCCCATCAGTTTTCCACCCACAAGCTCCTGGTCACCCTTTGGACAGCTTTGGGCTGTTCCTCTGTGTGGGACAAGAAAATATAAACTCAGAGAAGCCTTCTTGAATAAAAAATCAACATTATCTCCCCTTCAGGAGCTTTTGCCAAGAAGCAACCGCAGCGAAACAATTTTCCATCCCAAATTTATGCCAGATCTCTCTGTACAGAACCAACAAAGCACTTACTGAGGTTTTGGGTGTTTCTCCCTGTTTTATGGCTTAGTAAAAAACCCCAGGCTGGGTGTTCAGGTGTTGTCAAACACCCAGCACTGCTCAGTGACCCACTGCTGACTGACACCAGGGGACAACCTGGCTGGAGGCACCTCCCCACCCCTGCCTGTGTTATCCAAGGAGACCATCAGGACACCTGGTCCCTTTGCACCTTGTGCCTGTGGGGTTAAAGAGGGGGGTTTGGGGATGCTGCTCTGCTATATTATTTGCTTTCCTCGTTGTCCAGCTTCTTGTCCATCTCCTTGGTACAACCTCAGGCCAGAGAGGGTCTGGAGCACCCCAGCCCCAGCACTGCTGCAGAGGAGGGATGGTGGTGGTATGAAAACCTCCCCTGAGAGCAGCACAAAGCATCAAAGAGATCCTCTGGAGAGGATGTTTTCCCAGCAGGACCATCCCACGCACTGTCAGGGCTGCTGGAGCTCCTGCAGCTGTTGGCACCTCATCTCAGACGTGGTTTTCCTGTGTGTCCTTTGCCACGTAAATAGTGACGCATCCCAGGAGCGTGGCAGCAGAAATCCACTTCTCCAGAAAACTTCCAGGTTCTAAGGGTAAGAAGGCACAGTTGCATGTTCCAAAGAGGAACTTGAGAGGTTTGAAACGTGTGTGATCACGTCATCGTGTCTTCTCTCTCGGGTCAGAATGCAGCAGGTGTGGATGGGAGGCAATGCAGGATTTATCGGTGCAAGGGAATGTGGCTTTTCCCTTGGCTCAGCACGTTGCCGAGGTGTGAAAGGATGGTTTGTGTGGTGCCTTGGAACAAATCCCTGATTTCCCAGCTCCGAAGCTGGGTGTCCTTCCCGCAGTGGCCGTGGGCACCAAGGAGCTCCTGGCTGGGGGATGTGGCACAGGGATCCGTGTCCAAGCAGAGGGAACTTCCCCAAGCCTGCCAGCCTCCTGAAAGCTGGTGCCCATTCCATTCCCCATCCCTGGAAGTGCTCAAGGCCAGGTTGGATGGGGCTTGGAGCAACCTGGGATGTTGGAAATTGTCCCTTCCCATGGCAGGAGGTGGAAGGAGCTGAGCTTCTGAAGTCCCTTCCAACCCAAACCATTCCATGACTCTTGTATTCCTCAACCAGTGCCTGCTTTAGCAGGAGTTTGCCCACCACTTTTGCAGGCAGGTTCCTGAGCACTGGGGGACTGATGAGACTGGGAGGGAGGGCCTTGGAGCTGGTGTGCTTTGTGCACTGGTGTCTCCTCCAGCCGTGCTCAGAGGCCAGGGAGATGCACATCCAAAGCTGAGCTGAGCACAGCTCAAACATTTTTCCAAAGCTGGAGGGTCTTGGCCCCTTTCTCCAAGAAAAGGGCACTGTTGCTCTTCATTCCATTTTGGGACGAGCAGGTCCGTGGGGTGAGTTGAGGGGGAGATCCTCGCTCTGCCTTTGATCCTTGATGTCAGCACTTAAGCTCTGAGGGGAAAAGCAGCAGCTGAGGATGAGCCTGTGGCACATCCTGAGGGATAAAGGGAGCAGTGGGCAGCTCCAAAGCCCACTGCTGAGCTCCAGGAGTAGATCCAGCTGCAGGTGACCCAGTGAGCACCAGCTCCTCCAGCAGAGCCGTTCTCCAGGGATCATCAGAGCTGCACAGGGATGCAGGGATGGATGCTCTAAAGCCAGTCACTAAATTGCCACTGCTCTGTAGCTCCAGGAGGTGGATTAACTGGGAATGTCCAAAATATCTTAGTGCTGGACCAAGAGCCTCCTGAGCACAGGGGTTTTAATACAGAGGAAAACTTAACAATCCTGAGGGCCACCACTGGTGGAATAAATGCTGTTATTTCCCTTCCCTCTCAGTTTGGTGTGTCACTGATGTAACACTCCAGCAGGACACGTGTCTTTCAGGCACACTGGGCCAAAAAACATGATTTTCAGGTGTGTCAAGACCATTTCTTGCCAGGAGGCTCAAAGTGGCCCATTTGAAATCGCCAAAGGGGCATTTCACACATGTGGAGATTTGCAAAATGGCCATTTTTGAAATGAGGATGAAATCAAATCTGTGGCTCAAAGAATGTATAAACCTGACTGCTAGAATAATCATTCTAAATAATGTTTTATATTGTATATGATATTAAATAATTATTGCATTATAGATTGTACTATTTCTGTTATTTATAAAACACTCCATTAAGATAATCTGTTGTAGACTTCAGCAGGTGGAAACGGGGCACTTCTCTCCTGAGAAAGATAATCCCAAATACCCAAGGTGAAATCCCTGAGGACAGGCAGGCAGCAGGCATGGGAATTCCTGGCTGCACCACCCACCTGGCTGAAGGTGTCCCTGCCTTCACCAAATCCCCCGTGTCCATAAGGGCAGGAATCTGCCCCAATCCCGGGGCTGCAGTGGCCACGCTCTCAGCTGGCAACTCCTGCCTCGAGCCCCACCATCGTGGTGGATGCCACAGATTTACTTGGGGGAAATAGGCAGTCTTTGATCAGCTGTTTGTTTCCCTGCTCTCCATCTGATGTAATCCCAACTGCACCAAATGAGATTTCCAGATGAGGGTTATTGCATTAGAGGCTTTTGTATCAAATTATTTTTGAAATGTTCTTGCATCATCGACAGAGGAGCTGAAAGGTGGAATGAAGGCATCAAACCAAAGACAGGCTGGCCAGAGAGGGGCCTGGCTGAGCCCAAAGGCAGGCAGACACGCTAATTAAAGCCATTAGCATGTGGGGCAGGCAGTGCTGGGCACCAATTGAACCACAGCTAGGTCCGGTGGGAGCGGCCCTGGCACAGCTCTCCCCATCCACCCTGGGAAGCAGCTGGATCCCAATCCCTCTGTGCTGTGGCTGCATTTCCATTAGAACACTAATTTATGATGAGCAAATGGCCAGGATAATCCCTGCAGTAAACAACAGCAGTAAATATTGAGCGGAGCAGGGACACCCTGTGCCACTGAGCAGGTGTTTTCTGTACCAAACACCCTGGACATTCAGGCATTAATCTGCTTTGGGGGTGCAGGAGCTGTCCTTTTGGGCTGCCAACCCTCAGTGTGGTCCCCATGCTGTGTTCCCTGCTCTCATCCCCTCCTGTGGCTGCACTGGCGGTTCCTGGGATGTGGCTCCCACGGGTCCCTGGTGAAGCTGGGCTGGGAAGGGCAGCCTTAGTGATTCATTGCTGCTGCATCCACAGTGACAGCCCCTTAAACTGATGTATTGGAGCCCTAAAATGAGCCATAAAACCCTGAGCATCCCCAGCAGGGACCCCACTGACTGCACTGCGGGCAGGCATGTACTGAGGAGCGACCCTGCATCACTCCTAGATGTTCTCCACCCTGGGAGAGTCTTTTGGCAAAACCAAACCAGCCTACAGACACCTCAGAGCAGATTTAAGCACATCCACAGCCTGTATACCCCACTCTGCTAGGGATGGAGAAGACATCAGGGGGAAGCTCTCCCAGCATTTCCCCACCCCAGAAGGGGAAAATCCTCCTCCCGGGGTCTTGCCAGAAGGCCAAGAAGGACTATCCCTGGGATCCCATCCCAAGCAGAGCCCACTGCTCCAGCTCTCGAGGAGAAAGGCGTTTCACAACATTAGACTCGAAGCTTCACGAGCGAGGAGAGAAACCCCTCCCATCCTGCTGTCGAGCAGATTTTGGAGAGCGTGATGAGGAGCCAAGTCAAAATATTAGGAGTTTTGCATTATGTGACCTACTCACGCTGACAGACTCGTGCGATGGATGTGTTAAACACTGTGTCTGCTCAGGCACATTAATGTGGAGAGCAGCAACGCTTGCCCGAGGAGCTGAGGCAGTAGGGACAGAGGTGCAGCTCTGCCCTGGCCCTACCCAGGTGCTGAGGGCTCCCAGGAGGTGGCACAGACCTTTGGGATCTTCAGATTTCCGTGGTAGTTTGGGGGGCAGCTGGTGGCACACGAGGGGTGATGCTGCAGTGGTGGGCACAAAGGCTCTGTGTGTCAAACTGGCAGGGCAGGATGGGTGTGGGGGGCTGTGGTGACCACCAGCAGCTCTGGGATTGCACACGTGGCATGGGGAGAAGGAGAGGGGCAGAGAGGGTGCACCACCTCCAGCCTTGAGGTGCTCCAGACCCAGCTGGATGAAGCAATGTGGTCCAGACTTGCAGCTGACCCTGCCTGGGGCAGGAGATCCCCTCCAACCTGAATTATCCTCTTGTCCCATCAAAGGGCTGGGGACTCCTCAGTCTTACTGAACTCCACATGCACCCCTTCCCATCAGGCTGCCTTTCCCTCAACCCCTTGCTCCCAAGGTCCTTGCCCACTGTGGGTCCCTCCTGGTGGAGAAGATCCTTTGGGAGGGAAGGAGGAATTGGGAAGAGCAAAACACAGCACTGTTTTCTCTGTCCTTTTCAGCCACAGAGGCTCTTTGTGTTACAGAAATTGTTCATGTTTTTATTAATACCTCAAATGCTTCACTGGCCAGAGCCCCTGAAGCAAACAATAATATTTGAATTTCTGGCTGTTTCCCCTAAAACCTTCCCATTTCTTTCAATCCCTAAATATTGTTCCATGTGCACTTGCTCGGAGAGCAAAGTACACACTGAGAGCCCTTACATTGCAGGGTAATAGGACACTAGAGAGACTTCAGGAGAACCCCCTCTGGAGAGCTTTCCTGCAGATAAAACAACTTCTGGAGCTGGGTGGATATTTGAGGAGACAGCAGGTCCTGCCCCTTGCCAGGGGAAAGCCTTGTCCACTCTCCTCCTTGCATGACCAAGTGCCCCGAGGTGCTGCCCCATCAAATGTGTGTCCTGGGGCTGCAGGGTGGTTATCACAGCACTGCGCTCATTAGGGGCTAATGATGCTCAAAATATCCCCTCCACGGGGCAAGGAGAAGACTCTGGAGCAGGGAGACACTCCAGGCAGTGCTGCCCTTGGAAACACGTTTCTTGCATAGCTCGTTGCATCAATCATCTCTTCGTGGCGCAGCGTTGACATCTCCCCCTCCCCAGATCCCTCCCCGTGGGTAAAACACGGGCTGGCTTACAGACTAATGGCAATTCAAACGCCCCCCTTGGAACTGATGCTCCTCCCATAATGGAAAGAGCAAGAGCTGCTGGGCCACTGGAGCCCCCCAGTACCCTGCAGTGAGCAGACAAAACACAAAGTGGCTCTGAAAAAAAACCAAAATGGTAAGAAACGTCAAGGTTAGCCCAAAAAACACATCTGGGGAAGCAGAGGAGGAAAACTTTTACCTTTCCCCTTTTCTTTCCCAAAGGAACAGGGTGTTCATCATGAGTTTAAGGGGATCTGCACCACAGAGATTAAGGAAGGTGCCAGTGAGGGGAAAATAATCACCTGCTAATCATTAATCACTAATCACAGAGATCTGTGATTGACTGAGTGAGATTGACTCTCCCTGCTACAAAAGCACCATTTCACTCATCAGAAATCTCTTTTATCCAAACAAAACTGAACAATGAGAACAGAGACACAAACGTAGCTGGAAATGCAGCTCAGAGAGTGGGGAAACTCCCATTGTCTGATGGAGTTACACCCTTTAATTCATTCCCACATTCTAAAACCACTGCCCAGGCTGCTGGGACCTGTAAAGCTGGTGGCAAAGGGCTGTGGGCAAGGGGCTCTTCCCTGGTGTCCTTCAAGCACTATGTGATTGTTGCTTTCTCACCATTCAGCCTCAATATTTGGCTAATTTGGCATATTTTAACGGAGAGATCACAGCTGGAGCTCTGAGAAAAGTGGGCTGGTGGAAGATGTCTCTGCTCATTGCAGGGGGATTGGAGCAGATGAGCTTTGGAGGTCCCTCCCAACCCAACCCAACCCATGATTTATGATGCCTGCAGGCAGATCTGTGTGCTCACAGCTCCCCAGGCATTTAGGGATGGGCTCTGGTTTGGCCATGGGCAGAAAGAGCAGACAAGGAAACAGCCCCTTGACAAGGGGACCTGGTCCAACGAGAGGGGCTCGGTGTGCTCTGGTGCCCTCAAAACTCACAGCAAACTCCAGTCATGGCCTTCTCCTCCTTTCTGCCCCAGAGCTGCGCTTTGCTCACTCAAGACAAAAGAGAAACATTTCAAAACTCGCTGGATTTTTCTGATAACATCAAAAAAATTGCACCCAACCGGATTAATATCCATTTCACTGGGCCGGAGTCCAAGAGCCGAGCAGAAGGAGCAATTACCCCGTCCCCAATTAGCCCCTGTCCCAGGGGGGGCTCTGCTTTCCCCACATTTATGGCTGGGATAAGAACACAATCCCCCCATCCCTGGGCCAGCCAGAGCCCTGAGCCTCAGCTCTAAATCTCTGGGAAGGGAGTTTTCGGAGCTGTCACTATTCATCACCTCTCTAGGAGAGATGGCCCTGAGTTGGTTTTGTTTGGTATTTTAAGGAGTTCTCAGAGAAGGAAAAACAGAGGAAAACCAGGGGAAAAAAAATGAGGGTGATGTAACCAGGTCCTGTGTCTGATTATATTATCTTTAAGTATCAGCACAGCAACTTGCTCAGCTGTGACTTTATATATATATTTATAAATAGAGAGGTGGAGGCAACACTGCAAGTACACAACTATACACACACATATGTAAATATATATATATAAAAATATAAAGGTGGAAGTAACACTGCAAATACACAGATATACACACACACATATGTAAATATATATATATAAAAATACAGAGGTGGAGGTAACAGTGCCCTTGGCCACATGTTAAATATTTACCTAGGAGAAATGGGAATGAGGACGGTGAAACAGACAGATTTTTGTGGTAAAAGTCTCCAGACACGGTTGATTTTCATTGTTGCCAATTAATATATTCCTCTCAGCAAGGCTTCAGGTGCTGGGGGAAAGGAGGGTATGGGCAATGAAAGGTTTGGCTGTAGGGCTGTGATGTCCATGTCCCATAGGCTGCTGTGGGGTGGCCACAGTGGCCCATGAGCATCCCTGCCCTGCTCATGGGATTTGGGTCAGAAAGGGGAAAAAAGGCCATGAATTTGTATAATCCTGGGGATGGAGCCAAGTGCCACTTGGGGATGTTTCCTTTCTTATGACAGAGCTGGGAGCTTTGTGCAGGAGGGAGATGAACCCTGAGATTGTCCATAAGGCTGCATATGGTGGGCATTATTTCCTGGTATTGACCACAAACAGCCTGCCAAGGTCACCTTTCAAAGAGACCCTTTTCCCTCATTTCTCAGGTGGATGATCAGCTCGAGTCCATAGGAAAGCTTTGCTTCATTTAAATGGGATTTTGAGCAAGCCCTAAAGGCTTCCTGGATCTGCACCCCCTCTGAACAGCAGGTGAAACAGAAAAAATCCCAATATTTCTGACCAGAAGGAAACATCAACACCAAGAGGAGCCTCCAGCAACACCACTGGACACATCCCTGGCTCCCAATGGCTCATGAGGTGGTCCTTGTAGGAAACCCACCAGTGACTTCAGCCCTCCCCTGTTCCCTGTGATCCATGGCTTTGGGAACTGCTGAAAGTAGCTGGATTTGGGTTAATGGGAAGGCTCTGATTGCAATTTTTTAATTAAAAAATGCCCTTTTTTTTGTTTCAAGCTTGAAAGACCAAAATTTCCAAGTGCATTCTCTGAGAGAAAGGTTTTGTGATGATTGGCCTTCTGATAATGTAAAATAGATTAAATATTAAATCCCAGCCTTTAAATTGCATGCCATATTTTTGCCCAAATCAGTGTCAATCCATGGTCAGGGAGCCCCTCAGCTTGCAAACAGCCAGGCTGGGGTTGGGGGGGACACTTGCAATGGGTGTTGTCTAAAACCCAAAGTTGAAGTTCTAATGTTTTCTGCTGGATTTGCCTCTTGGGCAAATCTTGGGGGAGAAACATCCCTTTCCCAGCACGGCTCAGAGCCCCAGGAACATCCTGGCTGAACAAATCCATGGAGACAAGGTAAGCCAGGGCAGCAAAGTGCTGGGAGAGGTGCTGACAAGCCTTTGCAGCTGTTCCTTTTTAAGAAAGAAGGAAATTGGTGTTTAAAATCATGTCTGTGCACATGTTCGCCGGGATCTACACAGTCCTTTTTGATCTCCTGGTGTTTGCAGAGCTTTTGGGGGCAGCTTGGAGAGGGCTGGAAGCTGGGAGAGGGTTTTCCTGATCCTGGCAGGGGGATTTTCCTGCTCTGCTCTGACACCAGTTGATGCTCTGAGACCTCTCAGGCCAAACCAAAGATTTGGCAGCACCAAAGTGGCCCTTCCCTTGGGTGCCATCCAGGGAGAGACAGACAAGCTCTGCAACCACATCCCCAAGCTTGACCTCTCCTACAGAGAACTTTTTCATCTTGATTATGTAAAAAATGCAGTGGAAAAACAATTTAAGCTGTTGCTGAGGGAGCCGCTTCATTAGTATGGTAAGAAGACAAACCATGGGAACGAGCATTAGCTTTGGGAGAAAACTTTAAAAGTGTTGGGGCACTGATAAAACTGACATTTCCTATAGAATAAACCCCCAAGCCAGCCTAATGCATTTGACAATGTATAGCTTAGTGGTGCTGATGAGAGCAAGGGGAAAAGGCTGCATTAATTTCAGCTCCTCTTTAATTACCCACTACAAAACCTGGATCAAGTTCCTTTCTCAACTCCTCTTCCCTCCTGGTTTTAGTGCTGAACAGGACAATGAATCCATTTAGTTCATATGATTTTTGTGAGGGTGAATCTGTAGTTTTTTGAGGGTTTTTTGGGATAAATACTCTTGCCCAATGTCAGGTTGGGAGTGCTGAGTTGGGGGTGAATATCCCGTTCCCACCACACTGTAGGATGTTCATCAACAGCGTTTCTGTCAGCCCCTGAATTATTTGGGCTTTGTCTTGCATGGAAAATACCATTAAATGGGTTGGGAAACACTTTGAGTCACCAAGGACTGGGTGGTCCAGCTGAAGCTGCTGAGATCCAGACTTGGGACACCCTCGAGGGTCATTCTTTTGATGCCAAAGCATCCAAACCATATGAACTCAGGGGGATGAGCTTTTGGGAAATGGTGGGGGAAGTTTGGTGTCCGTGTGGCACTTTGTGGCAGTGGAGGCAGTGCTGGGGTGGCAGTCTGGGGTCAGTGAAACACCTGGAACCAGGAATGGTTGGGAGGTGTGACCCCAGTGACAACCAAATGGTGGCCACGAACAACCACCAAGCCCACTCAGGTGTTCCCAACAGTGTCTTTCCTGGCATTGCCGTTTGCTGGGATTCTCCCTGGTTTCCCAGGGAGTGCTTTGAGTGTCTCCTTGCAGCTGATTTTGCAGAAAACAACCACAGGAGATGCTACACTTGGTGAGAAATGAGTGGTTGGATTTTGTGTGCCCGTCCTGGCACATCCCAGACCATCAATGTGGAGCAGAATGCCCTGGGAAAAGCAAATGGAGCAGCCTGGAGATGGAAAGACCTTGGCAAGGCATCAGAGGGGGCATCATCCCACAAATGGATGGTGAGTCCAACCACTCCACAGGGCGGAGCTGCTTCTCCAGCCCCAGGTGGGGTTTCCAAACCGACCTTCCTAAGGCAAAGCCAGCAGGATTCCCACAGCTCCAGCCTGCCCCAGAGCATCACAGGGTGCTGGCTGAATCCCGAGCCTGGAGGGAAGGAATCTGCACTCAAAATCCGACACGAGCCCATTTCCATGGCCCTCAGAGCCCACTGGGGTGTTTCCCAGTAAGGAGCTGCATTTCTCTGTACCACATTCCATGGCCCCTCTGCTCCACACCCCACACACTTCCTTAATTTTCCCCACTGGTTCTGGGACCATCACTGGGTGTGTTTGCTTTTAGCTCTGCCTCTAATCGTTCCCACTGCTAGTGACTGACTCCTATTGCTAATTAGCACCCTGTGTGCACATCACTGTGCCTTTTACGTGCATCCCTAAACTTTCTGTGTAAGGATATCCCCAGGAAGCAGGCGCAGGGCGTGAAGTGTGAGATGGCAGCCTGAACTCCACGTGGGAACGGGTCAGGGACAATTAATATCTCCCTGGATCTCTAAATGACCTCGCTGATACCAACCATTAGGTTTACAGCATTCAGTGGTGGGAGACAATACGTTTTGATGAGATTGGATGTGCTTCATGCGCTGCTCTAAACACGTGTTGAAAAAAAACAACTACAAGGAACCAGGACAGTTTTCCAGTGAATAAACAGAGGGGATTCCTGGTGCTGGGAGTGCAGCAGGGAAACGCTGCCATGGCAGAAGGCAGATGTTGGATGCTCAGGACGAACCTTGTGCAGTTTCTGACCCACTGCAGGATTCATTTCCAGAAGTATTTGGTGGATCGGAGCTCGTGCGCCCTCGGGGATGAATCCAAGCTGCTCTTCCCAGAGTTTAACTTGGCTGCACAGATGTTTCCCGGCACCTCGTGGGTTGAATTTCCAAGAGGAGAGCCGTGGGGTTGGTGGGGGGGTATTTATGGGGTGCAGCTGGACCTTTCTTCTCTCCCTCCCATGGGACCTTCACGAGTCTCCCGCCGTCAGATTTTGAAGGTCAGTCCAGAAGCAAAGCAGGAGAGGAGTCAAGAAACATTTTGAGGATGCTTTGGGGGTTTTTGTGGTGAAAACTTTTAAATTTAAACTTTTTGTATGTGCATGACTCGCCCTGTCGGGATTGGGCCAATAACACTATCAGAATCATGGAATATCCTGAGTTGGAAATGGCCCACATGGATCACCAAGTCCAATCCCTGACCCTGCACAGGACAACCCCAAAATCACACCATGTGCTTGAGAGCACTCCTGGAACTCTGGATATTCCTTCTGAAGGCACGTGGGAGCTGCAGAGCTGCCCAGGTGCCTGGCCTCATGGTGCCCTCATCCCTCCTCACTCACAGCATCCACACCTCGCCGTGTGATCCGTACCCAAAGCTCTTCCTGCAGCCCCCGATATTTCAAGCAGCATCTTCTCTACCTCCCCCTCGCTCCCTCTCCCCTCTCATTTGAAATTGCATCCCTCGGAGTATCTTTTCTCTGCTTCCCCCATGTGTTACCACGGTTTTTCTCAGTCCTTTTCCGCTCTGACACTGCCTCCTATTTACATCTGTGTTTTGAGTAGGCATGAAGCAAAACTTATGTCCAAACCACAACTATTCTATAGAATGCAACACATAGATGCTGGTGCATCCCAGCGTGGAGAGTTGCCCAGGAAGATGCTTTTAAAAAAATCAAAAAAAAAAAAACAACCCAAAAAGCAGAATATGCATCCTCAAAATCTCATATCCATAAGCTGGTTGTTTTGACAGGGCTGGCTAAAATAGCTGAGAGTCGGCAACTGAGAAAAGAAATGCATTCTGCCTGTTGAATTTTTAAAAAAAAAAAGTTAAAATATCTCCAGTGTTTACGATATGAAAAGATCAGCTCGAATATTCAAATATTTTTAGAGAAATGATGAAATCAAAAGAAAAGAGCGTGGTGAACTCTGTGATAAAATACCATTTAGAAGCTCTGTGTGAGGAAGATGTTCCGCAACAGCATCTTCCTCTCGGTGCCGCAATCGGGTCCCCACCCAGGGCTGGGGGAAGTGGGCACAGAGCCAGCCCCGAGGGCTCAGCTCCCTCACTCCTTTGTCAGCAAATAAAAGGACTTCTCTTGGGTTTGACCTCAGCTCACTCTTTAATTCTATTTTTTTTTTCTTTTTAATAGGAAGTCGTTAGAAGCGTCCAACTGGCGGGTCAGCGAAACGTCGCCCAGCTGGAGCTGCATGACAGAATTATGAATTGCAGATGTTGCCTCTGCGAGCAGTTGGGTTTCTGAGCAGGGCCACGAGTCCCTGGGGTGGCTTGTGGAGCTGCTTTGGGGAGTCTGTAGGGACAGGGGTTTATTTTCCACTCTAAATGAACTCTAACCAGTTGGGTTTTACTCTGTGTAGTGAGACAAGCAACATAAAGCAGGCAAAGCTGAAGCAGAAGAGCCACATCCTGGAGCACAGCAACTGCTTTGCTGCTCCCTCTCTTCTCGGGAAGAATTTCTTCATGGAAATGGTTGGAAGGGGCTGCCCAGGGAGGGTTGGAGTGCCCAGTCCTGGAGGTGCCCGAGGCAGGGCTGGCTGTGGCACTCAGTGCTCTGGGCTGGGGGACAAGGTGGGCATCGGGCACAGGGTGGGCTTGATGGTCATTTCCAGCCCAAATAATTCTGGGATTCTTCACATGGGAAATCCTACAGAAACGTGGGTTCAAGGCTTGGACACTCCCCCCAGTGGTGGCACCTCAGGACTTTGATGGCTCCAGGAGTGACAAGTGGGCACTGGGTGTGCCAGGAAACTTTTCTCCAGGGCTGCAGGACTGGATGTGCCTTTCAGTTCTCTCCAGCCTCCCTCCCAAGACCTCCCGTCCACTTCCCCTGTTGCCAAAGAGCCAACAAGGGACCCAAAGTTTACATTTTTCAAGAGAACGCTCAAATCAACAATTTCCTGTGCTCTTATTACCCAGAGCCCAGCGAGTGTGGAAGATTGAGGGGCGGGAAGAGGCTGCCCATTCCTGCCTGCGGGGGCTGGGATCGGGGATAATGAGGTCTTCACACCTTGAGGAAGCTGGTGGGAAGGTGTTAAAGGGCTCTTGCACAGCTGGGATGAAACGAGGGTGTGAGGGAACATTAAAGGCTGTGAATGGAAAACAATAACAAAGAGCAAAGGGGAGAAAAACCACCTCTGTTGGAAAATAAAATAAAATAAAATAAAATAAAATAAAATAAAATAAAATAAAATAAAATAAAATAAAATAAAATAAATACAATAAAATAAAATAAAATAAAATAAATGAAATAAAATAAAATAAAATAAAATAAAATAAAATAAAATAAAATAAATGAAATAAAATAAAATTAAAATAAAAATAAAAGGGGGAATTAAAAAGAAAAGGGGTGGGTGTGCAGGAACCATGTGATGCCGAGCTTGAAGGCTCCCCTTGGGTGTCAGAGGCTGCTGCACCCCTGGGTGTGTCAGGGAGGGGAGGGGAGGGCAGGGGGAGGGCTGTGTTGGGAGATGCTGGTGCTGAGTGCCCCGGGCAATGCCCCCTCCAGCCGGGCTGTACGGGCTGTGCCCTCGAGGGATGGGGTTGTTTTAGGAGCTGGTTTGGGAGCCAACACCCCCCCCACCCAGCCAGGCAGCTCAAAAGCACCTGGAAGAGTAACCCAGAAAACTGTCAGGACAGTGCAAAGATTCCCTGTATTAACTTTATTTAGAGATGTGGGGCAGCCACAGCTTCTCTGCCCAACCTGGGCCAGTCCCTGCCCACCCTCCCAGCCAGCAATTCCTCCCCAATATCCCATCCAGCCCTGCCCTCTGGCAGTGGGAACCATTCCCTGTGTCCTGTCCCTCCATGCCTTGTCCCCAGTCCCTCTCCAGCTCTCCTGGAGCCCCTTTAGGCACTGGAAGGGGCTCTCAGGTCTCCCTGGAGCCTTCTCTTCTCCAGGTGAGCCCCCCCAGCTCTCCCAGCCTGGCTCCAGAGCAGAGGGGCTCCAGCCCTGCAGCATCTCCAGGGGATCCTCTGGACTCTCCAGCAGCTCCAGGTCCTTGTGCTGTTGTTCCCAGGTCTGGAGGCAGCTCTGCAGAGGGGTCTCACCTGAGGGGCTCAGGGGCAGAATTCCCCTCTCCTGCTGCCCACAGGGACCATCCCAGCACACAGGGGTTCCTGGGCTCCCAGGGAATGTCCAGCTCCTGAGACACAGCCCTTGGATTAACAGAGGGGAATGAGCAGGAACTCCCTCCCTGCCCAGACCCCAGTCCTGGGGCAGCAGGGCTTGGGAACCGAGGAGGGAAGGTGCAGCAGCACCAGGGAATGCAGCCTGGAGAGAAGGAAAACATTTATGAGGAACTATTATAACAGTGAACGGCCCGGACACAGAGAAGGGATTTTTATTGGTGTTGTTGTTACCCTTTAAGTTGCCTCCAGTTGGCCCGGAGACCCCTGGCAGCAGCTGGAAACCAGAAAGGTTTGGAGACCGAGAGGCACATGAGCCCCAGACAGTTTGATTGCTCAAACATTTCTCAAAGATTAGCTCTGTCAAAGCAAGCACCGGGGAGGATAAATCACGTGGATTGAGCTCAGCCCCAGGCAGGCTGCTCCAGCACGGGCTGGCTCCAGAGGGGCACAGGGATGGCAGGGAGCTGGGGCTGCAATCATTGTGAGTGTCCCACCTTAGGTGAGCAATTAAACACAGCCCTGCACTTGCCTCAGCCAAAACCTCACTGGCTGCAAGGCGTCAGAGAGATGAGCCAGATGTTCCTCTGGTTCAAAAGGACATGAAACCACTATTTTTACCCTAAAAAAAAAATAAAAAGGAGCAGTTCAGAGAAGCCATTCGTTTTGTCAGTGCTGTTTGCAGAACCCGGGCTTTAAAGGTAAGAGAAAAAAGCCAGGAATGACGGTGATCTTGAGTACATCTGACTGGGCTTCTTTTCTCGTCTCCTTTGCTTTTAAATCCTGAGCTTTGAGCAGGAGGAAGGGCTGTAGGTTGCTTTAGGAGAGCTGCTGCTTGTCCCCAGAGCCTGGTCCTGCACAGACCCCCCAACAATCCCACCCTGTGCCCCAGAGCATCACCCAAACCCTGCTGGAGCTCTGGCAGCCTTGGGGCTGTGCCCACTGCCCTGGGGAGCCTGGTCAGTGCCCACCACCCTCTGGGGGAAGGACCTTTCCCTGAGATCCAACCCAACCCTCCCTGGCTCAGTTGGCAAACTGCTCCTTAAGAGCAGAGCCATCCCTGCTTCGGGTGGGCATCAGTAGGAAACCATCCCTTGGCTGCCGTGGCTTGAGCATCCCAAACCAATTCACCTTTTCCAGCACACTCCGACCCCTGTGCTGTTGGGTTTTATGCATTTCAGTCTAATTAAGCACAGTCTAAACATAGCACAGCCCTTCCTTTGCTCCTCCAGCCTCGGCCTGGGAGGGTTTTCACACAGCCACGTGTAATAGTGATTTGTCTTGCCCTGGGTGTATTTATAGCTGCTGTTTGCAACTGCCTGGGTGTGAGTCCCAAAGAGCCCTCGCCAGCAGAACTGGGAATTGGCCTTAGGAGAGGGAAGGAAACACTGGGAGTGTGGGTTTCACCCAGTTGTTCCCCCTCCCACCAGTGTAAGAGGCAAAGGATGGATCCTGGTGCCTTTTGGAATGGGCACGGAGCAGAATCCAGGACACCGCGCTATTTATTTGTCATTTTCTGCCCACACCTCAACAGAGGTGAAGATTTTTCTGATTTCTCGAATTTCCCCAATTTTTATACCTTTCCTAATTTGTATTTTTTAAATTGTTTTCTAGTTTTCCCAAGAGGGGAACGCTGAGACACATAAATGTGTCTATTAGGTTAGATCAGGGACAGAGCAACCTGGGATTTTGTGCAAATGACTTCTAAAACATCTTTCCAAATCTTCCCTGCACGTGTTTATTTCAAGCCAGTTTCAATAGGAATATTTTTTGGTGCCTTTGAAGGAAAGATCAGTGATCCCAAGTGCAAGTGCCTGCAGATAGAAGACATAATTTTTTACACTGACATTATAATTATTTGGGGTTTGACATGAAAGAAGATGCTTGATTTGCCCAAATTCTGTGACTTTGAGAATCCTGTGCTGAATATGTTTACAGGGGTGTTCAAGGCACCCTGTACAAGAATTTATTGCTGTTTCATTGATCTGGTGAATAAAAAGCCACCAGCTATTTTCTTCCATCCTACAGCAATGCCAGTTGTAGCCAGATGTGCTCTTCTTCCCTCCTCCAGAGGTTTGATGCCGTGTCCCACGGGACATCCAAGGAGCTGCTCCCTTGCTCCCACCCAAAACCAGCCCCTGAGCTGCTCCACGTCCTTGGCACATCCACCAGCATTTTGCTCCCTGCTGTGATGAACCCATGGAGTAATCCCCAAAAAAACCCAACCCAGACACCTACTGGGACACGATTTTCTGGGTGATTGTATAAATAGCTGAGTTATATCACCACGTGTCCCAGCCTGGCTAGAGAGAACAGCACAGAGTGAAGCTAAATAGGTTAAGGCTGCAGCTTTTCCTGGAGTGGGATGCTGGGAGAGGCTGCGTTGTCTCACATGCATGAAAGGACAGAATTTGGGGAGGAAAATATTAATTAAATGTGGTGGGGTTGTTGGGGTGTCCTGTGCAGGGCCAAGAGCTGGACTGGATGGTCCTTGTAGGTCCTTCCAGCTCAGGAGATTCTGTGATTCAAAGAGCACTTGGACAGCAAGATAGAGAAAACAAGGATTTTCTTCTGCCCTGAGGACTTTCCACTTACAAAGCGAGTAACTATCCCCCTGCCTTGAAGTGTGGGGAAACATTGGGGTCATCACTTCACGGGTCCTGCACCCTGGCACACAGAGGCAGCTGAGCCAGAAAACCCCTGTTTAGTGCTGCTGCTTACATTGCACAGCACTGCAAAGATCAGGGGCTCTGTCTGGGCACAGAGCTGGCAGCAGGAACTCCGAGGCATTGGAAATCCAGAGCAGAGCCACCAGAGATGACCTGGATAGGAGAAGCAAAGATGTGGATATGGGACAGGCTGGGATTCAGAGCGCTGGCCCCTGGGAGAGGCTCCATTTAGTTCAGCAGAGCTCCTCCTGGACCTGGCTCACACGTCATTGCCACCACGCTGGCTCTGCAGAGAGCCTTTCATCAGGCAGGAAAAGAGAGCAAAGAGCTCTGTGTGGGATGAGATGCAAGAGTCTGGTGGGTTCAGAGCAGCTGCTGCACAGACCTGCATTCCTACAGGGAGGGCATGGAATGAGGAGATCCTGGAGCCACGGTTCCTTTTGACATCCTCCTGACACCCATCCTCACACCAGCCCTGAAATCCAGCTGAGGCATCTCCTGGGGAAAGAGCAGCTAAAATGTGGGCACAGCCACCCCTCACCTCGGTGGGTGGAGGGAAAAGCACCGACTGGGACACAGATGCTTGTGTAAAATCCCAGCAACAGGGGCACAGGGGCCAGAGACACACACAGACACACATAGACATGTATGTGTATAGATATTTAAAATACAATAAAATCCCTTAGGTTGGAAAAGCCCTCTGAGAGCATCGAGTCTAACAATTCCCCCAGCACTGCCAGGGCCACCTCTAACCCTGTCCCCAGGTGCCACACTTGCACAGCTTTGAAATCCCTGCAGGGCTGGGCACTCCAACCCTCCCTGGGCAGCCCCTTCCAAGGCCTGGCCACCCTTTCCAGGCACAAATTCCTCCCCATGTCCCCCCTGCCCCTGCCCTGGTACAGCCCGGGGGCCATTGGCCTCCTGTTCACCTGGGCACACCTGGGCACACCTGGGCACACCTGGGCTCATGTTCAGCTCCCGCCACCAGCTCCCCCAGGTCCTTTTCCACCTTTCCAACCACTCTTCCCCCAGCCTGGAACATTCCATGGGGCTGCTGTGACCCAAGGGCAGGACCCAGCACTTGGCCATGTTGACCCTCATCCCATGGATCCAGACTGTCCACATCCCTCAGCAGAGCCTTCCTGCCCTCCAGCAGACCCACATCCCACCCCACTGGGTGTCCTCTGCAAACCAGCTGAGGGTGACCTCAATCCCCTCCTCCAGGTCCTTGATAAAGATATTAAACAGGGATGCCCCCAAGACACCTGGGGAGCACCACATGGGGAAATCTTGGCTGGGTAGCACTGGCCTTGACCAAGGTGGCTCATTCCTGCTGGGAACTACATCCCACTTATTTCATTTGCTCAGTCTTACCTGTTCCTCTTAACCCATCACAGAGGGCCCTTCTCGTGGCATCAGCAGGCACAGGACACAAGGTGCTGTAGTAGTGGTGCAGCCCAGCATGAGGCAGGAGCAGCAGAGGGGCAACAGGGGACCTCTTGCTGTTTGTGTACGGAACATTCTGAGTGCTGGAAAGCAGCTGGAGGTATCCAAACGTGGGGAATACATAACTGGGATTTGTGTCTTTGGCTGGCAGGGCCTCTCCCCGATTTTTCAGCATTGCTGTGGTTCACATGATGGAGGAAATGCTGGATTTCGGGCCACACTGCGCATTTCCTTTGATCCTTTTTATATCGTTTCCCAAACGATTATTCCATATTCTTTGTTTCAGCTGTGATGAGAAAAAAATCGGTGATTGAATCATTTCCCCTTATCTTCAAGTTATCACATCAAGTGCTTGCCCAACTGTCTCAGAAATGACTTACTGCATCCAGTTATTGTGCTGGGGGAGGCTGTGGGTGGTTATTTCAGTGCATACAGGGGTTTTTTTCACTATAATTCTCCTTTTCAACCATTTCACAAGCTCTCCAGAGCGGGGAGGTTCCCAGCCTCCCACTGACTTTGCTAACAGCCCAGCCAGAGCCAGAGGGTTTCTATTTGCAGGGACTCCAATAATCCTCAGTTTGAAGGAGTTCCTGGCTGCCTCATTTTGCAGGAGATGAGAAAAACCAGTGGAGAAAAGAAGGATAGTGTAAAAGGTGGGAAGAGCTTGCCCGTGTTGTACAGGCAGGCAAAGGTGTTCCATAGCTGGCAGCAAATCACTGCCTGAGCCTTGTCTTCGACTCCAGGGAGGAGGGAAACATCACATGTGGCATCAGGGCAGAGGAAACTCTGCCTTTATGTTTCTGCTCTTCCTTTTCAGGGTATTTCTGAAGCGTTGGAGCATTTTCCCTGCCAAGCAGCTCCTCACATCACCCCACAGCAGGCATTGTTTGTGGCTGTGGTTTGGGAGAACGCAGGAGAAATAGGAGATTGAGCTATCCCTCTGGAGCAGCTTGCTCGTTTTCCTACTTAGCTCATCTTAAAATCTCCTTTGGGGGGTTTCCATTCCCTTTATTTCCCCCCTCCTTTCTCCAGAGGCTTATTTGCTCTAGTGCTCCTCCCAAATCATTTGTCCCACGTGTTTGCCACCCTGTGCACCAAACCCTTCCAAAGCTCTGCAGTCACATCCCTCAACTTTTTTAATCCTCCCTGGGCACCTTTGTAAACAACTGGTGTGTCCATCCTCTTTCCTCCTGGCTCGGAGAGATCCCATCCTCACTCTCCTGGAACAGCCCCTCAGCATCCCAGCCTTCCTGGCTGGGCATTAAGCTAATGGTTGAAATTATTCTTCCTCAATAATGCCCTAATCCTTTCCCTTATCACCACAGCAGATTAATTTTCCCAAGCGCGGTTAGTCCCTCGTCTTCTCCCTAATTATACGGAGACAAACTGTGCTCCTGGATGAGCACAGGCTTGGAATTCCCATCAGGCAAAGCCCCAAAGTAAAGCCCTGGCTTGGAGAGCCCCTTCCTACGATCCCGCCTGCCTAAGCCAAGGCAAACACAGAGCATATTGTGTGTCAGCTCTAAATAGACTCGTCCCTCCAGCTGGGATTTGCTGACACTTCCCCATCATTTGCTAACAGGGATGGGCTGAATCAGCTGGAGGGAGGTGGTGTCAGTACCTTCCTCTGACCAAGGGCCATCCTGCCTGGCCGTGAATGTCCTGACTGGCCATGAAACCACTTCCCAAATAATGGCAGCGGAGCACAAGAGCTGACATATTTCTGCCTGGCAGATGCACAGTTGGACTGGGATCTTGCAGAGTCTTCACAGCTTAATTACAAGCTGATGATGGTGTTTGCCACAGCACAGTTGTCCTTACACTTCTTTCTTTAATTTGTCATATTAGCTCTTGTTCCCATTAGCAGCTGAACGGTCCATTACCCTCCACCCTCAGCCCCAGGGGTGGCACCAGCAGCCCTGGGATAAACTTGGTGCCAGAGCAGCCCCAGGAGCTCAGAGCTCTTTAGGAAAGCCAAGCCAGCCCTTGCATTTCCCTGGGTTAATATCCCACCACAGAAAAGCATAACCACGGAGCGTTTACTCTGCAGGGCCTTAAGGAACCACTTTACGGCGTCGCTCACCTGAAAGCCCACACCGGTCCCTCCAGGCTCCTTCTCTTTTACCGAGCCTATAATAGGAATTCCATTTCATTTTTAAAGGGCTGCCTTCCTACGAGCCCAGGAACCGGTCCAAGGTCTCTGGTAAATATTTACCGGTGTCCTCCCGTGTAAAGACTAAGCATCTTAAAGGCTCTGCAGGCCAAATTCACTCGCAGTTTATCCCTGTGTATACACGGAGTGGTCCCTGCACACGCAGCTGGCCAGAGCCAGGCGCCGCTCCCGGCTGCCTCCCAAAGTCCTCTGTTTGTGCTCCAGCTTTCCCTGTGGGAGCGGGGTTGGATGGGAGGAATGGTTTCACACCGTGGAAGAGTTCATCTGCCGGGAGGAGCTCTGGGTTTCCCTGGATCTGAGCGAACCAGCATGTGGGAAAATATCCTCCCCCCCCCGAATTAAAATCCCAATCAGCACTGTCCTGATTTTTAACGAGCACTCAAGATGCAATAAATCCCTTTCTCTTCTCTGTTTTTTCCCCACTTAAAATGACCCCTGTGGATGGTGAATCAAGCACCAATGCTCACGGTGCAACCACAACCAGCAATGCCTGTGCCAACGTGGAGAAATTAATATACTAATCTCATAAAGGTTGTTAAATATCAACTTAAGCTGCTGGGAATGGATTATGGACTCAGGAACTAATCACCATTTTTCTTTAACTGACTGGTAAAATAGGAGAAATACGTCTGGTGGGGGGGATCAGTGTTCCATTACTAAAAGGCTTGAGTGCCATGAGAATGTTTTTGGGCTCCTGACACCTCGTTAAGTTATTTAACAGCATCCCAATTTATTTGCCTGTCCAGTGCCCAGAAAAAAAACTAAGCAGAGAAAGAGAAAAATCAAACCAGGCATTATCAGGCTCCCAGCAGGAAAGGACACACCAGGGACGTGCGAAATGTGGAATAATGAAGTGAGTTCCAACACGGAGCATCGTTTCATTCCAAACCTGTGTGGGAATTCCACAGGCTATAAATATGCCATTGTCACCTGGTTGTGATGGGCACAGAAGGTGCACCACGGCCTGGGCTGACTTCTTCACATCTTGGCTCCAGAGCAGAGGGGCTGCAGCCCTTGGACCATCTCCGTGGCCTCCTCTGGACTCGCTCCAGCAGCTCCACATCCTTGTGATGTTCCCCAGAGCTGGAGGCAGCACCTGAGGGGGCAGAGAGGCAGAATTCCTGTGGGATCAGCCCAGGGCATGGGGGGTTCCTGGGCTGGGTCATGTCCAGCCTCTCCCCCTCCAGCACCCCCAGGTCCTTCTCCAGGGCTGGTCTCCATCCACTCACCCCCCTGGCTGTGTTTGTGCTGGAATTGTCCCAGCCCAGGTGCATTTGGCCTCACATTCCCATGGACTCACCTCTCCAGCCTGTCCAGGTCCCTCTGGATGTCGGGGGCTGCCCCTCCACCTCCACACACGTGATGACTCAAACCACCCACCACATTTCTATTTATTATTCCTTTTTAGCACGCAGTAATGGGTTTTAAACTAAATAAAAAGTTCCAAATGAAATGTTTTCTTTGCCAAACGGAGAAGTAGAGACATGACTTAGCTGTGGTCCCCTCAGCAAGGCCGAGAGCGGGACAAGAGCCATTATGCTGTGATTGCCGTGCAGGTAATAAAAGAGTTTTATAGGTAAAGGGCTGTGCAGTGCAAAGCCAAATTATTGCTGAGCAGCCTTGGAGCCTGGTAAGGCTCTTTCTAAAAACAAACCATTAACATATGCACAATTAGGCTGAATTGTTATGCCACAAGCAAAATGCAATCCCGTCTTGAAATATCTAACAGCCTTTTAATTCGAGAAAGCCAGCGGGGGGAAAATGTGTTAGCATTAAAGGAATGTGTTTTTTTAATCACAGCTAAAAATAACATTTATATAACCACCTACCCTGACATTTCACATCAGCAAGTGGCCAGAACCGCCTCGCTCAGCTGTATTAAAATATGCAAACGCGATGGGGTTTTGGCAGATTTTGTTTCCTGAAAAAGAATTGCAGAACTCAAACTTTGGAGGCACCGGGGAAGCCAAAGTGGGTTCCTGCTCTGGTTAAAACACGTCGTATGAAACACCTCCTTCAGCAGGTCAGTTATAGCCACTGCCTGGAGAGTTCAGTCATGGAATCCCAGAATGGTTTGGGTGGGAAGGGACCTTAAAGCCCATCCACTTCCAACCCTGACACCTTCCACCAGCCCAGGGTGCTCCAAACCCTGTCCAACCTGGCCTTGGGCACTTCCAGGGAACCAGGGGCAGCCACAGCTTCCCTGCCCAACCTGTGCCCATGGCAGGGGGCTGGAATGAGGTGATCTCTCTGGATGATCACAGGTAAAAAAGGAAACCAGGTATTTGTGGGTCTGTGAGGAAGACTTCGGAGCAGAGGGTGAATGAAGACCAGAGTCCATTGCACCTCTGTAGGACAATGCTGCTACAATTATGGCTTCTGGTTCCAGCCCTTGTTCTTCTGCTCCAGCCAGGACAGTGCAGGATGTTCTCCAAGAACTTCTACAGATATTCTTTGGGAACATCTACATATGGGAAAACTGAAATGGGAATTCTGTGGTTTCAAAGAAATACCCAGAAACCCAACTGCCATAAACGAACTTGTAAGAACTTTCCCTTGTGAAATGAGGCTTTGAACTAAAACAGCAGGTTTAGTTTGGATATTGGGAAGGAATCCTTCCCTGGGAGGGCAGGCAGGCCCTGGCACAGGTTGGGCAGAGAAGCTGTGGCTGCCCCTGGATCCCTGGAAGTGTCCAAGGCCAGGCTGGACGGGGCTTGGAGCACCCTGGGCTGGTGGAAGGTGTCCCTGCCCATGGCAGGGGGTGTGACAAGATGGTCTCTGAGGTTCCTTCCAGTCCAAACCATTCTGGGATTCCATGATTCATATCCAGGGATAAGGAGCAGCAGTTGGACCTCCAAACTGCAACTTGTTGCTTGAAGCCCCTCTTGGGGCAACGCTGCCACCTCCAAGGAGAATTTCTCAGCTCTCCTCATCCCCTGCTACTCCCTACAAATCGTATTGATACTGCAGTTATGTAAACATGCATTATTTATCTCCTCTGGCTCTTGGAACTGGATGAGTGCTCCTGGATTTCCATTATTCCGTGTCTAAATTAATCATGGACCATAAAATCAGTCACCATTTAAGCGATATGGGGGGAAAAAAAGAGATGTAAAAATAGCATTCATGGTGTTGGGACTTCACGCCGTGTTCCCTGGGTAGTAACTATCCAGGCATCCTGCTTTTTCCTCCAGGCCTGTGAAATATTCATTGCTTTCTTTAAACGGGGAAAAATTCTCTGACAATTATCTGTCTCCTCAAGAGAAAGTAGCTCCCTGAGCCAGTCACTGACTCCCCCGCCAAGGGGGAGTGTGGCAGCATCTCAGCCCTGTGCAGCATCCTCTGCTGGCTCGTGTCACATGTCACAACCCTCTGGCCACTGCATCCCACAGCAGCATGGGGACAGGGATCTCTTGCTGGGGACAGCCAGGAGCCTCCAACGCGCTTCTGGGAATTTTGCATGGAACTGACAACAGAATCCTGCTGGGAACACCAAGGGCTAACAGGGAGCTGCGACATGGGGAGCTCCAGGAGGGCTTCGACACCCTGCTCTGTGAAATGGTGGAGGTGGCAGATCCCTCCTGGTTGTTCCCATGAATTATCACTGCTCCAAAGCCAAATGGTCCATGCCATCCCCAAGCCCGTCCCTCAGGGACAGCAGGACCCTCCAGCCAGTGTTTCCCAGCACTCAGCATGCTCCCTCCTGCTCCATTTGAACCAGTTGTCTCTGCTTTGGCCGTGTCCAGTGCTGGTGGGATGTCATCCCTCTGCTCCCATCCCAGGAGCAGCATGAGCCGGGGATGGACACAAGAGCCGTGGTGGGAATGGAGCTCAGGGTGCTGGGATTCAGCTCCAGACACTTCTACCCCATCCACCTCAGGCCATCCCGGGTGTTTTAAAGCATTCCCAGCCTTCCCACCCAGAGAAGCTGTGGCTGCCCCATCCCTGGAAGTGTCCAAGGCCAGGTTGGACAGGGCTTGGAGCACCCTGGGCTAGTGGGAGGTGTCCCTGCCCATGGAGGGAGAGGAGCTTTAAGGTCCCTTCCCACCCAACCTGCTGAGTTACCAGCCCTCAGTGAGATGTGTTTTCTTATTGTGATGCCCCTCATGCTTCAGCAACAGCTGGATGACTTCACTGGAGCCTGGGTCACACCAGATGGCAAAGCCACCCATCACCCCCACGCCACCAGGAGCCTCCTCATGCTCCTGTAAGTGAAGGAGCAGCTGCTCCTGAAGGAATATCCGGGTGATATCCTGCAATATTCCGCCTTGCTCCACTCCAGCTAATAATAACTGGCCTTGCTTCCCCTCGAGAGAGAGCGGCGTGGCTGGAAGGAGGAACTTCTCAGAGCTTTAAATAACCTCCTGGATTCCCCCTCTGGACTTCTGCTCCAGCTGGGAGCAAGCTTTCCTGTTTGTTTGTTTGTTCCTTTTTCCTTGCCACGATTGCAGAGAGGAAGGAATCTGGCTTTTACCTCCCTGAAGACCTTGGAGGAGAAGGGTCTGGACTAGGAGAGCAATTACTCAGCACTGCAGGCTTTGGTGGAGATGAAAGGTCAGGGCACTTCTACTGGTGGTTTTTATTCTGGGCTTCCACAGGGTCAAGGCTGATGATAAGCACATGTTAAAATCCACTTCTCCAAAGCAGATCACAGTCCCAAACGTGGCCATGAGAAACCAAGGGCCTGAAAGTCCAAGGAAAGCATTATTAACCCTCTATTTTCTCCTGACTTTATGGATAAAAAAGTCTCTGGACCCAAATTCATTCAAAAAGGCAGGTGGAGGGTGGTGGTGGGACCTCTGCCTACCAAGCTCTTCCTCAGAAGCTGTGCTTTTGGGTTTTAACCAAAAATCCCTCGAGCTGCCTCTCTCCTGGAGGGGTTGGCTCCTTCCCCATCCAAGTCAGTGCTCTGGGGGACTCAATGTGTTCATCAGATGTTTCTGAAAAGCAGCTCTGACATTCCCTTGGCACGGGCTGGAAATGAGGAGGCTGCAGAAAAGACAGAAAAGAAGGTTTTGATAAATAATGAGCCAACAATTAGCCCAGGGGTAGGACAGGCTGACCATCCTGGGGTAGGACAGGCTGACCATCCTGGTGTAGGACAGGCTGACCATCCTGGGGTAGGACAGGCTGACCATCCTGGGGTAGGACAGGCTGACCATTCTGGTGTAGGACAGGCTGACCATCCTGGGCCATCCCTTGCTTGTGGGCAGGATCTGACCTCTCCTCTCCCATGTCCCCCACACCCCTTACTGCTCTCCATCCCAAGGTCAGCCGAGGTTTTCCTTTCCACCACACTCCAACATCTTCCTGGGGGTGACATTCCTGGCTCCATGGTGCTGGAATGAGCTGTTTCAGCAGGGGGGACAGGCAGCAGCCCTGGGGCTCGGGCAGCCCCTGCCTCCCTGACCCCAGGATGCTGCACCTCCAGCGCTGATGGATGGTCTCGCCCTGGAGAGCCCCAGGCTGAGCTTTGCCAGATGTGAGATTAATTTATTGCACCTGTCCAAACAGTAAGTATTTCTGTTTCACTGGAATTACAGCGTGGTGGAGAGGGCTGGGTGTGCCCACACATGACCTTGGCCCAGCCTGGTGGGTCTGTGCCCCCCGGGCCAAGGGGACACACCAAGCATCGCTCTTAATCCCCAAGATGAGACGCAGCAGAAAATGCAGTTCCTTGGACCAGGAGGCTGAGCCAGGGGAAAGGATCCAACCTCTGCCTCAGCTGAATGGGGAGCACCAGCAGAACAGCTCGTGTTCTAATTAATAAGGGAATAATTTGGCGTGGAGCATCCTAATGCGGAGGATTTTACACTGCGGCACTTGGAGGGACTCATCCTGCAGCATGAGAGCAGCAGGGAATGCTTCCAGCAGCAAGGCACAGGGACAGGGATGTGCACCCAGGGAATGCTTCCAGCAGCAAGGCACAGGGACAGGGATGTGCACCCAGGGAATGCTTCCAGCAGCAAGGCACAGGGA
>JAWWTY010000160.1:1447559-1461213 GCA_035222235.1 Margarornis squamiger | reverse complement strand
CTCTCCAGCTCTCCTGGAGCCCCTTTAGGCACTGCAAGGGGCTCTCAGGTGTCCCTGGAGCCTTCCCTTCTCCAGGTCACCCCCCGCAGCTCTCCCAGCCTGGCTCCAGAGCAGAGGGGCTCCAGCCCTGCAGCATCTCCATGGTCTCCTCTGGACTCTCCAGCAGCTCCAGGTCCTTCTTATCCTGGGGTCCCCAAATCAGGGTGCTGCACTGCAGGTGGAGTCTCATGATTATACCTGGAGTTTTCCTTCTGGTTCAGCAGTTTGTGAGAGGAGAAGAAAGAGGAAACCACCAATGTTTAGAACCCCCAAAGTATCTCTTGGCACTCACTAGACCTGCAGAGCTCATCCCACAGAACGTGGTGCTGCACGGGGACAGCAGCAGCTCTGCAGGCTCCAGCTCTCCTCTGGCTCAGGAAAAGAGCCTCAGAAAGAAGGATTTAACAGCTGTTTTCTGTACTTGCTTCCCCTCAGATGTCACATCTCCCTTTGGGTCCTCATCTCCCAGCAAGTCTGGTCTGTATTGTGCAGAACATCTCTAAAATCTGCCTTATGCCCCAGCCTTCCAGCTCCTTTCTGCCCAAAAACTACCCTTTGCAGATCCAGGATAATCATGTCCATGAGGGTTTTTCCCCTTTAAATCCTGCAATGAGACTAATCCAGCAGGGGATCCATCTCAGAGGATTTGTCAGCTGCAAAAACCCAGCCCAGATGAGGCTCAAAGAGCGTGAAGGGAACCTTGAAATACTTTCAGCTGTTCAACACCCTGTGCCCAACCCCAACACCCAGAGCCGTGGGAGGGCACAGGTTGGCAGCTTTGGAGAGTACCTTTGCAGCCCAAAGGCTGGTAAATCCCTCAGGGCTGGAGGTGTGAGATAGCTGAGATTCCCCAAAAAATATGTGTGAAGTGTGTTGCACATTCCCATTTCCTTCTCTCTTCATTTTCCGTGGTATTTCGGGTCTCCGGGGCAGGTTCCCCTTCCCAGTGCAGGCTGTGGCTCTGCAATGGGGGAGGAAGATATTTCTGGGTGTTTTGGGGCTCCTCTTTGTGTTGCTGGGCTGGATGGTGGTGCTGGTACGTGCCACAGGGAGCTGGGCATCCCTGACCCCTGGCACAGCCTCATGGCTTGACAACAGCACCAAAAAGCCTTGCTGAAGCTGTGAAATTTCCCAGCACAGGGAGAAGGGATGTCCCCAGTCCCAGTGTCTCCCCTCTGACAGGCAGCAGGCGTGCTCTGGGTTAGCTCTGGGGGTAAAACCCACTGGGGAGGGTGTGGTGGGAGGGATGCACAAATGAGGGAGCGAGCTCTGCCCAGGGGATGCTCCAAGCTGGTGGCTGGAGCCACTGGAGGGATGTTCATTGGCACTACAAGACCTTGGATCAGAGGTCCAAGGCTTACAATAACTTCAGCAGGGCCGTCTCCATGCCCTGGAGGTTCCTGAGATGTCCCTCCAGCTGTCAGGAGCCCACGAGCAGCCAGAGGGCAATCCCCGGGCACAGTTATTAGACGCGAGAAAAAAAGCTGCTCATCCTGGTTTTACTGCAACGATGGATGAGTGTGGGGCCAAAACTGCCACCCAACAATAAAAGCAACTCCTGGGGCAAGCACAGCCCAGCAAGGCTGTGCCCATCTTGAAGACGGGCCAAAATCACGTTATAACATTAAACAATGCATTAGACAAGAGCTGAATTAGATCAGGCTCAACAAAATGGATCTTAGGAGAGTTTCTCCTCCAGGTCTTCCAGCACAGCTTGTTTCCTGCCTGATCCTCGTTCAGACCCCAATCCTTTACACTGAGAAATGAGACTTTGAATATCCATTGCCATGATATCATGGAATCATGGAATGGTTTAGGTTGGGAAAACCTCTAAGACAGGCAGGGGAAAAGCAGCGCTGCTTGTGGGGCTGAGAAGGCTCCTGCACACCAGTGGTTTGGTGGTTAGAAAACTTCCCCCTGTAGCAGGAAACACCGGTTGATGTTCCCCCCTCCACCCTCTGGACATGTTCTGGATATTTTTAAATTGTGTTAAAATACCGAGAGGCAGCGGAAATGAGTTGAAGTGGGGAGGGAGCTGATGGAGAGCAGGGTGAGACAGCACCGTGGCTCTGTGTGATGTTATCTGGCACAGCTCCTGCTGCTGCTTTGGGAGCACCACATGGCTGGGACAGCAGGGAAAGAGCCGTGCCAGGCTCCTCACCCTCAGCCCTGGCTGGAGGGGCCGTCCCACACGAGCACCACCCTGCAGGTGGAGGTTGTGTGGAGTTTGTGGGAGCCTTGCACAAACTTTTTAATCCTTGTGTCTTCGAGGTGGACACCAGCCCTCCCTCAGCAGTAACTGCGTGCTTTTCCAGCATTTATCTGCCTTGGATTGCCTCTGGCAGGAGCCCCATCAAATTGCCTCTTCGCCGAGAGGATGTCGTACGTCTTGAGGCGCTGCAGGGGTTAATGTGATGTGTAACCAATGTAAGATATATTTAATGATCTCTGAAATTGCTTCTGTGAAGCATCCCCATAACTGCCACAACTCGATTTACTACAGATCCTGCAAATAACAAATGTAATTACTTTGGAATCAACATAATATTAGGTCAGACAGGCTGATATTCCCTGAGTTTGCTGGAAACTTAATATAAATCTGAAGCAAGTGCCTATCTCCAGTCATATTCCCAGGCTGTGCTCTCAGACACAACATCCAACATGGCTTCTCTGGAAAAATGCTGAAGAGCCAGAAGGCTGCAATGTTAATTTTTGCCTTATTAAGGGCCCGTCGCTACCCCAGGAGATGCACATTTGCATCAGCAGGTTAGAGCCCCGAGCTGTGGTGCTGGTTTCGCTGTGTTAGTCACCTTCAGCAGCACAGGCAAGGGCTGGGCTGTTGTTCTCAGTCCTTGACAACCCTCGTTGTGCCTCCTGAAGGACACCCCGATGAGGAAGATAAACACCACTGGATGATGGGAATGCTGATGCCCACGGCATCCCCGGTGCTCCCTGCAAGTTGGCTCCCAGTTAATCCCAGCAAGGTTTGGGTCATCAGTGCTCGTCAAGGCTAGGAAAACCTGGATTTTGGGAGCATCTCTCTTTCCCATTTCCCTCTGCAACCCAAGGTTTTAGTGCTTTCCCAGCTCAGGCTGGTGGTGCTGGTCTGTTTAGGAGGGGACGATGGTGGTGGTGGCAGGTGGACCCTGGAGGGAGAAGATCCTCTGAACACTGAAAAGCTGTGTGGTAGCTGGAGGGATAATTGCTGGAGAGTGTCTGTATCCCAAACCTTCCTGAGAAGATTCACCTTGCCAGGAGGCAGCACATCTCTGCCAGCTGGGCTCCTGCACGCCTGGCTGGCTCCGGGGTCACACAGCGTCCTCCCTTGGAAGGGCACGAGGGAAAAGCTCCTCTTTAACATCCAGGGAGAGAAAGGAGCTCCACTGCCTGTGTGCTGAGCTGCTCCAGAGAGAACCATGGAGTCAGTAGGGTTGGAAGAGCTGTCTAAGGTCATCGAGCCCAACCACTAACCCAGCACTGCCAAGGACACCCCTTGTGACCCCAAGTGCCACAGTCTTTGAACACTTCCCAGGATGGTGATTCCACCATTCCCTGGGCAGCCTGTTCCAGTGTCTGACCACCCTTTCAGTGGTCCTTATACCATATATACCATATATCTGGGTCCATACACCCAGATGTGGGACTTCATAATGAGCACAAATGCACAGTGATAAGTGCTGAGCTCTCCTGCCCCATCCCGGTGCTGCTGGTGCTGGATACGATCCCTGTGCAATTCCCTAAAGCCTCTGCTCTCCCAGGCAAGCACAAGGCCAGCTGATGCCTCCCATTTTCCAGGCAGGAACAAAGGTTTATGCTCCCCAAAGAAGACCCAGGGCCGGCACCGCACACGCCGTGACAGGCGAGATAAAGCAGACAAAGGCTCGGGGAGCTCTCGCCCTGCAGTGCTAATAAATAAGGCTCTCACAGCCCCTCAAGTGGAGGAACACGCCGGTTGGTTCAATAAAACAGGCTATAACGAGAGATTTATACAGAATATATTGGATTTATTCATCGAGGAGCGTGCAGCTCGGAGCAGGGATGGTGTTTGCTGCCCCAGGTCCTTCCCCACCAGCAGCACATCGGTGGGGAGGGGGCTCAGGGGCTCAGATCCTGCTCCCAACAGTGCTGGCTGCAGGCACATCACAGCAATACAGATGTGTGGGGCTCTTCTGCCTCCAGCAACGCAGCTCCCAAATCTCCCAGCCAGGTTGGCTTCAAATGCATTGAAAAACAAAAAAAAAGAATGACAAACCAGCAATTTTTGGCAGTAAACACTCCGCTGAATTTCCCAGCACTTCCAGGGCCCCCTTCGCTCACTTCCTTAGCCAAAATATTCCTGCAGGACACAAAAAGACAGGTTTAAATGGCTCAGAGTATGGTTTAGACTAAAGGTGGCTTAGAATATAATTGTAGGGTGCTTGCTGTCACCTGAATTGGGGCTCTTTGGGGCTTGTCTGAAAGGCTGAGACACACATGGAGGGGCATGGCCATGGGGGTGTATAATGTATATGTATATATATGCTAATGGATCAGGGCAGGTGACCCTGGTGTCCATCCAGAGTCCCAGCTGACCTTCTCTTCTGTCTGCCAGCCCAGCACCATGACCCTAATAATGAGTCAAATTAGCTTAAATTTAGTGTGTCCTCATAATAGACCTGGAAATTTTATTTGTTTTCTTTTCCTCTATACCTGACAAGCAAATACTTTGCAAGTACTGTGGGCATTGCAACCCAAAATTCCTACTTGTGAGAGAACTTTCCAATTATCATGGTGATTATCTCCAAATGACCTGACCAGAACACCCAACCCACAGCCAGTGAATGCCTCAGTGCCCGTATCAAAACATGGAGAAGGTTTAATCCGCTCCATCCCAGGGCTCTTTTCCTGGTAATCCCATAACCATATGTCACACACGGAGTTATCCAGGAAATTCGGCTTTGCTTGGCCGCTCCTCCTCTTTATCACCAGATTACATCCAGTGAAACCCTGGAAGGTCGGAGCCAGCCTAAAGCTCATGAAGAAGAAGGTCAGGAGGGCAAGGGGACAGGGCTGGGTGTCATGCCAGGAGCCGGGGAAGGAGCCGCAGCGCCGGGTCCCTCTGCACAGCCAGGGGGATGCGGCGGCGGCGTAATGCAAAATGCATTAAGCTGTCAAAATGAAGATCCTGTCTTCAATCACACCAGGTCCCCCAGGCCCCCATGTTAAATATTACATCAAGACATTTCCTGTCTGGCACTTAGGGGGAGGGAAGAAAAAAAAAAAAGGAAAAAAAGGGAAAAAGCCAAAAGGAGGAAGGTGCCTTGCCCTCGGAGCGTGGGGCTGTCCCAGCGCCGGCATCGCCTCCTCCGTGACACAGGGTCTTGTTCTGGGGGAGATTTCTCTCCTTTTCCCTCCATAAATGCAGTTGGTCAGTGAGAAAAATTCTCAGGCCACCCTGCCATTCTGCTCTGAGTGGTTTGGGCTTCGCTGAGCCCCCTTGGGCCTGCAGAGAGCCCCAGTGTCATATCTATGTGGCCACCAAAGCCTCTCACCTTAAATAAGCCCATCACTGAACATCCTTCTCCTTTCCTTCCTCCTAAATTGGCTACCTGGGGATGCTTGGAGAACTTAATCTGAATTAATTTCTAAAGTGGATTAGTTAAACTTCATTAAATTCTGGTGTAGACAGCCTTTTTCAGAATTAAGGTGGCCTTAATTGAATTTACTCGGGAGCTTAATTTACTTCAATCAGCTCCTCGTGCCCTCCCAGGGACAGCCCAAGCAGGCAAGGTGAGCTGTCAGCACGGGCAGGATGCTCAGGGCCAGCCACCCTGCTGCTGCCCCCTCACCACCACCATGCCACCCCAAAGAGGGGACAGGAATGACAGAAAATGTTTGAGCAGTAAGGCCTCCTTAGGCTTGAAAGGTTGGTTGAGAGCCCTGAATTTCAGCTCCGGTGTTTCCAGGGTTCGTGGTGGCCTGTGTGGCATTCCAGAATCCCAGAAAGGGTTGGCTTGGAAGGAACATTAAAGCCCATCCAGTGCCACCTCTGCCATGGGCAGGGACACCTCCCACTAGCCCAGGGTGCTCCAAGCCCCGTTCAACCTGGCCTTGGACAATTCCACGGATCCAGGGGCAGCCACAGATGCTCTGGACAACAAATGTTCTTCCTAGAAAGCACTAAAATGTGTCCCACCCCTCTCCTCGAGGCCATAATTTAATTTAACAACAAGTGCTGGGAGAAAGACAGACACTTCCCACCAATCCTGACCACCACCAACCCTTTCTCTCCTGGTACAGCATTTGTACCAAGTTGTAAAGCCCCTGATGAAGGTATCCAGGAGCTTTGACACCACCAGAGACGCTGCTTGCCCAGAACCATTGTGGAAAATGGAAAAGCAATTGCAGGGAACTGGCCGAGCAGCAGAGATTAGAGGCTGCTTTGTGAGCAGCTTTACCTCGTTGTCACCGGGTTTGTCTTTAATGAAAGACTAAAAGAATAATGTCACAGAAGGCGCTGATAAAATTGAAAAGATCCATCAGATTAATTACCAGGCTTAGAGGAGCTTGTCCATTTATTAGAAACAAAAGCCTTGGGCTGCTTGCTATTGAGATTATGACATCTTCCCTCGTCCAGTATTTCCACTTGATCTTGTAAAACCAATTCATGGGGCTGGTGGAAAGTCAAAGGGAATTTGCATGGAGCCCTTCCTGGCTGCCCTCTGGGGATACTCTCTGGATGCTCCCTGGATGCCCCCTGGATGCTCCCAACCTGCACCACCCTGCAAAGCTCATTAGAATCACCGCTCACCTTCACCCTTTTAGCCTTTTATTGAAGCCTTGCGAGCCAGTGCTGGCTGCTTTCCAGTCCTCACACAGCCCTGCCTGTGCACAGCACGTCCTGTTTGAAATGCTGCATCAATATTTATCATAACTTTTCAGAATGAGGAATATTTTCATCTTAAAACACCTTCCTTGCTGGGGCGAGATTAAATAAATGCATAACTAAGAGATCCAGGCAGTGAACGTTTTCACCACGTGCTCTCATTGATTCAGCAAAGGCAAAGGCAGGCAATACTGGGGCTCCAGACTCTAAACCAGTGATTGGAAATTAAAATCGTCTGTCAGCTCACCTAAAGCTTTTGAATCCACACGTTGCAATTTCCTTTCTGACCCTACTAAAGAGCACGATGTTAATAACACAGCCTAAGCTTTGTAATGTCATCACCTAAACTTCCCAAAGGGGTCCAGCTCTGCGTGTCCCCTGAGCATGTGGCCTTGTCCAGCTGAGCCCTGAGGGGAGCAGGGTGGTGGGACCCCATGGGACACCCTGCTCCAGGTCCTGGATGGAGCCAGGGGTAGTCTCTTCTCCCAGGTAACAGGGACAGGACAAGACAAAAGAGTCTCAAGGTGTTGCCCAGAGAAGCTGTGGCTGCCCCTGGATCCCTGGGAGTGTCCAAGGCCAGGTTGGACAGGGCTTGGAGCAACCTGGGCTGGTGGGAGGTGTCCCTGCCCATGGCAGGGGGTGGCACTGGGTGAGCTTCACTGTCTCTTTCAACCCAAACCATTGTAGGATTCTGCGATTCTATAAAATGAGATTTTAAGTTTTGAGAAATCAAATAACTAAAACCTGATAGAGCTCATACGACCCCAGAAGGATGTTTTCCTAAATTTCCCATAAACCTGCCGTTCTCTCCATGGCCAACCCTCCAGGAATGGTGCCTGCACCACCTTCTTCCTGACGAGTTCCAAAATTAGCACGCAGGAGATGCTCTGAACCTCCACCCCTTCACACGTCCTTCTAGCTGATTATTTCTCCTGGTCCATCACGGGTCAGGGAACTCAACACCACTTTCTTGGCAAGCAAGCGTTTCCCCTTGCAGACGGTGCACAGGGATGGAAAGCATCAGGAATGTCCCCTGGGCTCTGCTTCGGTGCCATTTCAGCCCAGCCCGGTTGCAGGGGCTGTAATTGCTTTGGGTTTCACGCCTCGTTGCGATGCTCTGCGACACAGCAGCGCACGGGTGAGCATTTTGGGTGCTTTCCCTGCGGCTGGCAGACCTTGCTTGAACCCATCAGCCGCAAATCCAGCTTCTCCTGCTCCTTCCAGCCCGGGAGCCGGCAGCGCTTCCAACACACCGAGGTGCAAGGAGATGCTCTGAGCTGCTGCTCCTGAACTGTGTCCCTAAATCTGAGCGTGGCTGGGGCTCCTGGCTCAGATAAACACCCCAGGACTGGTCATGCTTACACTGGTATAAGCAATAATCATATTTTTAACCTTCCACTGAGCAAACCTGCCATGTAATTTGCTAAATTTCCACCAAACACAACGGTGTGTGTGAAGGGGGGGAATCTAAGTATGGAAGCCACTGTTTTAATATAATTGGCCTTTTAGATTAAAAGGCTCTTGTAATAACCTTTTCCTAAGAAGCAGAAAAAGTCATAATTACAGAGCAGTCGCACATGACAGATAGATGTTCCAAACTGAGCAAATTAACTCTTCCCTGCTTTTCCAACAGAGAAATACTTCCCTGCCAGGCTGCAGTGTCAGGACACTCATTGATATTGTAAAAAGAAAAAGGCCAAAACCCCAAACTCACCCACAGCTCATTTTTAGTAACTTGGGGTTTCCCCTCTTTGCTTGGAAATCAATGGGTTTTTTTTTCCTGCTGGATTAAGTAGAATCCCAAGCTGGCTGTGTAAGCATTTATTTCAATATCCTGCCTATTGCCATCCATATATTAAACCTGACAGGAATCACTGTGCTCCAGAGGTGGAACCAGCTCAGCAGAGCTCTGGGGGGGTTGGGGCAGACCTGCTGCTTCCCACGCTCCCTGTAGTGCCCTGTGCTGCATCCCACGGCAGCTGAACACGGGGGGAAGGTTTAGTTGGATACTGGGGAAATTCCTTCCCGGAAAGGGCTGTCCAGCCCTGGCACAGCTGCCCAGGGCGGGGTGGATCCCCACCCCTGCAGGGATTTAAAAGCCATGGGGATGTGGCACTTGGGGACATGGTCAGGGGTGGCCTTGGCAGTGCTGGGGGATGGTTGGACTCGACCTTAGAGGGTTTTTCCAACCTCAAAGGTCCTGTGATTCCACAGCAAGGAATATAACGAGCTGCTGCGAAGGAATTGCTGCAAGGAGAGGATTCCTCACTGGGTTTTGCTGTAAAACAAACACCATGAGATCTCATCACAGCGACTCAAAGTGTTGAATGGAGACAAAAGCATTTGTTGGTGCTCTAAGACAGAGGAGGATGAAAAGCTGATGGTGCAGAGAGGGTTTATGATCCCCTTGTGACAGTGGGTGTCACACCAGCCGTGGGACATGAATTCACACCTGGGGCAGCACATGGTCTCCCACCAGGATGTCCTCAGCTCAGGATGCCTTCAGGGCCCAACAGCCACATCCTGACACGTTTCTGCTGGTTTGCCACCCAAATAAATCCCCCAAAGGCGCATCCTCTGCCCTCCTTTTGTCCATCACTGAATCGCCCGGGATGACTTTCCTGCCTTTGCCCTCCCCAACGCCGTGCCAGATGCTGTCACTCCACTGGGGGCTTGGAGCTCCTGCCTCAAACCATTGCTGGCTGGGGAGAGAGGGAATTTCAACACGACTTGACTGGCTCACAGCAGTGAATTGCATCCCTCAAACATTTAACACCCACAGCAGACAGGCACCACTCACACTCCTGCACCACCGTGCAGGAAGGAATCAGAAAATTAATATTTAAAATACACCCATCAAAATACCATTTTTTTTACCTGCTTAGCAATATGATAAAGGCACTTGTGATGCCCATTTCCTCTACACTCTCTTTAATTTTTATATATGGGTTTCAGCATTAAAAAAAAATGGAACCAGTAAATCAGCCCATTAATCATTCCAGTCTGGGAAAGGTCCAGTAAATCACCCAGGTTTTATATCTCTATTTTTTTGAACTTATGCCCAAGAGCCTTGAGACTGAGTCCATGTGCTATTAATTTGGGAACAGGCATTTCACATATTTGCGTGGTGACCTCAGCAGCGATTCCAGGCCCAGGTGTGGGAACCCCAGGGCTGTGGCACACGAGGAGATGAGGTGTGAAAACAAATGTGGGCATTTGGGATTCCTCTCACGGGGCCCCAGCGGTGCCCAGGTCGGAGTGATGGGCAGCCCACTGCCTGCTCACTCCCCTGGCTTGCAGGAGGCTGAAGAAGGGTGTTAAGAATAAAATAATCCAGGGGATTATTTATTTCAGTTAATTCAAGTGAGGGGACACCTCGTCCCACGTCACAGCGCTGGAGTTACTGGTAGCTCTGGGTTTGTGTGGGCAGCCTGGATGAGAGCTGGTACCCTGCTGGGTGCTGCCCTTAGGGTGATGTTTAGGGGTAGGAGCCAACTTGGCACAGGTGACATTAAAGCAGGGCTTGTCCCCAGAGCCATGCCTGTCATCAGCATCACAACCAGAGGCTCCAGCTGAGCCCTGCTTTGCCCTTTCCTCCCCTCCTGCTTAACGATCCACGCAGAGAGAATCCAATTAGGGAGGGGATGTGGAGGGCTTGCAGGGAAGCAGCTCCAGCCCCTTCCCTCGCTGACCTCCGGATTCCCTGGAATAATACAGAGCTAGCTCATTTCCAGCTCTCTCTGCTCCTCAGTGCTGGTGCTGACTGCACTGGGAGCATGGAAAACAGCATCCTCAGGGTGGAATATTGATCACTGATCAGTGCTCCTTTGAACCCACATGGCCTTTCCCCTTCCCAGCCTGTGCCAGCTCCCAGGAATGGCTGCAGCCCTGGAGGTACCAGGCCAGTGTGCAAAATCCACGTGGCTTTGGCTTCACTGGGAAGCTTCAAATACCATTTGATGGACTAAAACCAATTAATGGGTAGGGCTGTGAATTTTTTAGTCATTAAGAGAGAAAAAGACCCCTGAGGTCACTGAGTCCAACCATCACCACTGCCAGGTTCACTCACTGAGCCATGTCCCCAGGGCCACCACTGGCCCATGTCCCCAGGCACCTCATGGCTGGGACACTGGTGCCATTTGGACTCGAGGATCCCCATGTGTCCCTTCCAACTCAGCATATTCCATGACCTGTGGCACGGCAGGGCGGTCAGGATGTCTCCACCAAAATCACCACCACCGCTGCCCTGCAAGGATTCAACACCCTGGGGGCACAAAGGACCTCAAAGCAAAATTTGAGGAGTTTGAAGACCTCATTCGTCGCAGGCAGGCAAAGGCCAGGACCTTGAATGAGGCAATCCATGGAGAGGAGACTTGTCCAAGGGTTTGGAGGGTCTCCATGCCCACCACCCTGGGCAGCCTCCATCCCCAGCACCCCCTCCACCAGCTGCTCTGCCAGCCACGAGTGTGGGCTCCAGCCAGCAGGGATGAGGTGAATCCTGGGTTGCTGCTGGATGGAGCAGGGAGAGCCTGCAGTGCTGGTGGGGTCTGGCAGGGCAGAGCAGCAGAGCTGCTGGTGGGTGCACACCCAGCACCCTTGGCAGGGATTTTTGGAGCCCCCTTCAAAGCCCTCCCAGCCTAAAGGCTCAGGGACCTGGCAGAAGAGGCACAGCTCTCAGAACATTAAAATGCATTCTCTGCCACAGATTTTCATCGTTTCCCCAGTGTGGATTTGGTGCAAAACAAAGGGGATGCACACAAATGAGGGTAAGAGAGATATCAAGTGTCTGGGTTTATTTTTAAACCACTATTTTTTATATTGTTCCACGGTGTCCCTGTGCAAGCACAAAAAGGCTTTCAAAGGTGTGTCTGGGGAGGTTTTCTAAAAGAGAAGAGCAAATTATTTATCACATATCTGCACACTGCACATTGTGGTGCCAGCAGGGCCGGGCTCGGGGCAGCAGAGAGAGGCTCCCAGCTGCTGACCCACAAACAGCCCAGCACCATCCCAAGGCATAAACCCCTCTGCTCTTGCACAGCCACAAAACAAGGACCCTCAGCTCTTCTCCCCTCCCTGAGCTGAGCATCTTCAGTATGGGATGAAGGATAAGCTGAGGCTGAACTCAGGAGGAATGAGGAATCAGAAATGCTAAGGCTGGAAAAGCCCTCCAAGTCCCACCTTCGAGTGATACCACCAAGCCCACTAAACCATGTCCCCAGGCGACACATCTCCTTGTTTTCTGGACACTGTGACTCCATCCCTGCCCTGTCTCACTCTCTGAATAGAGACATTTTCCCTAATATCCAACCTGAACCTCCTCTGGTGCAACTTGAAACCATTTCCCGTTCTCCTCTCTCTGGCAAATGTTCCACACGTTCAGCGAAGAGACCTCACTGAACAGCACCAAAGCAAACCAAAAATCTCTGCATGAAGGCACCTGGGCCTGCAGCTGTGTGTGACAGCAGGAAATAGGTTACCCTGGGATTACACCCAATTAGGCAGCAGGGATGGGAATGACTGCGTGGACAAACCAGGGATGCTTTAAAAACAAAGCAGCAAAGATTCCCCGCTCAGGTAATTGGAGCCAGTGTGGTGGAAGGAGGAGTGGTGCAGGTCACCAGGCACCTCCTGGGGATGGGGGTGCTGGGGACATAGGGACACGGCCAGGCAGCCCTAAAAATGCCCTGTGCTGGCTGAACTGTCAGGTGAATTCAGGGGAGGAGAGGGAAACTGGGTGATGGTTTGCTTTGCCTGCCCAGAGCTTGGCACGGGGCAGCAGCAATTCAGGCAGGCAGCCCCCAGGGAAGCACACAGTGAGCAAAAACTGAGACATCCATCCTGCCCAGGGCTGAAACACACCTTTATAGCCCAGGCAGCAGCAGCACAGGAAGGTGCTGGATGTGTCCCTGATTCCCCTGCATGCTGGATGAAGGCTTCTCCCCTAAGAGCACGAGCTGACACCAAGACACTGGACCTGGGTGCTGTGCACCCCCTTTCCTGGCTGGCACAACAAGGAGACACCTCATCACCCAAGGCAGCCCCAGCCCTCAGGAAGGAGTTCCCCACTCCTCCACAGGGACACTGAGGGGAAACATCCTGGGGATGGTCCTGTGGAGGTGCTGGAGCTGGACTGGATGGTCCTTTGAGGATCCCTTCCAGCTCAGTGTGTTCTGATTCTATGAAATCCTGCAGGGAAAGAGCCCCAGCCCAGCAAGGACCTGCCCCACACTGTGCTCCCCTTCCCCTGCTCCCTGTCAGCTCCCACAGCACATCCTTGATCCTCTGCTCACACTCAGCTTCGGGAACACCTCGGGAATGTCACATCCAGCCTGGGGTTTGAACACCCCCGTGAAGCTGCGGGATGTGACACAGGACAAGGAGCACTCAGAGCTGTGAAAAGGGAGCTCACAGTTATTGCACAGTGTAGGTGTGTCTATACGTTTCTGCCAGGGTTGAAAAAGCTGAGCACAGTAATTCTGCTCTGCCTACACATTCCTGTCCGTGGCAGAGGGAACTGTCATTGGAAACATGACATTTACTTGCCAGGCTTTTGCAGCAGGAGGAGCTGGAAGGCAGAGCTGGAGCGGGACCTTTTACACAGCCAGGTAGTAGCAGGATAAAGGGGGATGGTTTTAAACTGAAAGAGGGGAGATTTAGATCAGAGATTAGGAAGAAATTCTTCCCTGGGAGGGTGGGCAGGCCCTGGCCCAGGTTGGGCAGAGAAGCTGTGGCTGCCCCTGGATCCCTGGA
>JAWWTY010000160.1:1435025-1445195 GCA_035222235.1 Margarornis squamiger | reverse complement strand
ATCCAGGGGCAGCCACAGCTTCTCTGCCCAACCTGTGCCAGGGCCTGCCCACCCTCCCAGCCAGCAATTCCTTCCTATCCAATCTATCCCTGCCCCCCCTTAGCTCAGAACCATTGCCCCTTGTGGTTCTATCACCACAACAAACAGGCATCAAAATGCATCTTCCCTTCATAATGGATTTTTGCAGGAACTGCACTTTTCCGCTCCACAGCCCACGTTTCCCTTGTCAAATCCATAGAAAACATCCTTTTCCAGGAGGTTTCCACCTGCCCTGCACAGTTGTCAAGCAGAACTGGATGCAAACAGGCAAGATTTCCCTGGATTTATTGCCATCAAACAGCAGCAGAATTTAGCATACATTAAGAGCACGGGCTTTAAATCAAAGGAGCATTTCTTAATACATTATTTATAATGCATCAATTATTAATAGAGATAGCTTTTTCTCCCCTAATAAATTATTATAAACTCTGCTATAACACGCTGTACCAATATGTACTATATAAATAATGTGCTGTGTTTCGCTTTATGAGGACTTTTAAGCAGCTCACTGAGACATTATCGGTCACAGGTTTGGAAGTGTTGCATTCCCTGCAAGCTCAAGCAATCAAACCTCCTCAGAGCAAGTACTTTATTTGCTGAGAGACAGATACTTCAATAAATATCCTGATAAATATCGGTATCATTTACACTGCAGTGTGAATAAATGTATTTTTTGCATTACAGGAAATGGGAAACCTTTTTCTTTACACTTTAGCTGCTTTCTCTTCTTTGGTGCCAAATTTTCTCCTTCTCATTTCTTGGTGTATCTTCTGGTTTAATACTTCTCTCTATTTGCAGGTCCAGCACCAGAGACTTTGCTGTGGTTTGCCCTAATCCAGCCCTGTGGCTGCTCCTGGCTGGGTGACAGGGGCTTTGCTGGGGCTCTGGTTTTGGGTCCTCCCCAGGGCCCTGCAGAGCTTGGGGGTCTCCTTGTGAGGAGCAGCAGAATCTCCAGAACCAAAATGCAGGAGGATAAATAATTGCCAAAGCTGCCATGGGGAGGCACAGGGTCTGAGAGCTCCTCTCCCTCTTAGAGCCATGGAATGGTTTGGGTGGGAAGGGACATTAAAACCCATCTTGTTGCAAACCCCTGCCATGGGCAGGGACACCTTCTACTAGCCCAGGTAGCTCCAAGCCTCGTCCAACCTGGCCTTGGACACTTCCAGGGATCCAGGGGCAGCCACAGCTTCTCTGCCCAATCTATTCCAGTTGTTTTCCACCCTCCCAGCCAGCAATTCCTCCCCAATATCCCATCCAACCCTGCCCTCTGGCAGTGGGAAGCCATTCCCTGTGTCCTGGCCCTCCATGCCTTGTCCCCAGTCCCTCTCCAGCTCTCCTGGAGCCCCTTTAGGCCCTGCAAGGGGCTCTCAGGTCTCTCTGGAGCCTTCTCTTCTCCAGGAGAGCCTCCCCAGCTCTCATAATAAGCACAGGCAATGATAGTCCCAGAAAAATTCCCAAAAAACATACAATGATTCCTGGTGGGCTCAGGATGTAAGAACAGGATGTCTGAAAATCAGCACCTAAAATCCCAGGTAGCTACACCTCAATACATGGGGCTTTAACCCAGGAGAAAGGGTGACTTCTTCCCTCCCACAGCCACTCAGGCCGCCCTGTGAGCCCCCAATTCCACGGGAAGACCCACATGGAAACCTCCCCGAGCAGCTCCACAGGATGGAAAATTTACCCTCTCAAAGATCCTCATTAATTTCCTGCATAAACACAAAGGCTCAACCTCTACTTGGCCTAAATCCACACGGTCCCAGCGTGTCACTGAGCAGCTCCAAAGGCTCCAAAGTCCCCAGTATTCCTGTGCCGGTGGCGATTCCCGCTGGGAGAACCGCAATCAAAATTCAGCTTTTATCATCATATCAAAGCATGTTTGAGAGCCTTGTTTCCATTTTAATGCCTCTCTTCCCTTACTTTTAGTCATTTTGGGTTTAATAACACCATCTGCATTTTAAAGGATGAATGAATTCCCTGCTCTCAGCTCTCCTCCTGTGTGGAGCCGGAGCTACACGGAGATCCACGGTGTGGATTATAGACCTATATCCCAGAGGAGATGTGGCTGCTCCATCCCTGGGAGTGTCCAAGGCCAGGTTGGACGGGGCTTGGAGCAACCTGGGCTGGTGGAAGGTGTCCCTGCCCATGGCAGGGCGTGGGACAGGATGGGCTTTAAGGTCCCTTCCACCCCAACCATTCTGTGATTCCATGCTCCCTGTAACTCCTTGGGAGAGCTGCAGCTCTGGGGTCTCTATGACAATGATGCACAGGCCCAGGGCTGGCTGACTTTGTGCTCCTCAGTGTCTCCCATCAGAGAGGAATATTCCCCCTGAACTAATTTAGGAATCAGTCTCTGCCCGGCACAAACCCGAGCGACCTGGAATGTGTGACATCCACGAGCGCAGGGGCGACTCCAAGCAAAACATCCTCTTTTCCCAGTAATGATGCCCTCGTGCCTGGGGAGCTGCACAGGGCTGGGCATGGCACAGGACTCTCAGAGGTGGCTTTGGCAGGAGGAGGTGGCACAGCTGTGCCCAGGTGAGATGTGTGTGCCCCCCAGCTGGACATTAACCAACCCCCTGATGGTCCCGCCCAGACGACGGGTGTTCCTTCCTCTTGGCCATATTTTTAACCCAAACTCAGTGCCTTCAGGAGAACTCCAAGCCTTTCTTCTCAGGACTCGTTTCCCCAGCCTGCCCAGACCCCTGGGTTGCTTCCATTCCCCACAGAATTGAAGATGTCATGCTGAGGGACACCAGAGCAGTGCTGCTGCACAAACAGCAGCCTTCCAGGCTCTTGGCAAAGCTGCACTCACCCATTTAATCCATAAAAGCTGCGTACCTCAATCCATACAAATTTTGCCACATGGTCCTACTTTTCCTTTATGTACACTCAGCATGACCTTCCATGCTGGCTGTGCCCACGGCTGAGGGTTGAAACTTGGTGGTCCTTAAGGTCCCTTCCAACCCAAACCACTCCAGGATTCTGTGGTGCTTCTTTGCTTCCAACGGGAATGACTGAACTGGTTTTTCCAGAGCCAGGACCCCCTGGATACCATAGGTGGAAGGTGACATCCACCAGTGGTGATGGAAATCATTAAACTGGAGCAGTTTCCACAGGGCTGGTGGAGGATCTTGCCTGATAATGAAAGACGCCGGGAACTCAATTTGTTTTCCTTAACGAACAGAAGGTTAAGAGAGGATCTGCTGGCAGCCTCTAATTACTTCTGGAATTTAAATGTGATAATAGAGGGCTCCCTGGCCAGGCAGATGAAAGTACACCCAACCCGGTGCCTGCAAGATTAAAATTCAGGTTTGAATTAAAAGCACCTTTTTAGCTGTGCAGGTGATTAACCACTGAAACAACCGGTGAGAAATCTCCTCATTTGAAGAGGGGTTTTATTCCCCGTCTAAACCTAAAGCTTTAGTTCAAATAGAAAAGTCTCCAGGCATGTTTTACACAGGAGTTCAGGCCAGATAATCATTATGGCTTTTTTCCAGCCTTATAAAGTATTCATATGCCATGGCCCTTCTGCCCTCCTTTTATACTTTGCTCATCCACCGGTAATTTGGTCAGTAAACACAGAGAATTTCTGGAACGTGGTGTCACCCAGGAGGTCATCGGAGATGAGGAGCTGAGGACTGTCCATAGGTGGTGGGAACAACCTGCCTGTGGCTGCTGCGTGTTGCCCAACCTGTCAGCAAATGCCTGAGTTGTTTTTCCACCTGGATGTTGAAAGGAAATGCTGTTCCAGCATGTTGGATTGATGGACAGTGGCCATGGGTGCAACCTGGGGACAGGCTCAGCTGGAGCCATGAGCAGGAACCAGAGAACCTGCTGGGAGGGTCGACCAGGATTGCAGGAAAGGAAAAGCTGGAGAAAATGACATTTAGAGCTTTTCCAGCATTAACCCTGAGCTTCCCACATCCAAAAGAGCAAATCCCCAGGGAACTCAGCCCTTTGCAATGCTCTGCCTTTATTGTGACAAAGCTGCTGCAACTTCACATTCGGTGTGTGGGATCCACGGTTTGATTCCGGAATGTCACATCACAAAACCCACGATATCTGGGATTTATATCATCATTTCACAAGGGGGCTTATAAAAACCAGGAAGAGTAACTTCCAACAGGGGCAGGCAGTAACAGGACAAGGGGAAGTGGTTTTAACCTAAAAGACGAGATGTTTACATTGTATGTTAGGAAGAAATTCTTCCCTGTGAGGGTGGGGAGGGACCTTAAAGCTCCTCTTGTTCCAACACCCTGCCATGGGCAGGGACACCTTCTACTAGAGCAGATTTTCCAAGACTGATTTCAAACATCTATTTCCATGTACTAAACCAGCTTTCCCACGATGGCCCATCATCGGGGTGCTTTTCAAGCTTTGCCCTGAATTTTATGGAATAAAGGTCTTCCCAATACACTCTCATCCTTGAGCAGGTTGTGTTAAGCCCACAGGATGGGTGATAAAGCAGCAACACATTTTTAGGAGGTGTTTGCACATGCAGTGAAGTATGGATGCATCACACAGGTATTTAGGGATACTGGGATATACATTCCCAGGACACTCCAGCTGTTCACCCCAGTGCCAGCTGAACACATCACCCTCTGAACATCAGCTGGCACATGAGTGCCCAGGTTACATTGCACTCGAAAGCAAACCCCTTCTCCTGCCCAGTTTAATTACTTTGCATCCCAGTTCACCTCAGTCTCTCTCATTCACCCACTGGAAAAGGGGAAAAAAATAAACTGAGATTTTCCTTCTGTGTTTTACACCTTCCTGGTATGTAAAATACCACGTTTTATCAAACATGGGAAATCAAATAGCTCCATCTAGTTCAGTTGTACATCATAAATCAACCCTTTTAACAAGGTGACAGCAGAAATACCCCAAAGCGTGTTTCTCACTCTGTCTCCCCTTGCTCAGACATCTCAGGCCACGGACGTTCCAGGCAGCTCGGAAAATCCAGTTGACATCCTCTGTGTTATTCCTTGTTCCATGCATTTTTCACAAGGACACTTTATTTTGTCTCTTGTTCCACCTCCTGGCTCCGCTCATTCCCCCAAGGCCAGCGCAGACGGCGCGGGGAGAGAATTCATTTTCAGGTTGAATAAGTTCCTTTTAAAGTACAACCCGTGTGAGGAGCTGAACTCAGAGCAACTTCTGGGGCTGTCCCAGCCTCACCTCCCTCATGCTCGTAGGGGTTGGCATGATGGCCTTGTCTCTGCCCCACACTGCTTGGGGAGGATGTGGCACCTCCATGAAAGGTGCCACCACAATGGAAGTGCCACCACAATGGAGGTGCCACCACAATGGAAGTGCCACCATGATGGAGGTGCCACCACAATGGAAGGTGCCATCACCATGCAAGGTGCTACTGTGGTGGAAGGTGCTACAACACAACACTGGAAGGTGATACCACCATGCGAGGTGTTACCATGATGCAAAGTGTCACCATGACACGAGATGTGACCATAACATGCCACCATGACACAAGGTGTTGTCATGACATGAGGTGCTGTGGTTTGCGTCCCTCACACAGTGCAGCACGTGGGGTGCATGGCAGGATTCTCAGGGCTGCCTTTCCCACTGGAATGTCCCCTTTACCAGAGGCTTAGGGATTTTTCAGTGGAGAAGGACATGGCTGAGGAGCTCCTCTGCCTTGGAGGAAATTATATAAAATGACCCCTCTGTGCACAGACCCATTTCCATCTCCAAAGAAGCTGCTGCTCCTCATGCCCAACAGCCACTTTTAATTCTTACAAGCAAGAATTCCTTCCCAATATCCCATCCATCCCTGCCCTCTGGCAGTGGGAACCATTCCCTGTGCCCCGTCCCTCCATGCCTTGTCTCCAGTCCCTCTCCAGCTCTCCTGGAGCCCCTCAGGGCACTGGAAGGGGCTCTCAGGTCTCCCTGGACCCTTCCCTTCTCCAGGTTGAGCCCCCCCCAGCTCTCTCCCTGTTTCCACCTGATTGCTGCTGCTCCAAAGAAAACCTCTGTTATTATTTAAGAAGAGCAAAGCACACCTATCCCCCAACTCACTCCTGAGTGACCCTGCGCTGGGGCAGAGGCTGTGAAACACAGAAAAATAAATCTCCTGAAACAAGAAGAAAGAATTGTGTGCTGACAGCAGCTCACCAGGACTAGGTCTGAGTTTAGGCTCAACCACAAGACTAAACAGTGACAGAACTCTGCGCTGATTTGGGGAGGAGCTGCCCACCAAGGGCCAAAGTGCCCAGCACATCCCCAGCCAGGCCCTGCCAGGGAGCTGGGTCTCGTCTCAGCAAAGGGACCTGAACTAAGAGAGGGTCCATTTACATGGGATATCAGGAGGAAATTCTTCCCTGGGAGGGTGGGCAGGCCCTGGCCCAGGTTGGGCAGAGAAGCTGTGGCTGCCCCTGGATCCCTGGGAGTGTCCAAGACCAGGTTGGATTCCCTTGGAGCAACCTGGGACCGTGGGATGAGCTGAACTTTAAGTTCCCTTCCAACTCACACCATTCTGGGATTTTAGGACCTGCACTGAACAGGCCTCAGTTGCCAGAAGATGTCCCTTCAGCGAGAGGAGAAGCACCAGATGTGCTGTCAGGAAGCTGTTGGGTCGGAACTGGGAAGGATGGCAGAGCCCCTGCTGGTGTCCCCCAGGCAGGGCCAGGAGAGGCTGAGGCAAACCCATGGAGAGCAACTTCTCCAGGTGTAGGAAGAGCTCGTGGTGGGACCCTGGCTGCTGGCAGAGGCTGGGCAGGAAGGGGGGTTGTGTTCTGCCCTGGGCGCCAGGAACCCTCGACGTGTCCCGATCCCACTCCTCCGATCCCCCCTCTCCCCGCAGCTTCTCAGCAGAGTTCACTAAAAATACTCCTTTGTCCTGTACTCTCTAACTTCCTGCACAGCTTCTCCTCAGACAAAAGTGGGGATTGCTGCCAGAATCACATACTCAGGGAACTCTATTACTCACAAAATCAGCTGCTCCCACGTGACAGCTGCAAACATCTGGAATCCATCTCTCCCTGGTCCACTCTGGCTCCGTGTGGGACTCGGGCATGCTCAAATATCAGCCTGGAGCTGAGTTTCTGCAGCTTTCTCAAAACTGAAACAACTCCTGCACTAAGTGTTTTGCAGATAATTAGGATTTCAGGGGGAAAAAATTAACATTGTCAAAACAAGCAGGGAACAAAAGGGTTTTTAAAAGCTTTAATGATATTTCTTTGAAGCTAAGGAAAGCATTTTCCTCCCTTTGAGGACAAAAGGGAGATGTGAAGTGTTTCTTATCCATGATGTGAAGGGAAGTGCTGCTCCCCAGGTGCACCAGGAGTTCCCCCACACTTAGAGCTGTGCAAACCATTTGTGGGTGGATATCCTGATATTTACTGTAGGTGCCACCTCTTTCTGGCAGAAATACCAACCTATAATCCACACAGCAGTGTGGGATTAATATTTTATTTTAATTCAGCACTATGGAGAACAGCACTTGCTCCCACACTACACTCCCAGGGCAGAGTAGTCCTGAAAAAGGCCCCTGGACAGATTAATCCCAAAAAATCCTTATTTATTTTATTGTGAGTGTGGGCCCCTTGCAGGGGGATTGGGAAGGACCCTCTGCTTTGATGACAAGTTCCCTACTGGGAGCAAACCTTCATGCCCAGCACTGAGGTTGCAATGGGCAGCACATTCCCTGCCACTCCTGTTGCACTGTTCCAGCTCCTAAAATGTATTCCTGGGATTAGTCCTCTGTGGTCAGAACGAGCAGAATTACACAATTATTAGTGTGTAATTAGTCTCTCTCTCTGACTTGTGAAACTATAATTAATTTATATAGAGGATCAACCGAGCTGTAATTCCAGCACTTCTCCCTGTGCACACCAAGAGCATCCCCAAGTGCTCACCCCTCTGTGGGGGGGAGTCAAGAGCCAAAGAGGACTTTGGAGCAAGGTCTTCCTGTTCCCTAACTCCGGAGTTTTCCCTCATCCTCAGGCACATCTCCTGCAGCCCTCCCAGCTGACACTGCACAGCTGAATGGCTCCGGATGGAATATCCCGCGAGCCGGAGGAGGGAAGCACGGGAACAGCCAAGGAGCCTCAGGAGGGAGGCATGGGAACGCAGGAGAGGAAGACACCTGCATCCCAATTAATATTGGAGCGTTTTCCACAGAGCTGGGACCCTCTCGGCAGAGCGCTTTGGAAAAACTCAGCCCTGGTTGCGTTCGGAGCTTCCCAAGCTCCCCCCACAGGTTTTAGGTGTGCAGGGGTTTGTGCCCAGCTCTGCCCCCCTCCCCTGGCACAGCACTGAGTTCCTCCTCTTGAGGTTATTCTCATATTAATTAATCTGTGAGATTTTATCAGGAGAATTAGGGGAAAGATCAGTGTGCAGTCCTGTGCCATTTCGGCGGGCAGGAGGACGCGGAGCTCCCAGGAGGGTTTGCAAAGGATGAGCAACTTCAAATTGTAACTATTCACTTGAGAGAAATGGCAGGTTTTAGCCACATGCCCCTTGCACTGACAGCTGCATGAGAATTAGGAGTATCTTTCTTCCCAAATCTTCCACTTGTGGATGACAAATATCTGGTGATCCGATGGCCGAGGCTCTGCTGGCAAAACAAACATTCCTGCATTCAATGCCATTGAAAAGAGCTTTTTCCCTTCCTCTGTGCTCTCCAGGTAACTCCTGCCCCTGGAGCTCCATTTATCCTCCTCATGAATTACCCAAGAAATGCTAAAAACACCCCGAATCATCATCACAAGGTGCAGCCACTCCTGCTGGCCCAGGAGGAGCTTCACCTAAAAGAAGAGCCCGCCCCAGATCTCCCAATCTTTAGCCCCAAACACATCAAACCCGGTGTCCATGCAAACAGAGCTCCCAAACGTCCCCAGAGTTCGTATTCCTGGAGCACAGAGGATAATTTTATGTAGAGTGCTTTGTCTAATCTTTCTTCTTGTCACATCATGTAACTTGTCACCAGAGGGGACCTGCTCTGCTCATTGTATCATGTTCACAGGAGCAAATCCCTCATGGCAAGTCCCGCTCCCAGCAGCCAAAACCTTTGGATTTGCTCTGGCTTGTGGCCCCAAAAGCTGTTTCAGAGTTGGCACATCCCTTCCCATAAAGTTTATCCCTTCAGTAATTTAAGGCTCAGCTGGAGCAAGGGCATCCAAAGTACCATGGGCTGCACGGGTGACATCACTGCTTCTTCTTGAGAGCAGGAAATTAGGACCTGATGTCCATTCAAAGGATATTATCCCAGAAGATACTGGGAAAAACATGGTCAAGACTCTCAGCAACCTAATCCTCATTCAAGTGCTATCATCCCTGAAGGGACTGGGAAGAACATGGTAGAGTCCTGGGATGGACTCCTAGGGACCCAATTAGGACCTAATCCTTGTTCAAGGAATATCACCCCTGAAGGAAGTGGGAAGAACATGGGTTGGACTTCCAGGGAGTTAATCCCCATTCCAGGTGCATCATCCCATGAGGAACTGGGAAGGTCATGGTGAGCCCTGGGTTGGACTCCCTGGGAGTTAATCCCCATTCCAGGTGCATCATCCCATAAGGAACTGGGAAGGGCATGGTCACCTGTGCCACCACCTCCTGCCACACTCTGGGTGTGCAGAGCAGCAGGGCAGAGGATGATCTGCCTTTCCAAAGCCGTCTCAGTTTCACACAAATCACAGATTTTGTGCCCAAATTGTGCCGCAGGGAGGTTGGTTGCTCAGCAACTGCACTGGTGCTGATGAGAGCTTGGGCTGATGGGAGCTGCCTGCAAGTCCTGCTGGACAGAGAATGGGGTCAGGATGTGGAGAAAGCTCCTGGAATGGAAGAGGAGGCACTGAAAAGTCCAGGTTGTCTTTGTTAATAAAATCAGCTGTAATTCTGGGTGGAAAAGTGTCATTCCTACAAGAAGAGTGGAATGTTCATGAGAGCAAAACTGCTTTTTCTGATTCAGGAATTCAGCCTTATTTTCATAGCTTCATAGAATCCAGGAATGTTTGGGTTGGAGGGGACCCTAAAGCCCACCCAGTGCCACCCCCTGCCATGAGCAGGGACACCTCCCACTAGCCCAGATTGCTCCAACCTGGCCTTGGACACTCCCAGGGATCCAGGGGCAGCCACAGCTTCTCTGCCCAACCTGGGCCAGTGCCGGCC
>JAWWTY010000160.1:1414006-1434925 GCA_035222235.1 Margarornis squamiger | reverse complement strand
AAGAAAAGGAAAAATGAAAAATAGGGGGGAAAGGAGAAAAAGGGAAATAAAGCACAGAAAAAGGAGGAATAGGGGGAAAGTGGTGAAATGGTTAAAAGAGGAAAAAAGAAAAAAGGAAAAAAGGGAAAAAATAGGGGGGAAAGGGAAAAAAGGGAAGAAGGAAAGAAGGGGAGGGGGAAGAGGAAAAAGGGAACAAAGGGGGGGAAAGAAAAAAGAGAAAACAAGAAAATAGAAAACAAGAGAGGAAAGGGCAGGAAAAGGGGGGAAGGAGAAAAAAGGGAGAAAAGGGGGGAAGGGGGAAAACAGGGAAAAGGGAAAAAGAAACAAAGAGGGGAAAATAATTTAAAAAAGAAAAGCAAAAAGACAACGTAAGGAAACGAGAAGGTTCTGCCTCCACTCTTGATGGAAAATCCCACCAGGAAATATTCCAGCACCCCCCAGTGCCTCCTCACCCAGGGACAAGCTGCACGTCCAGGTCAACACTTCCATTTCATCCCCCAGGAGTTTCCAGGTGCACAAATCCAAGGATGTTCTGGAGCCCCAACTTCCAAGCCCACTTTCTCCTCCTCCCCACATCACTACCATTCACTGCTGGGCTTGGGAGAGATCCCCGTGGTCTGGAAGGACCATCCCAGCTCCTGGGGAAGGTGGAGGAATGCCCCTCACACAGCACCCAGGATGGCTCCAGGGCCAAGTCCCCAAAGCCCATCCTCTCCTGCTTTCACCTTCACCAGCCCCGGTTCAGGGCCCAATAAACGAGATTTCTGCTCCAGGCTCTGATCACCCTTAATCTCCTCAGAATGATCCTCAGCTCCAGCTGCTATGCCAGGGCTCCCACTTGCACTTTCCCCATTCCTCCTTCCTTCTGATTTCCCAGGACTCCTCCGAGCACTTTTATGTCCTTTCCCTTTTGCTGTATTTGGAATTCCCAACACTATTTTTTTGGGTTTTTTTAAAACAAAACCACATTTCAAATGCTGCCAGTTTCTGAATCTCTCATGGAAGCTCCAACAAAATTGCATTGAAAATGCCGTTTATTTTTCCAAGTTGATTTCCTACATGTCCTAAACTGCAGGAGAACGCATGAAGGATGGAAATGGAAATGAACATTTGAGAAGGTGGACCTATGAAAATGATGGCAGTGCAGACCTCCCAGACTCGGACAGATCTGCCAGGCTGGAGACTTTTGCAGTCCAAGTTTGAAGTTCTGTGTTTTTGCGTGTTTATTGCCACGGTTTTGATTCAAAAGCTTTATTGCCACCCCCTGCCCCGTTTCTCCCCTCACGGTGGTTCCTCCTGTCGTTCCATCCCCAGCTCTCCTCCATCTTGTCTTCTTCCCCTCATGCTGTTCCCGCCTCTCGCCCTCACCCTGCTTTCCTATTGGCCCTTGGTTCCCGCCTTTGGTGCCCATTGGTCACCGCTCACCCTGATTTGCATACCCTGCCCTCTCCGTCCAATCAGCACGCAGTTCTGGAACCTTCCCTCAGGGCCCCTATATAAGCCCGCGCCGCCCTCAGGAAGGGCCGTCCTCCATTTCCCCCCGCGCAGGGTGGGCTGTGCACAGAGCTGGCATTATTGGTCAACCACAGTCACACCTGGTGCCCAAACACCAACCCTGGGCGAAGGCTCCCACTGTGGACAAGTTTCCCCAGCGGTCTCCAGGCTCAGGTGGTTCCTGCTCCCCACTCAGACAGCCACCCACAGCTCCACATTGGGATCCTTCAACCTGCCTGCTGGACGAGGTGAGCCCACAGCTATGAACCTGCATTCCCCACCCCACAGTTTGTCTTGAATTTTATTTTATTTTATTTTATTTCACCCAAACCACGGGAGTATCCCTTTTGGAAAGCTACAGTCGTCTGAAGAATCTAATTCACCTTCATGGTCACCCTGTTGACAAAGCCCCCCTGAAAGCACTTGTAAAATTGATTTCCAGAAACAACTATGTCATCCCTTTCAACATTACATATGCAGATTGGGACAAATTAGGGCTTGGATTATGGCAAGCCATGCAGCACCAAGATCCCCTAATGTCACAAGCAACGATATCACGGTGTTTAATTTTGGGGCTGTTATCGAAAATGGAAAAGAGAAAAGCATTTACTTTGAGGACGGGATAGTGAGGGATGCCGGTCAGAGCCTCTGAGCCAAGGCTGAGCAACAGGCTGGGACTGTAGAGAGCTTGGAATTCATTAAAGCTTTCCCTGTTTCTTACCAACCTAACAGGCCACCTGTTTGGGAATCAATACCTTTCCCAGTCTTGAAAGATGCAAAGAAGGCAATAGTTGATTATGGACTTCATTCGCCCTATCTTATTGGAATATTGAATTCCTTGTTCTCAGCCTATGTTTTTACACCAAACGATATCAAAACCCTAGTGAAAGCCTTACTCACCACCATGCATTGTTTGATGATGAATGGAGGTGCCTTATATGTAAGCATGCAGAGGATCTCTTTTCCACCACTGGTATCCCTGTGCTTAATACGGTTAATCTGTTATTTGGAGATGGCCTGTGTATTTCCAACCAGGCGCAGACCAGGATTCCCCTAAGTGAATTAACCCTTTCTAAAAACCTGGCATTACAGGCAATTAAAGTGGTGGCCAAGTCATCTGTTCCCAACCCTCGTTTACCAAAATCCAACAAGGGCCCACTGAACCATCTTAGATTTTGCAGAAGGACTGTGAGAGGCCATCTTCAGGCAGACAGATAACCTTGGAGCCCAGGAAGCCACTCCTGTTTCTCAAACTGGCCACTGAGCAATCTAACAATGATTGCCAGCCGATCCTAAAATCTCTAAAAGATCCCACACCTATGGAGATGATTAAAGCGTGCAGGAGTGTGGGAGCCCAGAGCTACACCAAGTCTCTGCTAACGAAGCCCTCGTAGCATTGCATCCCCAGGAAGCTACTTGTCACCAGTGCAGGCAAGCAGGGCATTTTACAAGGGACTGTCCCATGAATAAAAAGAAAACCTCCACCATGCCACCTAGCCTTTGTCCCAGGTGCAAAAAAGGACTACATTGGGTGAGTGACTGCAGACCCCTTTATGATAAAGATTGGAGGCCCTTGGCAATGAGGGGAACACCAAGATCAGCTCAAAGGCTGCAGAGGTTACAGTAAAGGCTCACTTCCCCCAATACTAAACCTCTGAGAAATTTGCAAGGGCTGCCTTTCCCTTAATTTATCCTTTAAATAACTCATTCTTTAGTCTCTATCCCAATAGAGAAATTTTACACTCTCTCAAGACTTTTGCTCTGTGTTATGTTTCACTCACATCACAGTTTTATCTTGTTTTGTCCAGTCTTGATCATAAATATATTGAAAGTCTCTGGTTTTTTTAATTTTACCTCTCCTGTTTTTACGCTGGCACTTGGTGTTTGGGAACTCCTCCTTCCCAAAAACAACTGTTCTCCAAAAAAAACAGGAGCAGGATTACACTGAGAGACTCTTTTGGTTTCCACAGTGTTGATTCAACCATCTACTGGGATTTTCTCAACTGCAGGAGGAAGGGATGCTTCAAAGGGGAAAAAAAGAAACATTTGAAGCAGAGAGCAGAACAAAACTGGAAGTTTTGAATCCTCAGCTATGTCATTTTTGTGTCAAACCATAAAAATCCCAGGCATTATCCATCTGACAGTATGGATGCATATGGTTCTATATTTAGAAGCTGAGAAATAAGCTTAATAACCAGCTTGCTTTGCCATCACTAGGCAGGTATGGGATAATGCTCTGCTGCTGCACTGAACTCTTGCTCCTCACTTCATTTGTTTCAAAAATAGGGAAAACAATCATCATTCAGACCTTTACTTGTGTCTTCAAATGTCTCCCCTGCAAGTGTTCAAATTAAAGATATTTGGGTTTTCCCGCTGAGAGACAGTCTCAGTGCCCTTGAAATGAGTTATAAAATATTAACAAGGAGCACTACCCTTCTGTCACACACAGGTCCTGGGTCCTGGTTATTGCCTTCAGTTCAGAGGATTGCTGCTGAGATCAAAGCTGAAATGCCTGTCATTCCTTTTCCCCCTGATTTTGGTGCCTGTGTGGGAGACTCTCCCCTCCAGGTCACACAGTTCCAAGCAGCTTTTCCACTACCTGCTCCATCACTCTCTGAGAACCCATGAAATATGGGGAAAAAAACCTCTCCCAGAGACATTTTCCTTCCCATGCTTTCTCTTCCCTCTTTTTCTTGTTTGAATGCTTATTTTCATCAATTTCTTAAATATATCTTATTTGTGTCTTTCTAGCCTTTTTCTATAATTATTCTTGGGGGAAAAAAACATCCCTCACCTGTGACAATTCTTGCATTAAATTCCAGCCATTCCACAGTGGCAGACACCACCTTGCCAGACAAATTCCTCCTCATTCCCTAGGAAGTGGAAGCCTTAATTAGGATCTCAGATTTCAGGATAATGCTGTCAAGGCCATTCAGCCCCGAGGTTTGGGTCACTGCAGCCCCAAACGATGTCATGACACCACTGCCACATCCTTGAGGAGCTGGAATAATTAGGGAGGTCTTTGGGCAACCACCTGAAGGCCAGAGGCCGCTTTCAAGTGCAAGGCAGTTGAACAAAATAAAGCAAAAAGGTGATAAAAAAGAGGGTGTGAAGTTCTGGGCTTGTTCTGACTGGTGTGCCCCCAGTCCTGGCTGCTGGTCTTGGAGTGCAGTGGGTCTCACTGGCACCACATGCAGTTCAGTTCATGGAAATGGGAAACATTCTGTTGAAATCCCCATAGATGTTTCTATCATTATTTCAAGGAGCATTATTTTAGGTTTTTTTCAGTAGGATACTCCAGGAGGGATAAACAGTCTGGATGAGCTGAATGGTGAGAATCCAGACTGACAAGGGGACCCCTGGTGGGACCTGCTGAGGGACCCCCCAGCAGAGGCTTCCACACAATCCTTCTGTCTCCTGCAAAGGCTGGATCCAGCAAAACCTCCTCAAACATTCCTCTGCCTGTCTTGTGAAGTCCCTTTGGGCGAGAAAACCGAGGAGAAGCCATTTGTGAAACCTCGTGGGTGCCTTTCCTCGGAGCTGGAAGCACATCAGAGCCCTCAGATAGCAGAAATTAGGGACAACCCGGCACAGTCCTGTGCTCCTTGGACCAATCCATGCAGGAAAACACTCCTTGCTGGGATTAATTTCCCCCCCTTTTCCTCCATCTCCAAACTGCATGTCAGTTCATACCCAGTTTTTTACTTTCTTGCCCCAGCTGCACATAAACGTTGCATTTGGAAGAGTTTTCTGCTTTAACCTTTTCCTTCAGAGGGCTCATAAAGGGACCAGGGTGAACTTTGGGCTTGGACCTTTCCTGCAAGGAATTGTGCTTTTCCACTTTGCTCTCTTGCTTTTAAAGTGCATTCAGCTCATGTTTACAGCTATTTAGAGAAAAATACTCCCCTTGCCCTAAGAACAGCTTATGGGCTTGTAATGCTGAAATAAAAAGCAGGATGATTTCATTCTGGCCATTGGAAAAGGGCTCAGCCAGGCAGTAAAAAGGGCCCTGAGCTGCAGGACCACAACGTGTCTGAGGCAGGGCTGGAGGTTAAGGCAGCCCTGGAAAAGACCATTTAAATGAAGGATTCTGCACCTGCAGAAGCTTTTGGAGAAGGGGGAGATGGAAGTCCCTCTTCCAGACACTGGTTCAGGTCAAAGGTTTGGAAATTGTGGTGAAATCTGGGCCTGAGCAAAGGAGCAGCCCTGAGGGGAGAAAGGACAATTCCCATTCCTGCCAGTCTGTAAGGGGAAGGAGGGCTGGGAAAATGAGGTACAATCCAGTGAAAGGTGTGATTTCAGGGATTGCTGCATTCCCTGACAAACTGGGAAAACCACATGGCCTGGAAAAGATAAAAAAGGGAGATGAATGTGAACATCAGTGCTTTGGAAAGAGTCAAAGATGGGTGGAGGAGTGGAGGATCAAACCTTAAATGCCCTGCCCAGAGCAACACGTGTAAGTCCCAAAGGAGCTGGAAAACAAATTCCTTTGGGACACATCAGCAGTGACACCTGGCAGGACAGCCAGGCGGAGGGACCGGGTGGCTCTGGGAGCTGCAGAGCTCAGGGGTCTGCAAGGATTCTGTGTCCTGCCCTCTCAGCTCCCGTGGGTCACACACAGCCCTGAACGTGCCCTGGAGGGAGTGGCTGTCCCTTCTCCCTGAGGCTCCCTCATGGACACATGTGGATTATTTATCCACGAAACCCACAGCTGGTTTCTCACAGCAAGGGCATAGACACCCCAAGAGGTGGGGCTGGGGCACATCCCTCACCAGGGATCCCCTGGACCATCCATCGCCTCTTTCCCTCTGCTCCATTCCTTGGGTTTCCAAGGCAGTGCTGAGGAGAGGAGGGACCCTTGTCCCAAACCTCCCACAAGGTTTTGGGGTCCCAGAGCTGTCCTGACTCACTGTCCCCAGCTCCCCCTGATGTCTCCAGCCCCAGGTCCTTGTCCCCTCCAATCTTCTAGGACAAGGGAATCCAAACAGCTTCCCCAGAGCCAAAACTACTCCAAAAAACCAAGTTTGCCCCATCCCTCCTTTAAAAGCTTGAGACAAATATTTGGAGGTGAAGATGAAACATCATACATCATGTTTGTAGTGGAATTTGGAGCTCAGCAGGACTTTCAAAGAGCATCAGCCTCCCAGAAAGCCCCACTGGTGCCAGAGACAGGCCTTTGGGAAGGGCACAGTGGCACTGAATGTCCCCAAAGCAGCTCATGAGCTGTTGAAGGGTCAGTGCCGGGGATGCCCCAGTCCAGCAAAGCGCTGGGAGTTCAGCACCTGAACGCGCATCACGGCTCAGCCGCAGCCTGTTCACATGGAAATGATGCTTTCCTGTCATCCTAAACACAGCGCTGATAAGGGTTTCCTGTGCCTGACTCTACAATCCATACTAATGAACAGAGCGTTGAAATGTTGATTTTTCTGCTCTAAATGCAAAGGGGTTCAGCCCTTCCTCCGAAACTCCCCAGGCAGACCCCAGCAGGAGTGGGGGATTCCAGCTGGGGTCCCACTGATAACTCACACGATTTCCAAAGGCACCTTTGGGAGTGTCCCACGCCACCCATCCAGGACTATTCCCAGGATTTCAGCTCTTTGCTTTCACCTCTGCAGGGAAAAAAAAAAAAGGGGGGGAGGGGGCTGGATTTCCTAGCATTTAATGGAATTTCTTGGTTTCAACATTCCCTGACTGACCTCAGGATGTTGAGACCTGCTATCAGTCTTAAACCTACCCCAGTCTGAACTGGGGGACCACCTCGAGCAGCAGCAGACCAAAAAACCACCTCCTCAGCACGCTGTCAAGCTTCACCTCTTCCAGATAATACCTGCACGTTCAGAAATTACATCCGAAATGACTTCCCTCCATCTCAGTAAAAGCACATTAGGAAAAACTTCCATTTCTAGGAAAAAAAGACCTGACAGCTGTGTTGAAATTACCTCTGGTAATTTGAACTGAGTGGAAGCTTTTATATTCGATTGCACCAAAAAATGTAAAGCATGTCACTTATTAAGCTTTTATGTCTGACATTGAGCCCAGTACCTGAGACATCTTCCCAGCAATCTGGAGATCAGGCAGCTAATGCACTCGGAAACGCTGGAATTAGGGATGGGGGGAAGTCATTACATTGGAAATTAAATGGGCTCTCTTGTTCTTGAGGGTAATCGCACCAAAAAAGTGTCTCTGCAGAAGTCAAAAACATCTCCCATATTCACTGGCTGAGCTTTCCTGCTCCTCCTTTAATAGCAATAATTAGTTGACTCGAGGTTCAAAACGGCTTTGCAGGGAGAAGGGGGAGAATCCTTGGGGCTCCCACAAAAACAAAGCATCAGCTCCTCCTCTGCTGGCACCAGGGGCCCTGTCTTAGCCTGAGCTTTTTTAGCCCCATTTCAAAGGCTAAAAAAAGTGTCATGCAAGTGGTCTGAGGCTCTGGCAAGCCAAGCTATTTTGTCTCCAAGGATTTTTAGTAAGAAAAGTCTAAAAGTACATCATAAAGCTGCCTTGAAGGGGCAATTGCAGGGAGGGACAAAGATCTCAGCCCAGTCTATTAAAATCCACATAAAAATAAAATTATAAAAATAGCTGGAGGGAAAAAAATGCCTGGAAAGTGTTTAGGCCAAATTAAACAGCCTAGAAATGCTCAGAAGAGCGTTGCCATGGTTTCATGCACCAGCAGGATGCTCTGCCATCCCTACTCCAGGATTCTTCCCTGGGATCTGGGAATTCCAGCCACATAAAGGGTGATGGATAACATGGAGGGCTGGCTCTTTGTCCTGAGGCTCAGCAGAGCTCTCCCCTCACACACCTGGGAATCTTTTGGAGCTTGGGCAAAGCTCCCTGTGCCAACTCCCATGGCAGCTGCTCCTCTCCAGGCTCTTACAGTGACCCTACAGAGTTCCAGGTTGTGTTAGGTTTGTGTGGCAGGTTTTGGTAGCAGCGGGGGTTCAGGGGTTTGAGAAGTTGCTGAAGCTTCCCCCATGTCCTGCAGAGCACACCTGAGCAAAACCAGGGAGGGTTGGAGTGCCCAGCCCTGGAGGTGCCCAAGGCAGGACTGGCCATGCCACTCAGTGCTCTGGGCTGGGGACAAGGTGGGCATCGGGCACAGGGTGGGCTCCGTGGGCTGGGAGGGCTTTTCCAACCTCAAGGATTCTGATTCTGTAACCATGGACACTGGAACCGCCACTCCTGAACTTCTCCAGCAGAAGCTCATGCTCACAGGCACAAAGTCTGCGCTCCAGTTCCCCATGCCAGCCCTGACAGGATGAAGGCAGCTCATAAAACCTGCTTTGATTTGTTTAATGAGCTGCTTATTGCAGAGATGAAAGGCAGAGCAGAGCTGGACCGCAAACAAACCCGGGAGGTGCTGCTGATGTTGTTTTCTAGCACTTCTTGACACAAAAGGAAGGCTTTGGCTTTATCCCTGAGCTCATTATCCCTGCAAAGCTGAGTACAGTGGGTCCTGAAGCCCTGAGATATCACATCAGGAGGGCCCTGTCACACACCTCACATCCCCTTCCTCTGCAGGCACTTTGACCCTCCTGGGGGATGTGTCCCATCACAGGGATTTAAAGGACATGCAGATGTGGCACTCTGGGACATGGGTGAGTGTTGGACCCAGCACTGTTGGGTTTGTGGTTGGACTTGATGACCTTAAAGGTCTTTTCCAATCTAAACAACTCTGATTCCACGACCCACAGCCTGCAGGAGCTGCTGCTCCATGAGATGGGAGATCTTTTCTGAATCAGCTTTCCAGTTTTCCCCGTGTTTGGCACAGCACTGAGCAGCTTCACGTGCTGTCCTGGGTGTCCCCAAGCCCCAGGCACCCCAAGGGGGGCATGAAGTCCCTGCTCCTCCTGAGGTGACGGGGAACTCAGGCTGAGCTCAGCAGATGTTTAGAGTCAGGAAGGAGGGACTTTTCCTCCTGATCTGCCACACCTGTATTTATTGCCTGTTCACACCACAGCACAAATTCCAGTACAAATTCCGTGCAGACCACAACTCATGATCAATGATCATCAGCAGTGTTACACCTGGACCTGCAAACCAGGCTTCCAGCAGCAGGTCAACTCATACCCACTCACCAATGCAACCAGTAAGATGAGTGAAAATCACAATTTTATTTATTCAGTTGTGAAGAATCTGCAAAAGCCACTTAGCAGCAATATCTGACAATTCTGCTTTGTTTTGCCCTGCTTCCCTATTAGAGAACAGCAGTTATTTGCAGAGTAATTTGTGAAAATATGGATATGCCACGTGGAGGGAATGAAACCATTTCTCAAACTGCTATCACTGCACCAGACCTGCAAAAATTAACTGGGGAAAATATACATGTTTCATTGAGCTGAATGATATAAAAATGGGCTTTTCCAGCAGCCCAGAAACACAACCACACTGCCCTTTGCTCTTCCCTTCAGCGTTTTGATTAATTTGCCTGTTCCTGACAGAGCCCATCCCACGTGTCACCGAGACCTGATCGAATCAGCAGCAAACCGCACTCCATATTTAAAAGGGAATATTTCACAGCACGATGAGCAGGGGTTTGCAAGTGGAATAATAACAGTAGGAGAAACAAAACCCTCTAAGAAGCAGCAGAAGGAATTATCAAAGGGTCCTTGGGCCTCACGTGCCAGAGCTGCAGCTACAACTGTGCACAGGCATCACACCGTGCTGATCTTGAGGCTCATTAGTGGGAACAGCTGGTTTTCCCAGGAAATTGTCAGCCTCTTGATGCAACCGGGGCTTGGTGGGGGGAAAAGCTGCTTTAGTTCCCACCTGGAACTACACAGCAAGTGTTTACAAGTGCAATGGGCTCTCCCCTGGGGAAGAACATGAGCTTGGTTAACTCTTTAGTGCTGGGACCCAGGGATTTCTTTACTGCTGGTGGTGTTTGTGCAAAGCCTGGGTGGGATGGATGTGCCTTGGGACCAGCTGATACAGCAGCAGAACAGACTGGCACGAAGACAAGAGCTCAGGAGCTGATGGGCTGAGGTGTTGAGGTGTTTTAAACCCTCTGGTACACTCATTTTCAGAGCTTGGTGACACTCAGCATGGAGCACTTGGCCCTGAGGAGAACAGGTCAGGAGCACAAACACCTGTTGGAAGGCCTGGAAGTATCAGATCCCAGAGCAACTGCAGGCTCCAGGCACCTGAAATGCTTAGGAAACTCCATCACACCTTACCCATGGTCAGACATCTGGGACACCTGTCCAAGAGATGAAGGGATCTCCTGGATATGTGAGGAGTTTGGCTTTGTGTCCAAGCACAGGAAACTCAGGGAATGCTAAGCCAGCCCATCCCTTAAGCAGCCCATGATCCCAGCAAACACACTGTGGGAAGTGGAAGCACAAGGACAGTTTTACACACTGGGCTTGGTGACACTGAACCAACATCATAAACAGCTTCCTCTGCATTCCCAATAAAGCACACAGGGAAGTAGAGGTGAAAAACAACCCATCATCTGTCCCCAAGTGGGATAAATTATCCTTCAGAGGAGGCTGACTGTTCTCAGCAAAAGTCCAGTACAGAATAATTTGCCTGAACTAACTACAAGATAAGATAAATTCTGGTAAGATAAGACAAAGCCAGGTTGGACAGGGCTTGGAGCAACCTGAGCTAGTGGAAGGTGTCCCTGCCCATGGCAGAGGGTGGCACTGGATGAGCTTTAAGGTCCCTTCCCACCCAAACTTTTCCTTGATTCTAAAACAGATCTAATTCTCGAGGATCTCTTCTTTGATTAGGTATTCAATATGTGATTCCCATGGCAGCTCTGCAAGTCTGGAAGCTCTTCAAGGTTACTCACATTAAAAAACTGAGAACTTAACACCATTAAAAAAAAAAAAAAGCTAGAAACTTAACAAGCCCCAAATCAGCGAAACTTTAAATACCTCTGAGGCTGATGACATGGCACACCGAGCTCACCACTGCGAACGCCGGGTACCCAAAGAGCCGCAGGGCGCGGAGGGGAGGGCTGGGAGAGCCGGACCCGTCCCTGCAGCATCCCGGGGGCCGCGCCTGTGTTTTACAGGAATGCAGAGGGGTGGGAAGAGGCCGAGCGAGCCAAGCAGCTGGATTCAATTCAGCGGCAGCTCCGGGGGAGGCTGGGGTGCTGCGGAGCAGAGCGCACGGCTGGGGCACAGGGATGCAGGGATGGGTGGGATGGGGAGCAGCGCCTCAAGCAGCACCGAGCCGACAGCCGGATAAACGCGGTTGTCCTGGCTTGGCTTCAGCAGAGCTTAAACACTCCTATTCTGTGGGGTTCTTAATCTCTCCATCTCTGTGTTCTCCGTTTCTTTCCTTTGCAGCTGATTCACCCTCGGCTGCTCTCGGGACGGCTGGTGCAGCTGAGCTCTCACAGCTCCACGTGTGGGAAAAACACTCCAGCTGCTCCCAAACACAGCGCTTACGGCGGCGTTTTGAAGGGTGTTTTAGGAAGCACAGGTTAAACCCTATCTGTATAAGGCTGCGCTCCCTGTTCCCGTCCCTTTTGCATGCAAAATAAGGCCCCACCCCTGAAGGGACTTATCTTTATGCAAATAAAACGCGCTCCCCTCCAGGGCTGTCTCTGCCCTATGGAAATCCAATCGCAGCCCCTCCAGGCCTGTCAATGCCAGGCATTAATGAGCCAGCGAATGGTTCCTTCCCTCATTTGCTTTGGCAGTGCTGATGTTCGAGTTTCTCAGTGCGTTATCCAGAAAGTTTGGGAAATGTAAAGTATGCCGGAGAGAAATTCCAAACCCCCTAACTCATGGGGGAAGCGCTCAGAAAACACAGAAAGGGTAAAGAGCTCTCAGGGGGGGTTACTGTGTGCATTAAAACTCTCCACTTGTTGAGAACTGCGTCTGCAGAAGAGATATTTGCTAACACATGGAAGCACCCAGATAATGGTAAAAATGATGAGTTTGTGCAAAATAAGTCTCCGTTGGCAGGCAGAGAATGACTATTTGCAGCAAGGAGAGCAGTTGCTTTCATTGTAACACAGGGAAAAGAATGTCAGAATCCATGCAAAATGGAAGTAAAGATTTATTTTTTCAATTGAGGGTGTCTTAACTGGAAATCCAGCGTAATGTTCGATGGCATCAGCAGTGCCCGCTGACTTCAGTCCCAGCCACCCCAAGGGGAAGGGATGGGTTATCCTTGTGTGCAGGAAGGGTTAAATTCCTCGATGCAGTGGTGGCTGGGACCTGCTGGGGTCTCTCTTTCAAAGTCTTTGGTCTCGGTGAGGTCTGGAGGAGACCAGGAGCCCAGGTAAGCCGGGATCCTCCCGTCCGAGGGATGGGAGTTAGCGGGGAGCATCGCAGAGCAGAATCACGGACTGGCTTGGGTTGGAAAGGACGTTCAGGATCATCCTGTTCCCAATCCCTGCCATGTTCTCCCTGCTGGAAACTCCCTTCTGTCTCAGCATAGGGGTAACAGGGTGGTGACCCCCACAGCTCACCTGGGCACCGAGGGCACTGCCCTCGGTGGTGCCACGTTGAGCTCACCTGGCTCGGGCTCTGCGGGCGGGATGATGATGTTTAACAAGGGATGGATTGCAGCAGTGCCTGCGCTTTGGGTCTCCTCAGATACCCGTGATTTCAGGGTGAAAGCAGAAAGAGCTCCGTTTCCTCCCCCGTTTCTACACAGCCTTGAGAGAAGGTGATGGAAGAGCAATCGTGAGCAAGGAAAGTCTGGGAGGACGCACTCCCAGCCTCTCCTCCAGGCAAACGTGACCTCAGCTCCGCTTCCTCCAGCAAAGGGACAGAGCAGGACCTGCCTCTGGCATCTCCTCCTTCCGCAGGGCACAGCCGGGCAGGACCCCAGCGGCAAAACTTGGGATTTCGGCTCCAAAGCATCTGGCTCCCTCTTGTGCTCCGCGTGCTTATGGCAGGGAAAGTCGGACGGGACAAAGTCCATGCCCTCGAGTCCAGCCCGAGAACTGGATCCTTCAGCAGCTGTTAGCCAAGACCTGACCCGATACGGACCAGCTCTGTATTCTGGTGCCCTTGGGCTTGCCAGGAAACATTCCCAGGGTAGGGAATAGGATGTGCAGCTCCATATGCAGAGCTGTGACTGTCAGCCACAGCTTCTGCCTTGGAGAAAATCCACCTTCTGAGTGATCCCATCCAAGCACCAGCACTGCCATCTGTACGTCCCTGGTGTCCCTCCTCCACAGTGCCAGGAATTACAGCAATATCAAACTATTTCCCCTGTACAAACACAACAGAGCTTTGTTTCTCCTGTATTTTATCCAGGTTTCTTTTGTTTGGTACTCTGTGCAGCAGGTGCTGATCCACACCGCTCCTCTGGCAGAGGTGGGAGCAGTAAGGACAGGGAAAATCCACCTTAAAACTGGTTTTAATGCAACACCCCAGCACGAGCAGCTGCTGCCATTAGAGGTGGTGTTTCTCCTTAAAGGAATTACTTTTAGGAGATTTCTTTAAAGGTCATTAATGGGTGTCAGGAGACAAAGGAAAGCTGTGTTAGGCAAAGCAGGAAAAAGGACTTGTTTTCCAGCAGATGTTCTACAACTCCAAGGAAAAAGTAAATACAACCAGACCAGGCGCTGTCAGTTCTGAATTGTGCCGTTTTACTGGAGCTTTCTGTTTTGTTTTAAACCATAATTAAAATTAATGATGAATTATTTTTTATTCCCTTAGCCAAGCTGTCTGGTTATCTTTAGGCAGCTGCTGCAGAAATCACAGCAGACTCCCACCCTCTGATCGCAGGTGAACATGGCAAAGTATCTGCATGTGATTTCTCTGTGCTCTTAGTTTACAACAGAGGGATGGAGAAGGTCCTTTCCTTGGTAACTGCAGCAGATTGAAGGGTGGAAGCCCAAAGGACAAAGGAAGAGCTATTTGCAGTGAAATTGGATGGAATCCATGTATCCTGTAAACACCAGCCATGCTTCATGTGAGGGAAGACGCCACCACAGAAGGTTGTGCAATGGAGAAGGCATTTCCCCAGCCTGGCCCTGCTCTACAGCTGCTCTTCCCTTTCACAAGATGTGCAGCTAAACAGGAACGTGTGTGTGCTTCTGGAGCCTCCCGGGAGCCAAGAGAGAGCCTGTTCAATCCATCTCCTCTCCTGGTGGGATCCTGTCCCCGCCCGACCCCGGTGGGCTGCAGGTACAGACTCACCCACCCCCTCATAATTATTTCCCATTTTCCCAAGGCTGTGATGCTTCTGAGTCTCCAGTGTGGCCAGAGGAAGATGTTAAGTGTGAAAGTTGCCTTAAATAATGAGTTATTTGTTAGTAATCCTATTTATTTTTCTTACACGTTGTTTTGGGGGGTTAAAATAAGACACAGGGCTCCCAAAAGCAGCACACACTCCTTCCTCCTGAAAATGGCCCCCTGGGATCGCAATCTTTAGAAGACAGGAATTGTAGTAGGTGGCCTTATAACAAATGCAGCTCAACGGTGGCAGAGGCAGGTTTGGTGACAACAAACCTGCAGGAAGGGCTTTTTTCCCTGATGGAGAAACCTTCCTGCAGGAATGGCATCCATCTTTGCACAATGAGAGGCACAGGTACAATGGGAGGGAAGAGCCTTTGTGCTCCCTGCCCTGCCCCAGCAGCCCTTTGTGATTCCAGTCAATCATTCCTGCTCCATCCACCTCCCCCATCCCCTTCGGACAACAAGGACACTGCTTTTGCCTCCCTGATAAGGGATGTCTCTCAGATCCTCAGGTTTTTAAGGTGCTTACCCCACCGACAGGGAACTGGGCTCATATTGTGCTGCTGTTCATGCCCTTTTTATTGTTTTTAGGCTTTTTCAGTAGGAGCTGTGCCTCAAATCAAAATCAGGCTTTGTATTTTTACATGATTACATATCCCCTCCTGGCAAAGGGCAGTGAGTGTGGGCACAGCACTGGGGACAAATATTTTGTTGAGGACCCATAAACAAATTCTTTATTCCCATTAAAGGGCAGACCTGAGAACACCGAGTCAGCCAGCAGATCTAGGAATAACATCTGATATGTTTTCCCAAATATTATCCAACATACACAAAGACTAAATGCCTTTGTCAAGTGGAGTTTATTAGAGATAGCAGGAAAAATAACTGAGAATGAGAGCTGGCAAGTCTCTCTGCAGACCTAACACTGATGAGTTCTCTTGTATTTGTTAAAGTATTCATGGCAATGACCAAATTGGACTATTTTTTGCTAAACATCTATTGTTTTCCATGGTATCTGCATCGTGAAGGAAGGAACAAATGCTTCACTTGTGATGTTATTCTGCCGAGATACTGTTTGTATTTTTCCAGCAAACACTGGGCTGTGCTGATGGATCCCAGCTTTGTTCCTGCTACAGAAATCCCGTTGCCCTGCGGGGTCACACCTTGGAGCAGCTCAATCACTCACAGGCTGCGCATGCCACGACCTCTCTGCTCCCTCTAGAGCTGCCCTGCCCTGGCACAGCTCCCGGGACCCACCCCAGGTGCCAAAGGTGGGGTGTTTCCAAGGCCAACCCAACATGAAAAAGCAGCCCTGGAGCACAACAATAGCTCCTATTTACCAATCCTCCCACCCCCAGATGCCTATTTACTCAGCACTCCAGAAACAAAACAGCCAAGGCAAAGCTCTTTTTGTGTGAAGAGCTGACATCCTCGGAACGGGAGCAGATGGGAGAGCACTGGGAACAATGGGATAATGCTGGAGGGCCCCAGCACTGCTGCCAAGGACGTGGGGGCAGAGGGGGCTCAGGAGGGAGGCTGAAGAGGAGCTGTAACAGCTGAGCCACCATCCAACAAGAACGTTTTATTCAGCTGTGATGTTTTCAAGGTTTTCCATTGAAAATCGTTGGGTTACAATGACTTGCCAGGCAGTGAGACCTCAAGGACACTTGTACTGCGCCTGCAAACTGTTCTGATGTCAGACTTGACTCAAAAAGCCACACTCAGCCAGTACCAACCAGTCAGGATACAAACTCACACCAGTGCCACTGGTTTAGCAGTCGAGCCCTGAATGTTTACTGAAGCAAATAGGAAATACCAATGCTTTGAAACAGAAAAAAAATGAAGCTCTTTGGAAAAGACACGGCAAGCTCAGTCTGGACACTGGAAAAGAGCATTAATTTCATTAAAGGATTATCCTTCATAGAGGATTTTCTCTTTAAAAAGATTTAAAAACTTCCCATATTTGCTTGAGCTCTGTGGGGAGAACCCAAACTAGCCCCACAGGGAGAAGAGGGGGAGAGATGGATCTTCCAGAGCCTGAGCATCCATCTTCCACCCCATCTCTGACCCCCTTGGAGAACCTACAGTCCACAGGGGAACTTGGAAGGGATTAAATCTTTAAATGCTACTCCCCCCTTCCAATTCTGCAAAGCACTTAAGCTCATCATCTTCCTGCTTTGACAGTAATTTTTAATACACTGGTTTAACAACTGTATCTTTCATTGGCATAACTGCAATGGATGATCAGTCATGACAAGAAAATGCCTGAAGCATTTCTGAGGCTGCAGGTTTGGGCTCCCGACCAAAAATGTGGGATTTGGTTAAAAGAACACAGACACAGTGTTTTGTACAAGTAATTTCAAAACCCTAAAACTTTTCTGCACATCTGACAAGAGAGCCTCAAGTGCTCTGTATGTTTTGACAAAGTATTCTGGACACACTGATACCACAAAATAAATGCTATTTTCTAAACTGGTTTTAAAAAAAGTCTTTGGACCCTTGTAATGGATGTAGGAACAGATTTGCCTAAACAGAACTGGATTCCAAAGTCCAAATACCCCCAGATTTTCACATCAAACCTTTGAACATTCATGTCTAAACAACGTGCTGTCAAGAGATGCTGCAGAAGCCACTACAGCTGGAAAAGAAAACATTACTGCTCTGTGAAAACAAAACTGCCTATTTTCTACTGTGAAGAACTTCCAATGCCATCTTCTATGGGCTTTCTCAGGACAAGACAAGCCTGTAATTTTATTATGCATTTAGTTCTGTCAAGTGTCAAAGCTCTCTTTGTGCATCTCAGTGATGGGAACGTCCTGCAGATAAAGGCAGCAGAAAAGGCCACCAATGCTGTTTGCAGTGGTCACCTCCCTTCACAAAGGAGAGGCTTAACTTCCTCGGTCTCTGAGCCATGAGAGATGCAGAGAGCAATGGTTTCCTGTTCTGAACTTAATCTGATATTTGGGGGGACAGACTAGCTCACACTAGCAGAGTTCCCATCTCAGCCACACAGCAGGAGAGCTGCAGTGCCACGGTGTGTGTGAGGAGCACAGGACATCTGGAACTGCTCTGAGCAACATGTGAAACAAGCACCTGAACACTCTCTTTCTACCTAGTGTGACCCTTCCTGCTCACTTCCTTGGTCAACTTAAAAATGTCTGAAGATGGTCCTATAACCTCAATGTGGGTGTCAAAGGGCATGACCAAGACCTGAGGGTAATGGGCTTTTAGGCTTTCACAGGCCCGTTGGTATCGGTGCTTTTCATCTCTGCTGTGCTCCTTGAAGGAGATCCTTTCCTTACGTAAAGCACTGTGCAGTTTCATGGACCAATCTTCAAGGTCCTTCCTGGCACTCGATACCAGTCCAGCACGAGCCCCTGCAGCATTCCCCACACACACTGTAGTTATATCACCATCAGTGACATCAGAAATGACAACACCGTCCTTTCCTTGGAATAGACAGGGCAAGAAGTGCTTCATGTAGTGATAAATATCAGTGTCAAGAACAACCACTTGTTTTTCCCCTCCATGTGCATCACAAACAGAATTCCTTGTCTCCGTGGTACTCCTGTGTTCCTGTAGCTGCCTCCTCCTCAGTCTCTGATGGGATTTACTTTCCTCTGTGCTGTCCTTCTCTGAAAGGGATACTGCTTTTTTTAAAAGGAAGTCTGTAAGGACTTGGAATGCTAGAAAGGAGCCTTGAACAATGATCTGCCCGTTGGACTGCAAAGGGCCAAAGCTCAAATCCATGCTCTGCTTTTTCATGTCTTTGACCAGATCTTCTAAAACAAGCTGGTCTTTGAAAACAGACATGTCGAGGACAGATGTGACAGAGATGAAGACCTGGAATTTTGAATGAGAGAAGTTAAGGAATGGTTCACACCCCAGTGGAAGTACAAGTAGAAGAATTATGCAGGAGCTCACATTTTCACAGTAACTGGTCACTCTCAGGGGATAGGACTGGGACAGCCTCTTGTCTTCCAGTTGATGGTCCTCCTTCTTCAGGACACTGCCCACAACTAGAGAGAAAGCCAGAATCACTTGCTGAGCAGTAAAATATCGTGCCACTTCTAGTCTGATGGAACACTCAATGTGTTTCCCTAACCATTCCCCAAACACACATGCAGATGACTCCAAACTCTTGCCTAATATTTTATTTATTAGTCAAAACTGCTCAGAGAGACAGAAGCCTGTCTTCTCAGAACATTAATTGCCAAAGATTTATTCTCAAAAGCCTGACTACAAAACCAAAATGTTATGAATGGTACAAATTTATTCCTAAAACCCAAACAGAATGCTCTGCATGACGACTGAGTCATTACTTCAGTGAACAGAAATGAAATCCTAAAACTTTGATTGGCTCAAAGAGAGGCTTTAGTCTCTCAGTCTATAAAATCCTAGTACCAATAAACAATTTAAAATCATTTGGCTTAGGGCTAATTCTTCAGGGGATAATACACAGATGTAAATACCTTCTGGATCTTCAAAAGTTATGTATGCCACTCCTTTATTCTCTGTTGGATATGTCACTTCTTCCACGTCTCCACCGTTATTCTTCGACTTCTGGAAGTGGATGGTGAGGATGTCAGCCATGATTTCATCCTGCAGAAGGCCATTTGGGACCCCAGTGACGACCACTGTCCTTGTGAATTTGGCAGCTCTTCCTGTTGCCTGTGCAGAGATGGCACGAGGTAAATGCAGGGAATACCCATGACCTGCCATAGGGATCACCCGGATTCACCCCAATCCCTGGAGTGACTCCCCTGCCCTTTGCATTTAGGAGTTAATCAGAGCTGCTGAATCAGATCTCAGTGCATGCCAGGCTCCCTCAGGCACCCACACTGCTGGGCACTAAAAAATGGCCTTACATGTAATTTACACTCTCTCAGGATCTTCTTAAAGCAGTAAAAATTAGCACTAAATTCAGGCTTCTCAAATGGAAGGTCCAGTGTCAACGCTGATAATGTTGTTTCCTCCAATTCTAATATTCAAAATTTGAAGGGAATGAAAATTGTGATCACAAGGACTGCTCAGGAAGGATTCCTTTCAGAGTGGAAGGGTTGCATTCCAACTGTCCTTACTTGTTAAATTCACAAGACACAGATCTAGGGCTGTGCTCTGACTCATCTCTCTCCGTTTATTAAACTCTAACCTTGTTAAATTGGGAGAACACAGTCCCAGCCACCCGAGACTCACAGTGCACACAACAGCTAACTGCACACGTGATGTTCAGCACAGCAACCCCCAGCACAGCATGGAACCCATCCCAAACACTCTTGGCATCCATGTCTTGCTAAGAGAAGCACATTTTCTTCCCATTCTTCCTATGTGGGCATAAGCAGCAATATTTCACTGGGAATATCAGGGCAAAATCACTGTAAGTAGCGGAATGCTGACTAAATTTAGTAGCAGTTCACTGACTTTTGGGAAGAAAGAAAACAAATTTAGTATGTCTGAGCTGTCAGTGACTTCAGAGCGACTGTGCTTGAGGTCAGTCCCTCTGTGTAAAGTCTTTAGTTTTTTCTGGGCCTGGGCTGCATAAAACATGAGGGCCACAAAGCAGAATGTGTGTGCACATCCCTGGGGGCCAGCACGAGGAGACAGGTCCAGTGAGGCTGTGCAGCCATGCAAGCCTTTAATTCATAAAGACACCAGGCACTCTTTTATCACCCAGCACATTTTTAAAGAGGCGGGAGCTGTAATTCTATAAGGCAATTATTTGGGTGGCAGTGTTGGTGTGAATGCAAGCCCGTGCAGCAATGAGACAGCACGGAGGGAATACAAACAGGGTGCTCCCAGGATCCATGCGGGATTTTCTCACGCCCGGGCACTCAGCTGCCAGACAGCACCTCACACCTTGCCAGCTGGTGTTTGGGAGCAACACTCGTGCCTGCTACTGGCGTTAGAGGGAAAAAACCCACCAGGAATACACATTGAGAGCTGAACGGCTCCTGGGGCGAGTCTGTGCTGAGCAGCTGCTCCTGCAGGGAATCGCTGCGGGATGGGCAGGGGGACAGGGACAGAGCTCTGCTGTGTCAGTAACCAGCGACTACACGGGGACAACGGGGTCCTGCCTGGGGTCTCTGGGCAAATCTTCTCCGTGGGTCACGGAATCAAAGAGTGGTTTGGGTGGGAAGGGACAGTGAGGACTACGCAGTGCCACCCCCTGCCATGGGCAGGGACACCTTCCATAGCCCAGGGTGCTCCAAGCCCTGTCCAGCCTGGCCTTGGACACTCCCAGGGATCCAGGGGCAGCCACAGCTTCTCT